>JBCNYG010000021.1:13032298-13054171 GCA_039654305.1 Porochilus rendahli
GAACATGCAAACTCCACACAGAAACGCCCGAGCTGGGAATCGAACCCAGGACCTTCTTGCTGTGAGGCGGACGTTTCATCAAAGCCAGTAAATTTCTGTTCATTCATGTGCTCGCAAATTTAGAAGATGTGCAGATTTTTTTGATAATAAATATACTGACAAAGTGTTTGCTTATATATTTAATTTGTGTGTGTGTATGTGGGGCAGGTTCGGGGAGTGGATGTGGGGGCAGGTGGTCCCTGAAAAAATTTTTTGGACAAAGTGGTCCTTGGTCTGAAAAAGTTTGAGAAATACTGCACTAGAGTGAAAGCACTGCCAGCATTCAAACATCAGCCAGAAAACATAGGAACTGAGAAGTGGTCTTTGGTCACTACCTGCAGAACCACTCCTTTAATGGGGTGCCTTGCTAATTTCCTATATTTTCCACCGGTACGCTAATCCATTTGCACAACAGCATGTGAAATTGATTGTCAAACAGTGTTGCTTCCTAAGTGGACAGATTGACTTGAAGTTACATTGTGTTGTTTAAGTGTTCCCTTTATTTTTTAGAGCAGTGAATATATGAAAATTCACAGGTGTGTCAGTGGTTTGTGAAGCAGCCGCAGTGTGTCTTTGTGTAATGGCTGTAGTGTGTGACATTGTGTAACAGCATTAGTGTGTAAGGATGTGTAATGGCTGCAGTGCATGAGGTTGCATTACAGCTACAGTGTGTGTCGGTGTGTAACGGCTGAAGTGTGTGTCGTGTAACAGTTATAGTGTGTGTTGTGTAGCAGCTGTATTGTCTGTAACAGCTGCAGAGTGTGAGGTTGTGTAGCGGCTGTAGTGTGTGTTGAGCGACAGCCGCACTGTGTGTCGTGTAATGGCTGTAGTGTGTGTCGTTGTGTAACAGCAGCAGTGTGTAAGGATGTGTAACGGCTGCAGTGCATGAAGTTGTGTAGCAGCTGTAATGTCTGTAACAGCTGCAGAGTGTGTGGTTGTGTAACAGCTGTCGTGTGTCGTTGTGTAGCAGCTGTAGTGTGTGTAACGGCTGCAGAGTGTGAGGTTATGTAGCGGCTGTAGTGTGTGTCATTGTATAGTGGCTGCAGAGTGAGGTTGTGTAGCGGCTGTAGTGTGAAACCAACAGGTTTGTCTGATATGAAACCAACACAGTCTCCCTTTACCCAAAATCAATCACACCAGCTAACAAAAACCACATCTCCCAAGGTCAAAGGCCTTCTATAATTGTTTTATTATTCATTCAAATTATTTTAAATGTAGACAGTCATGTCACTATATCAAACGTGAGTGGTGCAGTAATAATTCAAATAATCTGAAGGCAATGATGCAAAAATTCAGTTATTCCTTGTCACTAATGAAATACCAAGAATTCTTTGATGACTTTCCACAAATCAGTAACAAGAAAATTCATTAAGGAAATAATAAAAGAAATGATTGTGCTTAATACTAATTATTTTTATTATTATTAATCTAATTTTGGCTGGATAAAGCTGGGGGGAAAAAGAAGCTTATCATTTCATTCATCTTCCTAGCATAAAGCGTTCTTGTGTTTCATTGTGTTATCTTGCATCACATACACATCACTTTTTTACAGATGGGACTCTCCAAAGAAAAATTTATTGTGCACATTATGATAACTGTTGCTAGACTCTCAAAACCAGAAGGTTTTCTTCACTGCTATGAACAGAAGCTGGCAAGATCAGTGCAGAAGAATAGCTGATTTCCAGGTTTGAACACAACAGCTTATTTTGTGTAAAACCACTGTCATGTGGTATTGGATTGGTGCGTAGACCTGGGTACTTGCCTATCTGCCTTTTTTTAACCAACATTTCTAATACTGGTATCAGTGATGGCATGACTGTAGTTTCAGCCAAGGGTATCTTAGTCAACACGCTGCAGTACTGCTTCAGACTCTATGAATTTATTGGATGAATTTTATATGAATAGAAAGGACAGGACTTCCGCTTTCTAAAGAGGATAAATTCAATATTGACAAATTCATACATTGAACATGGAGCCCATTTGAAAGAGGGCTTCTCTAATACCCAACAGCATGCTTTGTACCAGTAATTGCTCTGTTCTGCTGGTACCTATTCTTCTATTCCAAGTGTCAAAACAATCGAGCCAAAAGTTGATGTATTTTATTTTTTTCCAGAAAACCCCAAAAGCTTACTTTCACATGTCAGTGTTGCATATTTTTTTAACCCCAGCAACAGCGGCGCAATGTCTGTGATAAAAAACGTGAAAGGAATAAGTAAGTTTCAGCCTAGCTAGATTTCAGATTACAAACAAATTGCTTGAGTTGCCAGAATAACTTGTTTGCCTTGAGCGAGATGTACACTGATGCTTCTTATCCTTAATTAATTAGCTCCTGCTGCCACTGACTGACTGAAATGAGAGCTTTAGAAATGGCTTCTGTCCGTCCGTATGATTTCCAGTGCAATCACTATGGGAGGAAGAATCACCCAATGTGGTGTATAGGTCCTCCTCAGGGACAGATAGGGTGGGATTGTATATGGTTCACCTTGACCTTGTTTCAAGCTCACTTTTTATAAATTAGACTTGTTAAACTGATAAATATTATCAAATTGTCCTGTTGGCAAGAGTGTCTCGACCCCTGTGGTCTAGTTCTATTATTATTATATATTATTATATAACTGTAGCAGGAGCAGAAGTAGAAAGTACCACTGATGCTACTGTCAGAGTAGTTTCAGCCATTTCTGGGGGCTCTCTTTGACCCATCAATAGGCAACCCAACTCTACTGATTAGCTACTGTTGAGCAATAACATAAAACTTTTTTCTTCTGTTTTTCTTCTCCTCTTCTTTTCTCCTCCTAATTATTTGATAGGATTTGATCCTATCAAATATGCCGTCCCTACATACACTGCCATTATCATATCAGATTGCTACCGGCACACATCACTATGGACTCTGACTCTTGACAGCAACCTAGTGTAGTAGTAATACTTATTGTTTTTATTGTTGTTGTTATTATTATTATTATTATTATAATTACTATTAATACTACTACTACTATAGAGTATCAGAAGGCAATGTATCTCGCTTAGGATCAAGAACAGTAGCCAAAGTGTGGAGTGAATTTATTTTCCAATGTTGAAGGTATTCTGAACTGCAGCATACTTTCTGCAGTACTCACCCCACAGACTGTGTTTGTTCTTTTCTCCAAAAGCCATTTTAGTGCAGTGAACATGCCTAGCTTTAACTTTAGCCTCTTTTCCTTTGTTAGCTCCTTCATACTGAGCATGTTCAGATGGGTGGTGGTATTTTATGGGTGTAATTAGGTTTGTTGTTCTGAACGTTTTTCATGGTGGCTTCCACGGTTTACTTTGGCCTCACATATATTACAAATTATGCACTTTGTTTTCTTCACTCTCATTGAAAAACTTCCACACTGATGATTATAAGCATGCTTGCAACAATGTTGTTATTGCCTGTGCTGTACCCATGTGCACCTGCTCATAATCTGAGACTGCCTTACTGATATCAGGTCAATGCTGGGCACACTGAAAATCAGCTGATTCTGGTCTCTGGCCAGTTTCTAGGTGCATCTCTAAAATGTGCTGTTCATGTTTTCAGTTGCAATTTTGGTTAAAACAAGTACAATATTTTATATTCAGTATTTGAACATAAGTGTTGTTGTGTGTAGAGACTGGAAATCACTATAACAGAATAATTAGAGCTTGTTTACATGTACAGGCCGATACAAAGGTAAGTAATATTTTTGTTAAATGATAAAGAAGCTATAAAGCATCATAAGCTTATGCCTTTGACTTTAGAAAGAATGGTATTCTTCTAAGTGGAATATAAGGTCTGAATGTCAGAGTCCTGGGTTCAGATCTGGGTGTGTGTTGGAGTTCTTGGGCAGAAGCTCTACTCCAGTTCCATTCTGACACTGATCACATCAAGCTGTTAATATTTCACTCCTGTAAATGTGTCTTTAAGCTCTGTGTATTATACTATCTTTATAGTCTCTGTCTTATTGATCATTTATTCTGTTAATCACGAGATGATTAATACCATGACTGGATCTGCACACACAGTGTGTGTTATCAGTGTATTCGCACCTGTAACTGGGTGGTTGCTTCTGTTTTAAACACATCAGTAATCCTGTGTGTACCTTTTTGTGTGTTGCAGAGTTCAGATTTTCAACATATTGTCCCTCCATTATCACTTGTAGCAGTGTGGCTGCTGCGATTCAGCATCTGAACATGCTGAATGGTGGGCTGTCCTGTGAAGCACTCCTGCAGCTCATGGCTAATGTCTTAGACACTGACCTGGTGAGGTCTTTATTTGCAGTACTGGAGGGTTTTGTCACTCATACAAGTCCAGCGCAATTAAAATGACCGAGCCTCTGTTTGTCTTAAATTTACACAAGATGTGGATAAGAAGGAATATGATCTTGACCTGTTTTGTGGCTTCTCATCTTCTGTGTAGTTTCTATTATGCTTTGTCTGTGTGCGCTTTCCCACACAATGCACAAACAAGCTGGGTGGAGCACAGACATGCCGCGTGTTAACACTGATATATAGTCAACAGGGAAGAGGCGTGTGTTTTAATGTAGTTTCTTTGGATACGAGTGTAAACATCAGTAAAGGAGCATTGTTAGATGTGCAGTGTGAGTAAGTTCCTGAATAAGATATATGAGTGATTTTTCTCCCTGTTCTGCTCAGGTGTCTCTGTGTAACTGTTACGTCGCCTTGGAGGAGACTCTGAAGTTCACTCTGCCCTTAAATCTACCCCTGCCCAGGTCTGCTTTACCTGTCCATGAGGACAGCAACCCACCTGTTAGGATGTCCCCTCTGAGCTTTACATAATCTCATTAGTGCCTGCTTGTTCAGATTTAAATGCTTTATCAGTACGTGTGTTTCAATTAGTGATAATTTTTATATTAAATTAAATTTTACATTAATAGCATTAATATTGTTTAATTTATAGTTTAATTAATATTGATTAAAATCTAGAATTTGTTTGATGTTTGTTTGATGTTACCTGTTCATAATTTGCTATTAAATTATAATATAAAAATTACCTTAGAAATTCTCTTTAAATTGTAATAAATATCGAATAAATTTCTAATCATCACAAACCCACAGATTGAGTCGAAGGCGTGTAGTTTAGAATTGAAGAAAATCCACATTAATATTCATGCTTTCTGCCTGTCAGTCATTATGAATTACCACCTGTAAGCTGCAGCTACACTGAATTCCCTGATTCCTTCTGCATGTTATTTTCCTTCTCAGAATAAATGAACTCGGCTGCAGCGTTTCAGTCTGTGAGCTCAGAACTTTGTTCTCTACACTGTATGATGTGTGTGGAGTTTGGTTTTCGATTGCTTACCTTCCTCAAAGCCATGTCATATTGACATTACATGTCAATATTTCAGCACAACAGTTGCAGCACTGAGTGTCACAGTATAATGTATAACTGATTATTGGTACATGTCCCATTCTCCACTGTTTCAGTTTCTTATTCACTTAACTGCAACCTTTACTCTTTGGCCACTCAGCACCCTTTACTGATCAGACTGGTTTTCCAACCATAAAACCTGTCTTTAATAGGAATCAGAAAAACGAAAAGGAAAGACTAACTGTTTGTGAGTTTTTATTGACCTCTTATCCTGTTTCAGTTTCAGCATAAACATTACTGAAAGGTCAGGTACTTTTTTGGCAAAAACAGTTTAAAGTCAATCCTATGACATGACAGCATTTAACATGTACAGGTCTTCTTTGATGGGAACACAAGCGTCAAAAATACACATTACATTTCTGCCATGCTGGTGATTTTCCAGTATAATCCGTACAGTGTTGCTACACTTCCTACAGTATCAACATGAAATGACAGTGAGACGTTAAACACACCACTGAAGCTTCATGGAAATAAAATTACTATAAAAAAATAAAATTCAATCTCAAGAAATGTTTCCACATCAGACAAAAGTAACAACAAAATACACCTCTGACTTTATCTCAAATTACTGGACAAAAGCAGATCTTTAAAAAATTTAAATAAAATAAAAAAATGACACACAAAAAAAATGTTTTCACTTCATGGCATCAATGAGTGAGTACTGCTTACAGAACAGCTCTTCCAAACTTCTCACAGTCTGTATATCTACTCATAGTTATCATAACAGTAAATTCATAAAGCAATAAATATGTGTTTGATCTGGTGTTTCAGTCCAGAGTGACTAACTGTCTGTCCCATATGTTAATCATTAACAAGGTTAACAAACAATTTTGTATTAAAAAAAGTTTCCTTGTCACTAATGGACTTTAAACAAAATGAACCAAACTTGGTACTTATAGATGATGGGGGTTTCTTATGGTTCTTATCTCTGTAGTCTTGTTATTACCATATTGCTTTTTTTAAACATGTACTTTCAGGATCTTTGGCTCTTTTGGTTCAATTTCAAGTTTAATAAAACAAGGTCCCAGTCTGACAGGAGGTTTCAGCCTCAAGTTGTTTAAATGCTGTTTAAAAGGAGAATCACCTCTCAGAACAGCTTCTCTTTTCTCTGCACATTTTGCTTTTCTTTCCGGCAACATTATTCCCTTTTTAACCCCATTTTGGCATTGCTAATAAATGCCTTTTGTGTGTCTCAAGAAAAACTATAACAGACTTGGGCTTCCCTGACAGCCACATCTTAACTAAGTTCAATATCTAGTTTCAGCGAGCTCTACTTCCACCACCATTAAAGGCTTGTACACTCATTTTCAGTCTGTAAAGGGAGAACATGCCTCCTCGAGTCTGAATGTGGAACATCAGCTAACTAGTTGTCCTTCCCTGCACCAGGGCTGCCGTCCCAAAAAAGATTCTCATGAAGAACCGGACCATGTCCGGTTCATCTGGACTTGTGTTCAGATGAATCTTGGGGAGTTTTTTTATTGAGGGTTTCAGCTAATGTGGGTGTTGTTACAGGCAGACTTGTAGACCTCGGTCATTTTTCACAGTCCATGATGGAGAATGTGCTGTCTCCCACCTTGTCTGTACCCCTTAATTCCTGCCTGCTTTCTTTCAGGTCCAGCAGATTGTCAGCCGAAACGCTGCCACGCATGGGACCACCCCTTGCTGGACGATCTACTCTCATTGCAGGTTCACAACGATCAGGTAAGTCTAATCGATCAAAGGATTCTGATGACAGGATGCTGTCCTCACTATTGGCCATGCTGGGACGAGATCTGACACCCCCAGGTGGAAGGGATGCAGCTAGCTGGTCGAGTGAGCCGAATTCTTGCAAAACGCCAGAGGAAAATTTTCCATTACGTTTTAGGATTCCTTTATGCTGTGGTGACATCACAGTACACAACTGAAGTTGTGGGGTTTGGGTGGAATCACTGCTTTCAGTGGATGACGAGTAATAACCCGATTCCCTCTCCTTCTCCACTGGCTTCTTCAGGATTCCTTTGCGAGGGGGTGGGGCTGGAGGCGGTGCAGGAGACTGGGTTACAGGTGGTGCAACTAATGTATTTGTCAATTTTTCCTCCAATGGCGGAGCCTGCAATTCACATAACTTCTGTTTTAAGCTGCCACGTTTTTTCAGGATACCCTTAAATGGCCTTGGCACGGTGTTCTCTTGCATGCTTTGAGAAACGTTGTTTTCTCTGCGTGACCTGCGAATCGAGCGTTGCCGAGTGATAGGCGCATCTCCTGTGAGTCCACCTCCTGGGCGCAGAAGGCATCGCATTTTTGAGCCACTGTGCAGCAAAGGACGAGAAGTTCGTCTAAGCCAATCGGTGATTCGGGCAGAGTTGCTCGTTACTGATGAAGTGGAAGTAGTAATTGTTGTAGTCTCATTCTCAGCCAGAAGAGGACGCTGATAGCCCCAGTTAAGCCACCAATGGCCTGCAATTTCCTCTAGTGTTGCTCTGCGGTCAGGGTTTACCATCAACATCCAGCGGATCAAACCGCATGCATCTGGAGAGAGAGGGAGGGGACTCAAGTTTACTCAAGTTAAATAAATTAGGTTCATTAATTTACAACACAAAAAAAGAATTAGCAATATTACATTAAAGTGCACATGTGTGGAATTTGTCAAATTAGCACTTTAAAGTGATCACGTATGACATCATCGGCTATGTCAGGCAACATCAGTCCTTGCTACTTGTCAAGTATGTGCAAGTGCAACCATACTGCTATTACTACTAGGCATGCGCAGCAACATGTTGCCTTATTCATTGGCTATTCCAGCAATGAATGAATGAACCTGGCCCAACAAGTTCACGTCACTTCCGAGAACAAAATAGTTGTTCCGCATTGGTTCAACCACAACTATGGTAATCTATGGGATATAATTGCCCAGTAGAATACTTTTTATTGTCATTTATGTTAAAATATGCTTTGTATCATAGGATGACCAATACCGGTACTCTATAATATTATACCCATACAGTAATTCTTATACTGTTATATGACATTATATATAATAATGTAATGGTGTAAAGGACATCTCTTTAAACATGCGTAAAGTCTTGCCCCAGTGTGTCCCATTCACCTTCAGGCTTTTTGGTGATGAATTGGATTTTGCTGTAAAGTTTGTCCTAACCCTGAACAATGGCTTTCCATTTCACTGACAATTTCAAGAAAGATACATCATTGAGTCAGTAACTTTCTATATAATGTGTACTTTTTTGAGTGACAGGAGTTTATCCAGGATGGAAGCCTTGGTTAAAAGAATTAGTACCTGACGGCTTAGTGGGTTTGCGGTAGTCTCCGGTGCTTATTTGGCGCACCAACGTCCTGTAGTCGTGGCCATCAAACGGCATGGCTTCATGCACCAAAGCGTACAGGAGGACGCCGAGAGACCAGCTGTCCACCTCTGGCCCTTTATATGGCCGCCCATTCACGATCTCAGGAGAGGCATATAGCGGGCTGCCACAGTATGTCTGCAGATACTCGTCGCGCCGGTACAGGTTCGACAGACCAAAATCAGCAATCTGCAAATACATCAGTGTTATTAACACTAACTTCTCATGTTTTAACATTATTTTACAGTCCCTTCAGTCAGATTTGGGTTTGTGCCTCATTACACAATCATTCACATGGCAACCATCAGGCAGGATATAGAACTTACTGACCCACTCTTCCACAGGAGTACAAGGCCATACTGTGTGAGGTGAGTAAGTGATGAACGTCATGCTGAACCGCTGATGTCTGATGAAGCCCAATTCTAAATGTCATGTGACCCGAGTGTATTTACTGCCAAAAAGGTTACGAGTGGAAATGGATAAACAGCTAATTTTTACCATGGACAAACAGCTCAAACTACAGGCAGGTGACATTAAAGCGCACGTGTGTGTGTGTGTGCACGTGTGAGTGCGTGTGTGTGTATGCTGAACTTATCACTTTGTAAACACTCAAAGGGTGTGGGCTTTACTGATGTATGTTTTCTCTCACTCTCACACACACACACACACACACACACACAGAGCAGGTGCTGAGTGTCTCACCTTAACATCTCCATTTGCATCCAGCAGGATGTTTTCTAATTTCAGGTCACGGTGAACAATGCCGTTCTATAACAAAGTAGATAAATGTAATAAATTAAACTGATAAAATATACATGACTGTGGCTACAAAAACATGAAGTAAAAACTGCAGAGCACTACAAGGCACCTAGTAAACTTTTATGTCCTTTACAACATCTGGTGTAAGAAATGTTATGCAGAAATAAAGTGTTTATGATCAGTAATATAAATATATAGTGTAGTGCATGGTCCTGTTCTTTTATTGTACGTTATATGAGAACCTTTTCCTCACGGCAGTGTTCCTTCTCTTATCCACTCACACACATTGCATAGGTTTTTGTTTCATTTAACAGTGTTTTAATATTTTCGGTCTCCTTTAATTATACAATGAGCTTTTTATATGACATATAATCACCTCAAGAGATTTATTGATAACAATAACAATAATAATAATAATTATTTTAATAGCAATAACAATAGACTGAATGTTGTGCTGTTAACATTTGATGCAGGAAGCGTCAAATCTCTTTATTCGTTTAAATTCATTGGCAGTTTTTGGGCTCTCCCCCCCTGCTCGATAAGTAAATATATAAGTAATAGTCAGGTTTATGTAGGTGTCTGTGTGTTAGTGTAGGTTTTGCAGTCTGCTCAGCAAAAAACGGACTGGTTCAGTCTGCTAATCTTGTTTTACTAATCTCTAAATAAGGTCATGAAAAAAAAACAGCGGATGTGGAATGTGAGCTATGCCTGTTGTTTTTCTCGGCAGGAGGGAATACCTTCAAACCCACAGATTCCCAGAAACCAGAGCACATTATAGATGGAAAGAAGAAACGGAATGAAAACACAGACCAGAATAGGGTGGGGGCCCCAAAACAATAAGTAAACAGGAAGAGAAATGTAGAAGAATGGTTTCTAATTCCAGAATTTACTTGTTCGGGTAAGAATACAAAAATATTTCCATTTTAGATACAAATTTACTCAAATCCTGTTTATTACACTTCATCTCATTTATTCAGTTTATGTCTATTAATATAAAACTAGTCACTTCTGATTTCTGAACTCATACATTTCAACTGATTAAGCATTAAAACATTACGTAAAATCTTAAAATGCCCTGCAGTATCACAGTGAGCTGGTAATTTAATCACACGTTGAGGTTTCATAGGTGTTAAGGGTGGACTGGGTGCTCTTATGTAACCTCGCACACACACAATTAATTTCTACCTTACATAACTACACAAACATGAAACCAGAGCAATGAAGCTTAGGGGGGGTGTATGAACGCATTATATGATCCTACAGTGCTCAATGGTTAGTCAGTGTTTACGTTATATAATTGACATTGGCATATTTGTTATTAATGGGTACCATGGTTGCTTGTGAGATAAAGCCACACAGAAAGTCTGAAGAGAAAGCTTATTTTAATTGTAAAAAATAGAAAATGTAGGGGCTGGGCAATTACGTGCTCATTTATCGTATTGTGATATGAGCATTATATAACTTTTTAGCAGCGAGATCAGCTTTCTAGCACAAATAAACAGGTAGACAATCAGGTGTTTTTAATGCTATGAGCACATGAAGAGTGTGTGTACGACTATTCGAATGCAGAAATGGGTTAATACATTTTACACCCTTAGTGTGTTGAAAGCCTGAGCCCCAGGGAAACGTGTGTAAATCGTGCACGGTGTATGGATAGAGTGCAGTGGTCAGGAGAGTTACCCGATGGCAGTAATGCACGGCTGAGACGATCTGTCTGAAGATGTGTCGAGCCTCTCGCTCAGGAATCTGCCTCTCACTGATGTAGTCAAATAAATCTCCTTTACTGGCGTACTCCATCACAATCACAATCTTATCCTTATTTTCAAACACTACACACAAACACACAGACACACACACGTTGATGTCTGTACTTTAATGCTGAAACATTACATTCCCTCCATCATAAATGTTTACCAAACAATTAGATATATTTTCATCACACACACAGCACAGATTTAACGTTTTTTCTAACTGAACAGCAAACTCTGCATGTCTGTAACAGAGTGACAGTCTCCCAACATCAGCGTTCATTAAACTCCTAATGTTCTAACGAAAACCATCTCTACACTACAACTTCCACCTCACACCTAACTTCCCCTGGATTTACATGCTGCACAGTCACACTAGAACAGTTTTACTTTATTTACTATCTATGAAATGACCTACCCTCATATATGGTGATGATGTAGGGATGGTTGAGGGACGACATGATCTCGATCTCTCTTCTGATGTGTGTCAGGTCCTGTTCGTCTTTAATATTTTCCTTCTTGATGGATTTGATGGCCACCTTTAGCACAAACACACACACCATATTTTATATTACACATGCAGCACAAACACACGCACCATGTTGAAAATTATACGAGTCATTTGGCTGGAGCAGATCGTAAAAATATAAAATGAATTATGTTACATATGTTTAAATTTAAACCTTGAACTCTCATGGTGTGTAAAGACGAGTTATTTATAGCAGATATTCATTCATTCGGCATTCATTATCTTCCCGCAGATTTTCTTCTTTTAAAAAGATCAAGAAATTTATGTATTTACCCAAAAATGATGATGAAACGATATCCATGTGCTAGTCTGAGGTGAATAATTATTTTAGTATATAATACATGGGAACATAAGAAAAGCAAACAATCAAGATTTTATGGTATATTGTTAAGATTTCGAAACCATGGCAGTGATGTCAAACTCATTTACGATATTTGAAAGTAATCCAGTTTGAAAAAGTGTTTTCGTATTTTTTTAACCTCAGAAAAAAGGTCATACTGCGTAGCTTTCTTCATAATTCTGGGACAGTTTTTCTTAAATTTCTAGGGTGAGTTTCTGTCTACTGTTTTAAATCAAGTATTATTCTGAGTTTGCGAGATGGATAATATCCATTAACAAACCAATCAGATCATGCTGTTCCCTTATAGTATACACTGCTGCTACTTCTAATACTACTATTAATAATAATACATACAGTGTCATTTAATAAAACCTTAACCTATTAAATCTGTTGCTTGCAGTAGATAGATAGATAGATCAAAGAGATTATTAGGGAAAATATAGATGCTCTTTTTTTTTACTGACAGCATTTACAGTTCATTAAAATTAAAAACAAATTAAAAAACTAATTTTTCTTTTCTCCTTTTCATACTTTTTTGCTCCTGCATGCTATTCTTCACTTTCAGATTAGGTGTGTGTGTGTAAATGCTTGAGATTGCATGGGCCTGTATGCGTCATTGGGGACCTACAGTGCACGAGAGATGGAGGGCACGCAACAGATGTCAGAGGCCACACACAAACACAGAGAAAGCAGGAGCACCGAGTTTACCCTCTTTAGAGAAATGTTCACAATATCCAGTACTGAAGTTGTTCACTTCATCACAGAAACTCTATGTTCACAAAAATAAAATAAAGTGGTGTTCTGTAGTGTGGTGTTGAATTAGTCGTGTTGAGTGTTGGGTTAAATCGGTAGTGTTGTGAAGTGTAGAATCGATTGTATGTAGTGTTGTATCAGTGGAGTGTTGTGTACTGTAGTGTGGAATCTGCAGTGTGTAGCATTGTGTAATGTAGAATCGGTGGTGTGTAGTGTGGTGTTGAATTGGTAATGCGTAGTGTTGTACAGTGTTGTCTGTGGTGTAGATGTTTATATTGTTGGTGTTTATACACATGCAGGTGCAAAGTTTATCTGAAGCTCTTGGTTGTGTCCATATTTACCCAGAATGCAGCAGTCAGTAGTACAAAGCTGCAGAGAGTGAGTGTTTGAGTGGTTCTGTGGAAATCTCGAAGGTTTGATATGAATCTTGGCAGGTTTTTATATCTCGGTGGATTTCTGAAGAATCTCTTGACAGGAAATAACTGTGGTCGTGTGGAGGAGTTAAATTTAGCGTTGACCAGGACACTGTGAGACACACGCCTGGCATTTCCTTCTCACAGAACATTAAACCCTTCTGTTTTTAACCACTTCTCTTTTTTTTAGTGTTATTTTTAGGGAAGCCTGGTGCAGGTATGTTGAAGAGAAATACTACAGTCACAAGATATCTCTCTCTCACAGAGCAGTTCTGAGGGAAAACATTTCAGGGAAGCTCTTCGTGTCTCAACACGTCTTGAATAAAACACATTCCAACAACAACAACAGTCATTGGCTCACTCTACATCTGTCTTTCTACCACCAACTACAGTCATAGTCTATTTTCCTTCCCTCTTTTATCTCATCCTTTATCCTTTTCTGTCCCATCTCTTTTGTCCTTTCTCCCATCCCTAGATTCTCTCTCTCTCTCACTCAGCTCCACCCATATAGTCTGCTGTGATTCAGCACTGTAAGTGTGTGTGTGTTAAAAATAGATCATGATGACAAAGCAGTGATAAGCATAAAAGAGGAAGTCATCTATGTTTATTTATAGAATTATCCTTATTTTTTCTCCCCTCAGTGAAACCTGAATGACATGTCTCTCACTTGCGAGATAACACTGCCTCAAGGTCTCACACACAGCTTTCAAGTGAAATTTCAGTTTCCAGTTTTCCAGCATAGAGTGATGGGAGGAATTTAACTTTCACTTCCTGGTCATGTTTTTCCAGATCAGAGACACGGTGTGGAGGTCAGTGAGCTGGAGCGTCTCTGATCCAGCGCCACGCGACGGAAAACATAGAAGTGGAATTTGTAAACCATAAGAATAGATTATGAGTCAAGTAAAATTCAGTGATGAGATCAGCTGATCTGTTTTTTATACTGAATCGTGTGTTACTCATTTAATCCCCTTTATTAAAGTTCCTTTACTGCTCTTAATGGTTTAAGGTTCTAGCACCAACACGAGAACCCACAGAGACACTGAGCTCCTTCATGCTGTCTCTGATGTGGTATAGAGAGAATTTGTGTGCGTGCGTGCGTATGTGCTGAATATTGAGTGATTATTGACGCACTGACTGAATTCCCTGTCCTTGTTTACTGACTGCATGTTGGCACACGGGCAGATCACACACGGAAACAAACAGAGGAACGTAAAACCAATCTCAGGAACAATCCACAATGTGGAGTTTTATTCTTGTTACTTTTCTCTTGCTCACCACACACACAAACACACAGACACGTTAAAACAAGCTAAGATTTTGTACAGCAACACAACTCACACACATACACACTGTACACATACACTGTATGTAGTGAAGTGCTGACGTGTGTTTTTTTTAGTATGAGGATTACAGTTGTGCTTCCTTACTGAAAACCCTTTCTCTGAGAGGATGATGATGATCAGTAAAACCTGTTCCGTTTTGTGTGTGTGCACACTGTTCCTTAAAGGTACTGCTCCAGCATGGAGGAGTACCACCTTAATTTCTGAGTGTTTATTAAGGAACAGAGTGTTGAAGTGAAGTGAAATGAAATACTCTATTTACTGCAATTACCTGGTTCATCTGAACTGGTTACATATCATTAACTGGCTACACTCGATTTAATTCCATTAACTGGTTCATCTGAAGGTGATACAGGGTTGTTGAGGGATTTTACTCTGAATATAAAGATTAAACCCAGCATAAGCTCTGTGTTTAGATTAGAAACAGCTGCATTCATGTTTAATTTTCGGAATGAATAAAGATCCGACTGGATGTGAGTGTTAAGGTTACTGGAGTTGAATCTCACCAGTTTTCCTGCTCTGTCCACAGCTTTCTTCACTTTTCCGTATGTCCCTTTGCCCAGAGTCTCCAGAAAGTCGTACCTGTGCTTCAGGTTGTGTTTGTGATGATGTCGCTTCACTGCGTGCCGTTTACCAGGAGAGGGGCACTTCCGGTCGGCATAATAAGCCTCCGACCCCGGCACCGTATCCCCTCCGCGTCCCCACCGTATCGCCTCCATGATCACCTGATCACAACACAGGCCAAGTCAACTCCTCCAGAGCACCTCACCCACCTGCCCCCATTAAAACTCCATCACACTCTTTAAAAACAGAGACTAAAACTTTTTACACACGCTCCAACATATCCTGCTACATACACACACTCTGAACACACACACAGGTAGATCCACACTACAGCGCACTCCCCAAAGGAAGGCGGGTCTTCAGCAACCAGACACGGGGCGGGGTTTTGTCAAATGGGGGCGGTGCTTTCTTATTCAAACCGAAATCAAATACACATTCAGTTAAAGACTACACATGCATGCTAACGTTTTAAATTATGTTATACAGATAAATGACATTAAATCTCGCTAATAATAATAATGTGTGTGTGTAGGGGTGGCATGGTGACTGGTAACGCCTCACATCAAGAAGGTTCTGGGTTCGGTTCCATGGCTCGGCTACTTCTTTGCGGAGTCATCATGTTCTCCCCATGCTTGCATGGGTACTCTGGTTTCCTCCATGAGGCCAAAAACATGCACAATACACTAATTGGCTTTTCCAAATCACCCTTGGGTGAGAGAGAGAGAGTGTGTGTGTGTGTGTGTGTGTGTGTGTGAGTGTGTGTGTGTGTGTGTGTGTGTATACACCCTCTGCAATGGCCTAGCAATCTGTTCATTGTGTTCCCCGTCCTCACCCTGAGTCAGCTGAGATGGGTGCCAGCCTCCCCGCGACCCTAATTAGGATTAAGCACTTCAGAAAATTAATGAATTTTCAATTCTTTATCGAATTTGTTTTTACTATGTGAAGCTGCTTTGTCATCTTTAAAAAGTCATTTACAACTAAATTTTAATAATAATAATAATCTAAAATATAAATAATAATTATTATTATCTAAGATTTTCAGTTCAGATGCATATTTTATAGAATAGAATCAAATTAAACTGAATCATTTGCAGACATGGATAAATTGCTAATATGACAGGGAAGCAGAAATTTTGATTTCACAGAAATTACAAAGCACACCTTTACTATAAACAAATGACAATTCTATTAATCATACAAATCTCTAGGGCGTACACACACACACACGCGCACACGCACACAATAAAAATATATTTAATATGTATTATCAAGTTACAGAACCTCTCTTCAAAGTTCTGTTTGTTAAAATGTTCTCATCATATCTCAAATATTGAATCATTGGCCACACCGCAGTCATTAGTTCTCTGTATCCATCCAACATTCAGATCATATGCATGAATACAACCAAAATAAACAGAGTATAGAATACCTTGTACAACGTACATTTTTTATATAATATTTTATCCATATTTCATTTATAATTAAATATGATGAGGAGTGGCATGGTGGCATAGTGGTAAGCATGTCTGACCACTAGCAAGAAGGTCCTGGTTTCAAGACCCAGGCTTAGTGAAGGCATTTCTGTGTTGAGTTTGCATGTTCTTCCTGTGCTTGCGTGGATTTCTTCTGGGTACTCCAGTTTACTCTCCTAGTCTAAAGACATGCACGTCAGTCCTATTTGCTGTGCCTATAGGTCTGAGTGTGAAAGGTTGTATAGCATTGTGGATGAGCCCACACACCCCTTACACACACCCTCCTCACCCTCCTGGTATCTGAAAAGGGGTACCGGAGCACTCGGGCCCTCACAACGGGTTAATTTCCTCAAGTCATCTGGCTTCTCAAAACCAAGGACGAAGTATACAAAAATCTCTCTCTCACACACACACTTTATGTGGCTAAGACAGAAACCTTGGTTGTTGTTTTTTCAAATTTGATCTTTGTTGTATATTTATGTAGCACCTGGTCCTGAAGAAATGTTTTTTCATTTCACTATGAACTGTGTCAGCTATATGTGGTTGAAATGACAATAAAGTTTCTTGAACTTGAACTTGTATGTGTGTTGGCATTGCAATGGACTGGCAAGCTGTTCAGGGTGCACCTCCCCTTTGCTCGGAGTTGGTATAGATTGGCTTCAGCCTCCCCGTGACCATTATAGGATAAAGCGATTTAACACATGAATGATTATATTGATATATTGCTTTTTGTGTTACTGATATCCAGAACACAATTAATCATACGAGATTTAGATCATCCTGAATGAATCAATGCTTAAGTGTTTTAATATGTTTAAAATGTAAAAAAAAAAGTTATACTAGAATATGTTCATAAAGTTTTTTGTTGATGTTGTTTGTTAGTTTGTCTGTTCTTAGGCATATTTTTTTTGCAGTTGTTCACTGTGACTTCAGAGTGAAGGCAGTTGCCTTGGGAGGGAAAAGTGGTGCACATGGTGTCTTTTTTTCAAAGTGCTCTGATGGGTTTCTGCAGCTCATCCAAGCCCTTCTGATTTCTTAACTTTTAAGAAGGACTACACTGTGGTCACTGGTCACCTTTTTAAGAAGGACTACTGTGTGGTCACTACGGTGTGGTCACGGTGTGGCCAATTAGAATGGTGATATCAAGAGAAAATTATCATAGAACCAAAACCCAAAGTGCTTGGATAAATCCAAGTTTTCAGACAAAGAAAAATGCTGTATGGACTGTCACACACCCTAAACTACTGATCCTGTGGGATTTACATTTACATTTACATTTATTGCATTTAGCAGACACCCTTATCCAGAGCAACTTACAGAAGTACTTTAAAGTCACTATCATCGAAGATGTTCACTAGGATTTAGTGGAAGTATACCATCAGTCAAAACTCAGTGGATAGGTGCTGTGTGGGGTTTCTCTCTCTCTCTCTCTCTCTGTGTGTGTGTGTAAAACAGTTGATTTGTATCGGTTGATCACATCTGATGAAATGAAACATTGACAGTTCTTATCAAAATTTTCTTTTTCAAAGATACACTCCCCCACCCCCGTCAAATCGAAACTCGCACAGCTAACTCAGATTTAATGATCAACTGATCAACTGGAAGATAATGCTAAGTTGTAGCTTGTTTCTCCATATCATGGTTGAGCTACATTTCCTATAAAGTGATGACATGTTTATCCCTGAATTTAAGTAGCACATCTGTGGAAGAATAAACAAGAGACTCAAAACCTCAGCATGTTATACTGTATGTCGTTTTGTTCTAAATCTGCACAAGGTTCATTACAGAACAGCGAGAGCCACATTGTCTTTTATACATTTTTAATTTTATTTCAGCGGGTCGCTCTGGATTGTGCAGCGGTTCAGAATTTCCGCCCCCGCAGTGTAATTACTGCACATTACCACTAGGTGGAGACAAATTATAAAACTGCGTCTCAGGCAGTTGAGTAAATCTTGAAAGTCCCATTAAATTTCTCAGTTCCTGCAGGAAATATGAAACCGTGACGACCAGAGGGAGTCCTTCATCAAAACAGACTGTGCTAAAAATATTTAATTGCTAAATTAATTTATTAGATGTTCATCTTGCAGCCACGATTTACTAAAGGTAATGCAGAAAAAAATAAAATTATTAGCAAAACAAACAAAACCAAAAAACGCTCCACGTTTAATCTGTACAAACGTGTACAGGGCGGGACCGTAATTTTTACTACATTTCCCAGAATGCACCCGAGCAGGGCGAGCCTTCAAAAAAACACCCACTTTTTGGACAGCAGTGCTCTCCGGCTGCACTCAGCCTCTGCTCAGTTTCTTCTCCGGGACGATAGCATGGGTTATCACCCTTCCAGAAAACCTGAACATGGAATAATTGTGGTGTAAATGCTGTTGCTGCGACAACATAAACAGTCGACATGTTTTAAGTGCACCCCCGGAAGTGTGGGATTTATCCGAGAGCACTGCAGTGGGAAACCTGGCTGTTTATCACGGGTCAGATTTTTTTTAAAGAGGGTTAAATGATCGGCCTGGATGTGGATTATCCTGGAGAAAGATTTTTGCACATGTTTGCCTGAGTGATGGGTTGCTGTTGTCCGGGTTAGCCTGCTGGCTAGAAAAAACAAGCAAACAAAACTAAATAGTGGTTGTCTGTGACAAGTTAGCTAGCATGCGGCTAGTTAAAGTTAGCACTTAAGGCTGGCTAGCAGACTAAAGAGATTTAGTTTGGGTGTTTGTTGATTTTTTTCCAGTTTATGTGTATTTTTGTTTATAGCGCACATATTTAAGCAGCTTTGTGGGTGATCTGATTGTTTACTTTTATTTGGGGTTGTTGTTGTTGTTGTTGTTGGACTGAACCTGGGGAAGCAGCAGCAGGAGGAGGAGGTGGTGGTAGTGCAGAAGGGTGCAAACATATTTTATCCCTCACTTTATCCCAGGAGTCATACTTTCTGACTTTAATAAATGGGATTTCTGTTGAAAAAGCAGCGAACCCATTAGCTAGATGTCAGTGATGCCACGAAGGTGATTATCAAGAAATGAGGTTTTATTTATACTTGTGAAGGAAAAAAACACAAGTCAGTTTTTCTCCTCTTCTTTGATCCACGACCTGCAGCAGGTGCTTATCTGAGAGGAGAGAGAGAGGTGTCTGGGTTTAGATATAGACCACTTTAGAGCTGAGATTTGGCTCAGAGCCTTGGCAGAAGAAAAGTGATCTTTCATCATCGGTGTGTTTATGAGAGAGAGAGAGAGAGATGATGGAGGGCGGAAACGCACAGAAGACGAATCCTTTAACCCGGGAGCTCACTCGGGTCTTCAGCAGCTACAACAAAAGCTCAGCACTGCTAAAGAAGAACGTTAAAGAGACAAACAGCTTCTTCAGGGAGATGAGACAGAACTACAGCAACGCCTGCACTGCTGGAGACCTCGAGCAGGGTGAGGCGCACCAACACACTGTGCTCTGATTGGTCAGGAGGTGTTGATGAATCTTTCAGAACAGCAGTTCAGCTGCACATTGCAGATGATTATTGCGCTTCTTATAATTCGTTATTGTTTCTATAGTAACAGCTCAACCACAGGTATGATTATGTAACATGTATAGAAGGAGTCTCCAGTGTTAGTGCTTTGTAACAGTCAGTGTTGAAGCTGTTGCCGTAACTTGTAACCTGTGACTTTTTTTACTTGTTGAGAGAGAATAAAGAAGTGTTTATCAGCGACCGCAAGAATGATCTCTTCATAAACATTAATAATAACTGTAAGTCAATAAAATGTACATTTGATCTGTTTGTTGTTAAACTGTTGTTTAAAAAATGCTCTGAATGTGGACATGTTTGAATCAATACATACTAAATCGACTTTCTCAAAGTCGGACTATGATTGTTGGATCCGTCGTTTGTAGTTGAGCTCTGTACTCATGTAAACGTTTAACTGGACTGAACTTGGACTTGACGCGCTGCGCATGCTCCGTAGTTCTGGCGGTGGGGTAACAAAAAGAAACAGAGGAAGGGATTTATTAGGGCTGAGAACCAGAGTGGTGTAAGTTTTTTACAATATATAAAATCATGGATGATGCTCACGATATGATTCAAGGTAATAAGGAAGATGAGGGGACAATTCCAGCACACACAGACCGTATCCACATCAGACAGGATATGACATTATCTCATTTTTCAGTTTTTGTGGGTTAGACCACTGTGGCTGTCAGCCCTTCAATCCTTGGGGTTTCAAGAAAATCCTTGACAGAAAACAAATTGGCCTCGGGTGTCTTGAGGGCCACTTGTTGGCAAAATTTAAGGGCATCCCTGATAAAAAAAGTATGTAATTATACTCTACCCTCCAATACACTATGTGTCAGTGGACATGAACTGGGATATCTTTAAAATTAAGAAGTAGATAGGTGAGAAAATGCAATTTTCAAAGTTGCCCAAAAAGGGGTGAATGAAAAATGAAAAATCAGCCAAATCCAGGGGGTCAAAAATACTTACTGCCTAACTTTCAAAAATTGGTTGAACCAATGATTGATGCTGGATTTAAAAGGACAAGTGAGTAAATCCATGTTTGGTGAAAGCACCTGAAGCTGTCCTACTGAAACAGCAGGAAAATCATAATATACACAGTTGAAGTTTTCAAGTTTCTTTTCAAACTCTGAAACATGGAGAAGTTTTATTTTTGTACTGCATGTGTACTATACTGCAAGTTTTTTAATCGACCACTTTACTTTATTGACACTTTTAATTGGAGTAAACGCTATATTTTAAAAGTTAAGCAATTTAAAGCCTATTTCTTTAAAGAGTACTAGTATTGGTCATCCTTACAGCTTAATCTGTACGCAGTGTACTATGTTTAAGCAATGCAGAGCTTATTTTAACATAAAAGACCATAAAAAGCACTATAAAGAGCAATATTATCCCATGGATTACTAGCGGGGCTGAACCAATGCTGAACAATCATTTGACACAACAAATGACGCAAACTCGTTGGGCCGGGTTCTCCAGTGCAAGTCAACTAAAGACACTTGCCTTTGACTGGTTTCTTTTGGCTGTGCTCCTGTTCGTCGTCAACTTTTAAGCTATTATAAGGGAATTCCGGAGGTAGTTCTGCCTGGAGGTCATGCATAGCAGGTCAGGTTGAAGTGGTCTTCGCAGACTACTGAATTGCATTCAAAAAGAAATGTTTTCTCCTTGGTAGTCGTGTGATAGGGAAGGC
>JBCNYG010000021.1:13136286-13152970 GCA_039654305.1 Porochilus rendahli
GTGTGTGTGTGTGTGTGTGTGTGTGTGTGTGTGTGTGTGTGTGTGTGTGTGTGTGTGTGTGTGTGTGTGCATATACTAGGAAGCATTCCAGGTATAAGTAGAAAGCTCTCAATTTCTGTGATAGTCTGATTATTTTATTTAATATTAGTTTTTATTTTTAAATAATGAGGTATTCTGCGAAGTGCAAAGTGCTGTTACTATACCAAACAATTGGCTTCACTGATCAAATATTGTATTAAAGTTGTGAGTAAATGTTTGCATCAGCGGAAATATAAACATCAACTGAGTTTTAAAAATGTTTTGGAAACAAGGTTTTCTTTTAGGTTTGGCATGGCTGGCTGGCTTTATTTTTTATATTTATTAATTCATAACAGCAAACAACAGGTTTTTACAAAACGTTCCTGATTGTACTCTTATGATCTTTTTGATTAAGACTCCAAAGCACTTTTGAGTCAATCTAGGTAGCAGCATCTGATAAACACTGTAATGTAATAAAATCAGTAATTTAAACTTAACGATACATTTCATATTTAAAATTGCAGTAATTTATGCAACTGATACCATATGAAGTCAAAGTTAGGGTTTTTATGCATCAGTTACACTCAGGGTCATTAGTGGGGTAAGAATTGCAAGATTTACATGAATGCCAAAATTTTCTTGTATGAATGCACATACAAATAATTTATGAATAAATGCGTTTATTATCTGGTTATTATCTGGTTTGATACATCAGAACTGATGTCTTTTTGAGTTTTGGGATGATTTATGTCCTTACTTGTTAGCACAAATTACCAAGCCAAATTACTGAATTATATGTCAATAGGGTTTTTTTTTTTATTATTATTAATTATTATTATTATTATTTGTCTGCATATCATTGGTACGAAGGTATACTTAATGATAAGTGTCAAATATAAATAGCTCTAAATAGGTACAACCGTCTTTTGATTTATTTGTTTTTCTCCCTTGTAAAACATCCTAACCCTGTGTTTACCTATAAGTAACTGCTGATAGTGAACAAGGAAAGATTTCAGTATTCTTTGAGGTGAAAGAAGTATACAGTTTCAGTCATTAATCTTATATTTTAATATAATATGGGTGCCTTATTAAGCAAATTCAGCTCATGAGTCCCCCCCCCCCCAAATAAATGCATACATGCATACATACATACCACAAATGGACATGCATAAGATATGTAAAGTATTTATTATGAATGAAAAATATCATGCATCATCTGGTATATTGTTGGGGGTACTTTTCTTTGGAGTATACGTGCTTATACAATAATATGTAATTGGCACGATTTCCCCTTTTTTCCTGATGGGTGGGGTATCTTGCAAGATGACTTCCCATCCATCGAGTATAAGGTCTTACAGCATGGGTTCTTATTTGTATTAAAATGATTATGTTGTGGACTTCCCAATCACCAGCTAGACACATGTAAAATTTTGGAGCAAAGCATTAGACAATGCTGTCACCACAACCAACACTAGCTTCAAAATACTCCCTGAGTATTCTCAGTTTGTTCAATTGGTGTCCAATACAGTTACTGAAAAGTGTAGTATCTAAAGAAAAAGGAAAATCAATCTGCTGTAGAGGCGTAAACTTTTTATTCACTGTAATTTTCTTTCATTTTTATTCATCCACCTGTATCTGAACAAAAAATAAAGTTACTTTGTTGTGTATTACTATTTTTCAGTCGATCAATTAAATAAATAATTATGTCTCAATTATGCATTTAAACAATTATTTTACTGCATTTCAATAACTAGGTGTTTTCTTTGACATGTTTCCATTTCCTGTTGTTGTTTTTTTAACACCACACAAATTGACAAGTTTTCATGAAACATAATAATCAATAAGCAAAATTGGTGATTATTTTGTGGTTATTATAAAACACTACTAGACACCTGGTAGAAGGCAAATAAGTATTTAAAAAAAATAGTAAATTTTAAGCTTTCATTTCTTAAGACATTTTTCAAATGACAGATTTTGATAACACTGCTGAAGAAATCTGTTAAAAAGCACTGTACTTTGGGACTTCCGGGGAGAAACGAAAGCGGATGGTAGCATAAATAATCTCTCCCGATCGGTCGGAGTTAATTACCCAATTTAAATATAGATACTCTCTACTTACTTTGCTTTAAATAAAGATGGAGGGGGAAAAACAAGATAAGATGATAAAATTAGTACCTATACTTTTCGACTGCTTTAATCATACACTTAAAGGAGGGGATCCGCCAAGAACATGGAGGGAAGCAATAATCTCAGTTATTCATAAGGAGGGGAAGGATCGGAAAGACTGTAGTGCATATAGACCAATTTCTGTGCTGAATAATGATTATCAGCTGTATGCATCAATATTAGCAAAAAGACTAGAACATATAATACCAGAACTAGTGGATTCAGATCAAACATGTACTTGATCGTGTGACTAAAGGGAATGACAGCACAGTGGTACTCAGCTTAGATGCCGAAAAGGCGTTTGATTCGGTTCGCTGGGAGTATTTATATTTAACACTTAGAAGATTTGGATTTAAAGATGAATCTATTAGATGTTTTGAGACCCTATACTTCTCTCCAAATGCCAGAATAAAAATTAAGGGGCACCATTCACAGCCTAACGAGCTAGAACGGGGTTGTCGTCAGGGTTGCCCTCTCAGCCCAACTCTTTTCTCTCTATTTATTGAACCCTTAGCACAGTCAATCAGGGACGAACCGTTAATAAAAGGAATAATGGTTAGGGGCTTAGAGCAGAAGATTTGTATATATGTAGATGATGTATTACTGCTTATAACAGCACCAGAGGTTGGCATTCCTAGGTGCATGTCTACAAGGACTTAAAGGACTTTGGAACCTATTCAGGGTATAGATTAAATGTCCACAAAACTCAAATTTTGAGTAATAACTACACTCCCCAGAAAGATATATTAAATAAATTTGAATTTTTTTGGAACTCAAAGGAAATTAAGTACCTGGGGGTCTGGATACCTAAAGATTTATCAAAATATACAAAAGGAATTAGTAAAAATAAGTAAGTAAACATATCAAATCAGATATTGACAGATGGTCTCAATTGCCTCTAGACATGCATAATAGGATAGACCCCTATATCTTTTTTTAATCCCTGCCAGTAAGGATCACACCAACACAATTTAATGAATGGGATAAGTGGATCTCAAGATTTATATGGGCTGGTAGAAGGCCGAGGATTCAATTTAAAACACTACAACTGCCTAAAGAGAAAAGCTGGAGATCACTACCATGCTTAGCAGATTACTATAAGGCAGCACAATTAAGGCTACTGGCATGCTGCCGCAACCCAAATTATATGGCAAAATGGAAGGAATTGGAAATTTCACAATCGGATATTCCGTTACAGTCTATGCTGGGTAGTAAAACATTGTATGATAAGTATTCTAGTGACCTGAATCAATGGTCGAAAGTTTGTTTTCAAATTTGGTTTAAGGAATGTAAATCACTTTTACTTGAAAGACAGTCTAGACTGCTGAGATGGGTTGCCTTTGACCCAGCTTCGAGCGTGCAAAGATTGATGGGAGGTTTAAACATTGGCATAGCAGGGGAATCACTTCCTACTGTTCAATTTTATCGAGGGGAGAATTTTATAGTTTCCAGAAAATTTTGGATGTATATGGGTTGAAAAAATTAATTTCTTTAGGTATCTTCAAATTAGATGAACGAACGTGAGCCCAACTTGGTTGATGTGTTTATTAACATGTACAGAGATAAGGATAATAAGAAACTTGTCTTAACACTGTACTCCCGTATTAACTCTAATAAGAAACATTCAACAGACAAGGCTAGATTAAAGTGGGAGAAGGAATCTGGAACCATCATTACGGAAGAAGAGTGGTCAAATATATGCTTGGTGCAGTCAGCCTCTACTAGCTCTGGTCTTTGGAAAGATTTCTGCTGGCGAAATGTAGTTAGATATTTCATAACTCCTAACTTAAAATATATGCAGACAGGGGAGACAGCTAGGGGTCTGTGTTGGAGGAATTGTGGAGAACAGCTGGCAGATCATTTTCATGTATTTTGGAGCTGTTATATAGCCATACTGGCAAAAGATTAAACAGGTGATTCAAAATATTTTTTGAGACGACATTCACTGCTCCTTTTCTACAATTTACTTGGGTAATGTTGCACCCCACTTACCAGCACGAGACAAATATCTTTTAAAAATATTATTAGCAGCCAGCAAGAAAGCCATTACCTGAAAGTGGTTGCAAACCACACCTCCAACGGATGCAAACTGGATTGATATTGTGACTTGCATTCAAAACATGGAAAGGATGACCTTTTCACTGAATCTACAGAGCTCTAAGTATTTGCAATACTAGGAAAAATGGATTGTGTTTATGACCATAAGAGGTGCCCATTGAATTATTATTATGTGAACTGACTTTTATTTCCATTAGCATAATGTTTGCATGATTATCTAGGTGACCAACTGTTTTGTTCTGCTTATGTTATGTTTGTTTGTTGTTTGTGTTTCATTTATAAAAATAAATTACAAAAAAAGAGAGAGAGACCCCGATAATTTGACAATATATGTGTTAACTAGATTACAGACTTGTGGTTGCATGTTGTGAACACTCGGGTAAAGAGAGGAGCTGAGCTGTCAGCCAATCACTACCTGGTTGTGAGCTTACTTTGATGGCGGGGGAGGCTGCCCTCCAGGCCTGGGAGACCCAGGCATGTAGTTAGGGTCTCCTGGGAACGTTTGGCGGAGTCTCCTGGCAGAAGCTGAATGAGGAGGCCTTTCAGGTCCTTTTCGCCTGTGGGACTCCCGAGGCAGCAGACGGGTACCGACAGGCCAAACGTACTGCAGCCTGGGCTGTCGCCGATGCAAAATCTCTGTTGTGGGAGTTGTTCGGTGAGGGCCTGGAAACAGACTATCGGTTGGCCTCGAAAAGGTTCTAGACCACCATCTGGCATCTCAGGAGGGGGAAGCAGTACTCCACAAACACTGTTTACAGTAGAAGTGAAATCACACTCCTCAGCCTACCCGTCAAAGTCTATTCAGGAGTACTGGAAAGGAGGAACCGGCCGAACCTCGGATTCAGGAGGAACAATGTGGTTTTTGTCCCAGTCACGGCACTCTTGACCAGCTCTACACACTATGCAGGATCCTGGAGGGGGCATGGGAGTTTGCCCAACTAGTCCACATGTGCTTCGTGGACTTGGAAAAGACTTTTGACTGTGTCCTTCGGGCAATCTTGTGGGTGTGCTCCGGGAATATGGAATACCGGACACATTGCTACGGGCTGTTCGGTCTGTATTGCTGGAGCCAGAGCTTGGTCCGCATTGGTAACAACATGTCGAATTCATTTCCAGTGGGGTTGGACTCTGCCAAGGCTGCCCTTTGTCAGAGATTCTGTTTGTAATTTTTATGAATAGAATTTCTCGGTGCAGCCAAGGTGTTGAGGGGTTCTGGTTTGGTGGCCAGAGGATTCGCAGCTGAGTGTGAAGCGACTAGGATGAGAATCAGCACCTCCAAGTCCGAGGCCATGGTTTTCAGTTGGAAAAGGGTGAAATGCACCCTCCGGTTCTGTAAGGAGGTCTTGCCCCAAGTGGAGGAATTCAAGTATCTCAAGGTCTTGTTCACGAGGATGGAGCGGGAGATGGACAGGTGGATCAGTGCTGCCTCTGCTGTAAAGCGGAGCTAGTAGCGGTCCGTCGTGATGAAGAGGGAGCTGAGCCAGAAGGCAAAGCTCTCAATTTACCAGTCAATTTATTTTTCTACCCTCACCTATGTGCATGAGCTCTGGGTAGTGACCAAAAGAACGAGATCACAAATACAAATGGCTGAAATGAGTTTCCTTCACAGAGTGGCAGGTCTCTCCATTAGAGGTAGGGTGAGAAGTTCTGTCTCCCGGGAGGAACTTGGCGTAGAACTGCTGCTCCTTCACATTGAGAGTAGCCAGTAAAGGTGGCTCGGGCATCTGATTAGAATGCCTCATGAATGCCTCCCTGATGTGGCGTTTCAGGCATGTCCAACCGGTAAAAGACCCTGGGGCCGACCCAGAACTGAAGGGACTACGTCTCTTGGCTGGTCTGGGAACACCTTGGAATTCCCCTGGAAGGGCTGAAGGAAGTAGCTGGGGAAAGGGATGTCAGGACCTCACTGCTTAGGCTGCTGCCCCCGTGACCCAACCCCAAAAGAAGCGGAAAAAGATGAATGAATGAATTAATCAATATTAACTAGAAATGCACTCAAAGAGTGCAGACCTCCACCAAGTGAGTGCAATATCTAAACTTTGCAATCAGGCAAATTTTTCAATAATACATATCTGTGGTTGCCAACAGTATGTGAACCTTTGATTTCAGTATGTGGTGTGACCCACTTTCAGAGCAATAACTGCAAATAAACATTTCCGTTAACTGTTGATCAGTCCTGCACTTTGGCTTGAATGAAGTTTAGCCCTTTCCTCTGTAAAGAACAGTTTAATTCTAGGATGTTGGTGGGTTTCCTCCCTTGAATTGCTCGCTTGAGGTGTTTCCACCACATCTCAATTGGATTAATTTCAGTACTTTGACTTGGCCATTCCAAAACATTAACTTGATTCTTATTCAACAATTCTTTGGTAAAATGACATGTGTGCTAAGAATCATTGTCTTGCTGCATGACCCACTTTTTTTTTTATATTCAGTTCATGGACAGATGAAAGCTGTCCTGGCCCAGATGCAGCAAAACAGGCCCAAAGCACAATATTACCACCACGTTTCACAGATGGGATAACATTCTTATGCTGGAATTCAGTGCTTTCCTTTCTCCAAACATTACACTTCTCATTCAAACCAAATTGTTCCATTTTGTTCTCATCCATCCACAAGACATTTTTCCAATAGCCTTTTGGTTTGTCCATGTGATCTTTAGCAAACTGCAGATGAGCAGCAATGTTTTTTTTTGGAGAGCAGTGATTTTCTTATTGCAACCCTGCAATGCACACCATTGTCGTCTAGTGTTCTCCCGATGGTGGTTTCATCAACTCTGACATTAGTCAATGCGAGAGGCCTACTGTTGCTTTGAAGTTACCGTGGGGTCCTTAGTGCCCTTGCTGACTAGAACATGTCTTGTTCTAGGAGTGACCTTAGTTGGTCAACCACTCCTGGGCAGGATAACAATGGACTTACATTTCCTCCATTTTTACACGTTTTGTCTTACTGTAGATTGGTGGAGTCCAAACCCTTAAAGATGGTTTTGTAACCTTTTCCAGCCTGATGAGCATCAACAACCCTTTTTCTGATGTCCTCAGAGGTCTCTTGTTCATGCCATGAAACACTTCCACAAAAGTGTTGACACTTTGGTAGATACGTATTCTGTAAATCGAACATTGTACCCACAAACGTTTGGCTCCCACAGATATGTAATACTGGATCATTTTCCTCAATAAATCACTGAGTAATAACCGAGTTAAATATTTTTGTCTCATTTATTTAATTGGGTTCTCTTTATCTACTTTTGGGATTTCTGTAAAAATCGGATGTTTTAGGTAATTTTTATGAATTGTAGAAATGTATAGAATTCTTATGTTTTAATCAAGAAATTTGGTGCGCTGGCAGTGTGAAGCTGTAGCTATTTGAGACAGTTACACAGATTTAAATGTCACAGAACTCTGTCTTCTTTTTACACAAAGTACACTCTGATTTTTATGAAATACCTAATTATCGTTCTTCGTGTGTGTGTGTGGCAACACTTGAAGCTTACATTTTGCTGAAAGATGTTCCCAATGTCCTAGTGGTGCCTGAATCATGCACTAACTGCATTACAAACATATTTCATACATCACAATCAGAGGCTTCGATGATCATTTATAGCATTTTACAGTTTTTATTGTTGCTGGAGGCTCTAATAATACATGAATTGTAAGCTTTACAAAAAAAGAAAAAAAAGGAGGGAAAAAAAAAAAAGACATTTCACCCCCATACAAAAAAAGAAAAAAAAAACAACAACTCCAAAACAAACTGAGAAATAAACTAACAAAGCTTTGAGTGAGAGAAACAGACTGAGAGACAGGGAGATAGTGTCTACACAACACACACACACCCCACCCAAAGAGAATGACTAATAATAATAATAATATTAAATCTCCTGTATCTTAACCAAACATGTACATTTACAAGAAAAAATAAATCTGTGTGATTTATACTGGGGTGTGGATAATATACGGGTGTGACTGCAGATACAAAAAAACAAAGCAGAGATTTCCTTTCCCTTATGTAAAGATGTTATTACTTGTTTGTTTTTTTTGTCATGCTCCCCCGGTCCCCCCAAGGGGGTGGGGGTTGCTTCCTCATTAACCGTTGAGTTACAGTCAGCAGACAAAAGGACCCCCCAAAACAGAACAAAAATGAAAACAAAACAAAAACCAAAGACAAGCGTTTTGCAGAAAGAGCACAGCACGATGACAACTGGAGAGAAAATAAATGTGATGGCAAAGACAAGAGGGGGTGAAATACAGATGAGACGTGTGAGCGTCTCTAGCTTTGCTGTTTGCGTTTGTTGAGTGCGTCGATCAGATCAGTCCTCAGAGCCTCCTGCTTAGCACGAACCGCCGCCAGCGTCTGCACACTCCTGTACAGTGATACAACATGACCAGTGTTAAACCATGCACGCACACATATGTACGCAAACACACACTATTATAATCCTGCTTAACACACATGCAAAAATCAAACCATCAAATCCTGAAATGTCCATCAGAATGTCACAGAATAGATTATATAATTTACAGATAAGTAAAATAAATACTACACCTTTATCTACTTTCTGTGTTTAATCACTAGTTGCATGTATCATACATTCACACTTCACCACACAGGGGTGCCAGTTAATCCAAATGCTATAACTTTTTTTACAAAATTATACGAAAAAAGATTCAACTGATCAGAAAGGCAGTCTAAACACTTAATGTTGAACATGAATATTATAGGTGGAAACAGCTGGACTTTTCAATGGAATATATACAGAGGGGAACAGAGGCCCGTTTCCAGCAACCATCATACTTGTGCTCCAATGGCACATGGTGTTAGCTAATACAAGTTTGTCATTATAAAACCCTTCTGCCATCAATTCAGCACAGATGTAAACTGCTGTGTTGAATAAACAAGCAATAAAATTTGCCTTCTTAAGGCTATTTGCATATCTGGAGAATCTGGGTTTGTTTATAGATTCAAAATGGAAGAACCTTCTTCTGAAATTCAATCTACATTTATTCTGAAAATGAAATTCTGAGAAATTACGGTTATTCTATAGCCTGTTTTAAGAAATAAACACCTGCCAGGCAGCCTCATTAAATAGTGACCACAAATCATAAGTCTCAACTTAAGCAGTGAAGAGTCAACTCCTGAAGTTTCAAAAAAAAAAAACAAAGACTGGTCTATAAATGGAAATGATTACACTGGACAACAGAACACAGAAAATGGACAAAGGAACAATAGGGAAAAAAGCTATAGGAAGATAAATCGAGGTTTAATATGTAAGGGGAATAAAGGGGAATAAAGAAATAATGCTTGAGGCTTGCTTGATGTCATCTGTCAAACATGGTGGTGGGGAATGTGATGGTCTGGAGGTGCTTTGGAGGTGGGAATGTGTGGGATTTGTTCAGTTCTCTAGAATAGGTTCTCTAGGTATCTAGAATAAGGGTGGCTATCACTCCATTTTGCAACACTGTGCCATATCCTGTGGACGGTGTCTAACAGGACCCACTTTCCTTCAACAGAACAATGAGCCAAAAACACTCAACTATAACAACTATTTAGAGAAGAAGCAGTTAGCTGGTATTCGGTCACAATCTGTAATAGATATGCGTTCATTTTCTAAGCCTCTTAATTCTAATTATATTATATATCTCACCCTGGACAGCTCGCCAGGCCTTTTCAGGGCCAGAATAAAAAAAATTATGCAACACTAGCAAACTGTTCATAATTGTGAGACACATACATACATACACACACACACATACACACACACACATACACACACACACACACACACACACACACACACACACACACACAGATTTTGTCTTGGAAAACAAACAGACTGGCTAATTTGGTTACATTTGTTTGGGATTTTACATGTCAGTGTTTAAACAAACAGAACGAAAAGAACCCGGGGAATTAACCAATAAAAAATGTGTAATTTACATAATGTTCTTGGGTTTCTGCTGGATTTGATTGCCCTGAACAAGACCTGAACACGGACACAAGGACAAAGAAAGAACTGGTCTACACCCCCGGGGGTCAAATTCTACCCATCCAAAAATAAAAAACACAAATATAAAAATAAAAAGCTTTGCTTTTTTGTGGACAAAAAAAAAGAAAAACTTTTACACAACTACCCGCACACGCCTTTTGAACCTGACCCATCAGTCATTTACAAATAAAGACCACTGCAACCCTTCATCTGCAACATTAACACTAAACTCAACACACATACTGGAGGTGATGGTGTTTTTTCTTTTAATAGGACATTACATTAACAGGAACTTTCAGTGCATACTGGCTTTCAAAACTAACTATACCGGCACCACACACACATGACCTGAATCAGGACTGCAAAAGTGTGGACCTGGACATGCTGACCTCTAGCTCAAAGCAAGTAAACATCCTTACAGATACAGCAGCAAGGATGGAAATGTTCACCAGTGTCTTATTATGTCATCCCACCAGACCTATCAGAGTAGCTGCCCACAACACTCACAATAGCTCTTCAAATTATCATCAGCCATTAGTTATTAAAAAAAAACTGCAATAAACACCGGTGTTAGTGCGTAAACACACCAACCACTTCTCAGTTCCAAGTGTGTGTGAGTGGCATGCGTTAGGCAGGCAGGTTCACGCACACGCACACAGAGCCCTATACCTCCAGCTCTATTCTATGAAGATCTGGCGCTGAGTGAGAACCTGAGAGAGCTCTCGCTGCAGCTGCCTGTACTTCTGATTATCAGGGAGAGACTCGATAGATCTGCAACCAACATACACACAGATGATAGCAAAGAAAAGAGAGAGGGAGAAAAAAAAAAACCATATCCAGCAACAGATAAGAAAATGAATAAAAAGAAAAAAAAACACCAGAGGAGGACTGTGGAGAGGGATCCTACAGAAATAGCATGAACACATTTGTGCTCTCTCTCTCTCTCTCTCGTACCTCAGGCCATTGACGATGTCCTTGGTCTTACCAAAGTAGATCTCATTCAGGGTTGAGCGGATTTTATTCTCCATATCCTATATATAAACACACACAAGGGTCACACAGTATTCTCTAACACACACTGTAATAACATGCCAGAGAAGATGCAACACAGCTGAACATGCATATGAGTTTTACCTCAACCAGGCGTCCAATGTTGGCAATGTGGGGTGAGGACTCACTGACCGTCTCATCTTTCTCCATCTGAAGAACGAGAAATTGGGGTGGGGTTCCAGTATTTGAACAGCAGGAAAAGCTGAATAATAATTTCTGTTAGAATGTTCCAGGTCCCTCTTTAACTGTGACCCACACTCCTTTTTGGTATATTACAGAACTACATCTCTCTCTCTCTCCATATCGCCACATGCTGCTTTCTTTTTCTGTCTCTCTCCACTGACCACCCTTAGGACAGGATGTTTATAGTTTAATATAAATAAACTCTGCACTGAGAATAAGTGTTCTGTCCCACAAGAGCTGCTGAGAGTGAAACAGGAAATGCCGCAGTGTCTCTTCCTCTTAGACAGCGTTGTGCTCTACCCGTCCCGTCATATGACCCTTTTTCACACACTGCAGGAGTTCACTCTGTAATGTAGCTGAGAGAGATTTCAGGCCGGATATAACAGCTTCACATATCACGGGTCGCGGAGCACCAAGAGGCTTTACACTGCGCCAAGTATGTTTGACCGTGGGTCACATGTCTACTGCACTCACATGCACATTCACCCACATTTACACTCCACCTCTTGAGTAATATACGAAACACTGAATACCTTCTCTGCACTAAAGCTTAACCATTTAATCCTAGCCAGTCTACCTAGTCACCATAGCCATCACATCTCTCTCTCATATCACCTGGTAGTTATGGTAACCCATCTCTCATCGAGTTATCTTTTATTACCCGTGTCTTTCAGTCCGAGTTGACCTGGTTGCTATGGTTACCTGTCGGGTGAGACTTCCTCCCAGGTTCATGGTTCCAGAGCCAGTCTTGGTCGTCTGCAGCCACAGCATCACCGTAGAAGTGAGTTTATAATGAGCAGTGCGACCACTCGACTTCTCCTAATACACAGACAGAGGGAGTGAGTGTGCGTGCATGTAGAAATGTGTCTGAAAAGGCTTTGAAAGAGAACAACAGCGCAGAACTCCATTTCCCAGCATGCCAAGCTCTCACCTGCACCTCCACCACATGGATGGAGTCCCAGCAGCCCTTGATTTTTTTGGATCCATCTCCAGCCTTCTTAATGAGGATGACTCCAGCAAAACCATGATCCAGATCCCACAGATACACAGAGGACACTCCCCCCTCAAAATACCTACCCCACACATACACATACACACCATGAGATGAAAGAGAAGACTGCCACCAACCAAATGTGATTTTAAACACTCACAGGTCTCTGTACTGGTCGAACGCATTGTTGGCCTCCACCTCCAGCTTCCTCAGACGGGCCGAGGGCATGGCACCGTCATCGATGGGGGGCTCATATTTGTTACTCCATGGAGATCTAGCATGAACACACACACGAACAGAAAACATAAACCGTTAAAAACACACTCAGAAACTTCATGGAGTTTGGAATTAATTTGAGCCATGGACATATGAATTGGTATGGGGTAATTGGGTTTGGGGTGTGATTTGGGACAGGGTGGCAGAGAAGCAGTGTACAGAGGGTAAAGTGCAATTCTGATGCTGACCTGTAGGAGTCACCATCGCGGTTGTAATCACACAGCAGGTAGTCTTTCCCAACAACTTTATCCCGAGCGATCTTTAATGGTTGATCCACAGAAGAGAGCAGATCCTCACACAGACTGGGGACCTATACACACACACACAAATAATAACAACCTCTCTTTAATAGGTGGGGGAAAAAGTTCATACTAAGTGTTTACATTCAGCTGAGGGACAGACAGAAAATGAGATAAAGATAGAGGGAGGGAACTCAAGACAAAGAAACAGACGCACATCTGTTCCTGCTGTGTGAGAGACGGTTACACTAATCACTAACAATGATGTGGAGAGGAAGAGAATGATGGGGGAGAGGGATAGAATGAGAGAGAGATGTAAATACAGATGTGTGGAATGAAATGATGAAGTGGAAGGAATGTGTGGGTTTTAATCCACTTAGCATTTAAAGGGGAACTGCAGGTGTTTCAGCTCATGCAAGAGTGACTCAGGGTGACAGAGGGCCTCTGATGATGTAGGAGGGTGAGAGAGCACCTATGGAAGACTGTGTAAGGGTGACAAAGTGCCTAGGAGGGAGTGTGTGAGGGTGAGAGAGCACCTGTGAGAATGTGTGTAAGGGTGACAAAAAGTGCCTCTAGGAGACTGTGCGAGGGAGAGAAAGCACCTCTGAGACACTGTGTAAATGTAAGCGTGCTTCTGACTGCGTTAGGGTGAGAGAGAGTGCCTATGGAAAAGTGTGTGAGGGTGAGAGTGCCCATAAGAGCGTCATAGAATGACTATGAGGGAGTGTTAGAGGGTGACAGAGTGCCTGTAAGAGAGTGTGTGAGGGTGACAGAGTGCCTAGGAGGGGGTGTGTGAGGGTGAGAGAGCCCATGTGAAAGAGTGTGAGGGTGAAAGTGCTCCTGTGACAGAGTGTGTAAGGGTGAGAGTGCCTATGAGAGAGTGTGTGAGGGTAACAGAGCTCCTGTGAGAGACTGTGTGAGGATGAGAGAAAGCCTGTGAGAATGTGTATGAGGGTAAGAGTGCATATGAGAGAGGCGTGAGGGTGAAAGAGATCCTGTGACAGAGGGCACCTGTAAAAGACTGTGTGAAGGTGAGAGAACACCTCTGAGAGTGTGTGAGGGTGAGAGAGTGCCTATGAAAGAGTGTGTGAGGGTGATAGAGGGCACCTGTGAGAGAGGGTTAGAAAGCGCCTGTGGGAGTCTAGGAGTGAGGGTTAGAGAGTGCCTATGAGAGCGTGTGAGAGTGAAAGAGTATGTGAGGGTGACAGCACCAATAAGAAAGTATGTGAGAGTGAGAAAACATCTGTGAGAGAGTGTGTGAGGGTGAGAGAGCACCTCTGAGAAAGCGCATATGTGACTGTAACACATTAAACTAAAGGATACACACTTTCAATAGTGACAGAGAGCTACTGTGGCAAGAATTCAGTACAATATGTGTGGGGCTTTAACCACAAAAAAAAACAGGAATCAATCACACACCCACCAGATCAATGAGGTCACTAAGATTCTTCTCGATCTGCTGTGGAGGGAGACGCCTCATCAGGTCCAGAGCACAGTCTAACTGCTGATCATTCTGCAGAGAGAGAGGGAAGGGGGGGGAGGGGGAGACAGAGAAAGAGAAAGAGAGAGAGAGAAAGAGGATTATTTTCCCAAAAATGTGAGTGGTATTGTTAGTGGTTTGGGGGGATTTGGGATGTAGCCATGAAGTCTCATTTATATGATTGTCAGTACAAAACTGTGCTTAACTGTCTCTCTCGCACTTTCTCTTTCTCTCTCTCACTCTCTCTCACACACACACACACACAAGTTTGTGTCTGCGACGTCGTCAGAAAGGCAGGCTGCAGGATCAGTGCTTTCACCTCTATCTCCACTAGAGTGAATGACCACAGCAGCTACAGCAACAGCACCAACAGCATTCCTACACGTAATAAATCACTGGGCGTGACTCCTTCAGATACAACAGCACAATCAATCTAACAGTCTCGAGTGCATCACAGCTCCCAAGTGGTGTTTGACACTTTCCAGCTGATCAGGGTTAAATTAAATCCTACATTACCAGTGCTGTGTATGGACCGACAGGTTTTTGTTAAGAACTCGATGTCATGTAAAACACTCCATCAGTTAGCACACTGTTCAGTGGAGTGTAACACAATGTGAAAGGAGAAATGAGACGATCGGCCCTGAGGAATGAGGATAAGGATGTGAGAGCCTGTATTGCTCTCAGCCAATAAGATTACACCGCTGCTACTCAGTAACAAGATGTAGATGTACATCATTGAGGATGTTGAACTCAGAGACGAACTCTCCAACATTTTGACCTTTAGAAGCACTCCTTGTTACCATGGTGATCTGACTTCCTCTTTACAGAAAGGGAGGCAATATGTAATATATATATATACATATACACACACACACACACGTCTCGGTGGGTGTGTGTTTGTGTGTAGGAGCAACATTTTTCATGCCATTAAAAAAAAAAATTCTACCAGAAGCGTCATTTTACATTGTTATCTCGACGACCTTATGACATTTTATACTAATTTTTACGGATGTGAATCTAACAATAACTCACAATTCAATTAGATTTGATTGACCAATTTGATTCATAACCATTACAAACAAAGGGTGCCAGTTTCACCAGTAACTACATTCTTCTATAAGCCAGAAACAACTCTTCTATAAGAAAGAAAGAAATTGTATTGCTAGACGACTGGTTTTGTAGATGTACTGATCCGCTTTGCTCGTTTAGAGTTGGGAGTTTAGTGAAGTGATGGAGTGTGCGTTGGTCATGAGTTGGTTGTGCCTGCTGCTCCGGTTCTTTTAGCTCCGAGTGATGGCACAAGATGTGGGCTCAGGGATTTGAAGTATTCCCAAAATACTTGACTTTTATTTTGCAGATTTTGACGACGACATTTGTCATGTCAAGCTCCTTCCTACCCAGAAAATTCGAAGTGCACCCAAACATTTGCCTTCAGAGAAGACGGCACTGGTTGTTGGCTAAAAGCTAATTCTGGAGCCACCACTCACTGGAACAATTCACGACGGAGGCCTTGTCTTGACAAATGGTACGCGCTGTGAGTAAGGTACAAAATGTTAAAAAAAAAAACAACAACATGTGTTTAAAAATCGATACTTTAAAATTTGAAGATTCAGAATGCTAATAAATAAGAATCACAATTCAGACTTGAATATTTTTTTTCCCGGCACCCCTACTAATTTCTGTACTTTTCATCATTTCTCAATGCATCAAGGTGTCTCAGACTTTGTTTTTGTGAGATGATTTGTTAATATTGAAATGCCTTTTATTAAAAAACCTTAAACGTATGACATTGTTGAATGTCACAGACTCATACATCAAACTCACATTCAACATTAACACTATTTCTTATTTCCATGCTTGTAGCTGATAATGCACAGTGCATAGAACTATTAGAAGAAGAAAGAAGGGAAAAATATCAACCTTTCTCGGTACAGAAACTGACCAAGGACGTCAAGGTGTATAACGATAAGGCCTCAAGCACTGCCAGCGTCACTTGGGCAGACTTTGTCTACTTTTCGGTATCGGTTCCCGCAGAGTCCATGTAGAAACTCTAAATGTTATTTTGATGATGGCCATTCATGATATACATGTACAAATTCACATTTTCCATTTCTATGAAGGTAAACATTTGAATCAGAATTTATTTAACACACCTTTCCATCAAGTTATTTTCAATATTGTACTTTTGATAGAAAATGGATAGTTTCAGTGTGGTGTTGTGACTTCATTATTTGTGATTTTGA
>JBCNYG010000021.1:13239037-13250759 GCA_039654305.1 Porochilus rendahli
AGAGAGAGAGAGAGAGAGAGAGAGAGAGAGAGTGTGTGTGTGTGTGTGTGTGTGTGTGTGTGTGTGTGTGTGTGTGTCTGTGTGTCTGTGTGTCTGTGTGTATGTGTGTGTGTGTGTTTGTAGTATTGTAGTATAGTAGTTTGTTTGCTTATTAAGACTTCCAACACTTTCTCATTTCCTTTTATGTAGCACACACCTTGTATGAACGATTTATTTATTATAATATATAATATTTTTTATTTAGGTATGCGCTTCACACCAAATACTCACTTTCTCACATTTATTATGCTTTACTCATCTTTATAGAATTTTAGAAATATACAAACATTTTAGTTCAGTATTGTTTTATTTTTAATGAACTTTTAATGATTAGGATGTTAAACCACCAGCACTGAGCACGCTGCATTTAGAAATAATTCCACATTCAATCATCTGCTTAACGCTTTTTTTACCGCTCCTTGTGGTCCACTTCCTAGGCACCTAACTTACCCTATCAGGAACCAGAAGAAGCATGTTCCTGTTCCTGAACAGGACCATTTTATTTTTAGTAGTTAAAAATGTACTGTTGTGATTCTGAAAAGAGCATAGTGCACATCAGTACCAAACCCACACTCATCAGGACTATTTCATCAGGTATATAGGACACATACTCAGACTGCATCTCATACTGCATACTCTATTGCACTGCAAAAAATACCTGCACCTCCACATACAGTCTTGCACTAAAAGAATTGTGACATCTTTCATGGATTTTCTTACCGTGTAGATGACCAACACATTTCCCAGAATTCCAAATATGACCAAAAAGCCAAACAGGATGGCATCTAAGGTGAGCACTCCAGCCATGGTTTCCTCTTACTCTGCTTCAAACCCACTGATCCCTCTTTTACTATATTGTCTGTCCATCATGTGTGTGACTGCCTTTGACTTCCTTCCTGATACATCAGCTTTCCTTTTATGCAAACACACACATGTACACAAACATACACATGCACGCATACAAACACACACACTAGCCCACAGCCCTCAGTCAGCAGTACCAGTGCTGACCAGCACACAATTTAAGGCTAATTTAACTTTAGCATCAGTGGCTAAGCAACTGTAACCCAGTCTGCTTTCCCAAAAGGGTCACAGAGATGAAAGCTTATCAAGATTACAAAACTACACTACATATAGTTTTGACATTTAATACAATTCAATTGTATTTGTATAGCATTTGTATAACAGACTCGAAAGAGAAACCCCTTCCTCATTTGTGTAAATCCAGATAAAAAATTCAAACTATGACATCACTGGTGGTGCTCCGCACGAACATGACTGCTTGTCATCACCTCATTAACGGAACAGTTTGGCCAAAAGTAGTAGACTCTCTCAACCTTTAAGACTGATTGATTGATTATACAATACGTCTGTGACGATTAGACAACAAGACAGCTGAGTGGAGGCTGAGCTACAGTAACATAACATTGGTCTTGAAGGTGCAGTGTAATACACTTTTGATCATAAATATGGTTCATCTGATCAAAAATAAATTATTCATGTTCTTCCATGATTTCAATATTTCTACTGTTTGTTCTGTTTTGACAGACTTGGTATGCTATTCAATTCAATTCAATTTTATTTGTATAGCGCTTTTTACAATTGACATTGTCGCAAAGCAGCTTTATACAGTAAATTAAGTTGGGGAGGAATCTAAAAATGTTTTCTACAACCCTCTACACATCCCTAATGAGCAAGCCCGGGGCGACAGTGGCAAGGAAAAACTCCCTCAAAACTCCCTCAGTATGCTACAGTTGGTTAATTAATTAGATAGTTAGTTTGTTTGTTCGTAAATTTGTTAGTTGTTTCGTTGAAACTATAGTTTCCTCCCACAGTTCAAAGACATGTACATTAGTTCAAAAGTCTACTCTAAATCCCCAGTAGGTGTGAATGTAAGTGTGAATGGTTGTTTGTGTCTGTATTATTCTTGTAATAGACTGGTGACCTTTTCATGGTACAACCCCGCCTCTCACCTAGACTCAAGTGGGATTGCTTCCTCGTGACCCTAACAGACAAACGGTACAGATAATGAATGATGATGTGGTGACGTCCATTTTTTGGTTCAGAGATGTTTAATTAACTTTTATGGAAGGAGTTTTGGTTGTAAGTACACTCAGTCCAGGGTTCATTATCCACTTTTTAAATTTTCTTGATAAAATGAAAACCTGTGCGTTGTGTGTGTTTTATTCTTGTGTAATAATGTAGAATAGGGATTGCCTCCATCATTAATAACTACAACATACCGCTGAGCTGTGTGTGTGTGTATTTACCCACGGGTCTTATTATACTGATTAACATTTTCCTGTTATTAGGAACAACGCTGACGCACTCAGTGTTGCAGAGACAAAACTCCCTGTTTCTCTGTTTGGGTCAGTTGTTGATGATTTCTTTATTTCCAGAGAAGTACAGAGTTTCATGTACTAGTGAATGATTACAAGCAACCTTTAAAATAATAAACAGAGCGGTGAAGAGTATAACATCCACAAATTACCCCAAAATTCACTCATTAACGAGACATGTCTGGGGTGGGGAAGGCTCTGTGGACAATGTTCTCTTTTTTTCTTTCAGTAAAGTTCTTGTTTTTGTGGAGGGATAATAATAAAACATGGAGTGCTTCTCTATTGTAGGAGGAGGTCTGTATTTTTTTCTATGAATAGAGACCACTTAAAAGTCAGAGGTAAGAAATGTGTTGAAGATTGTTAAATGTCTCTGTTGTTATTAAGCAGCGGTCAAGACGGTGGATCTGGAGCACCTTCCAGGATCAATGGGAGCATGGTGAAAACACACACTAGTTGAGACACCAATCTGTCTCAGTACTGTTCTCATCATGATAAAGTCAGTAGGATCACTAGACCTAATGCGAATAATGTAACTCAGTGTAAATGGTTTTGGGTTTGCGTATGAAAAGATCTGGAATAAAATGATCTGATATCAATTTCCTGGCTGACCAAAATTCCTGACATTTTATAAAAAATCTACAAAAGGTTTTTTAATTTTTTTTATTTTGCCGAACCCCTTTATCCTATTAGGGTCACAGTGAGGCTGGTGGCTATCTCAGCCAACACTGGGTAAAGGTGGGGTACATCCTGAACAGCTCGCACAGGGCCAAAACACACAACAGTTCACACTCATACCTAGGGTCAATTTGAAACAGCCAATTAGACCAATGTACATGTCTTTGGACTGTAGGATGAAACTGGAGTACCTGGAGGAAACCCATGCAAGCATGGAGAGAACCCACAAACTCCACACACAAATGCCTGAGCCCAGGGATCGAACTAAGGAATCAAACCCAGGACTGTGCCGCCTACAGAAAGTTTTAGCTACTGAAAACAAACTGAATTAAATACAATTTTGAAATAGTCATAATTGTACGATATTTTAAGGAAAAATATTTATTTTAACATTCTGCACTATTTATAGCTTCTTGTGTGATTTGCATGATATCAAACATATTAACTGATTCACTTAGAGTTCAATCTTCTCTAGTTAAGCGTGTAATCAGATGACACATGTCTCAGCTGACTTATTTGATGTAAAATTGATCAGGTTTTAAACAGACGTGTGGAGCTCATGGCAGCTCGAGAGGCATTAATGAGAGAACCGGGGGGGGGGGGGGGGGGATGGGGAATCCTTCCTGGCTGCGTAGTTCTCTTCTCAGCCACCAGATGGCGCCGCACACAGCCCAGCCAACAGAAGCTGCACGAAGCTCATCTCCCAATTCCTCTCAACGTGATCAAACGCGAGCCGGACACTCAGGAAGCGTTTTGTTTTTCTCACATCCTCCTTTTGAACTTGGATGATGGAAGCAGGCTGCTGCAGGAGGAGATCATGGAGGAAAAGTGAGGAGATGTGAGGAGGAACACAGTACAACGTCATGACCATCATGACCCGAGATTACAAACACACTGACGTCATCGAGTCACTCACCTACATTGCGTACGCCATCCATCAGGCGGCTACAGGATGAGAGAGAGAGAGAGATAGAGAGAGAGAGAGACTACGAAATGGTGCCTGCCTCATCACGTAAGCAATGCTGTAGATAATGGACCTGATGCATGGACTGAAGCGCAGAAGGACGCACTGTGATTGGTGTCATAATGTGTGACTGCTGTGTCTCTGTGGCTCGGCTTCTCTCCACAGACTGTACATCTGAATAAACAAGTGAAAGGTGGATTTCATCTCATCCTGTTAAATTCCTTTTCACAAGCTGTGAGAGCGTGCAATGTGATGGTCTGCGACATTCCTCTCTCTGGTTTCTCCTCCTGTGACCGTGCCGTCTACCTTCGCTGACATGCACACAAAGATTCAGTAAGGTACCAAAATATATTCCCTCAGGAGAGAGAGAGAGAGATGAGGAGCCACTTGAGCTCACTGGTCATCTCCTGTCTTTCTGTGCTGCTCTGCTGCTGGACGGGAGTGAGCGCTTGGAGCAGCCATGGCCTCAGTAACCATTCTTACAGTCTATTGAACGCTGCGTCACCGCATGTCAGAAATAGACACGACAAGTTTGAGTCGAAGCAGCAGGAAAGAGCAACCAACTCGAGTAACAACAGCAGCAATGACTTGCTCAGAGAAGGTAGTGTGTGTGCGTACCGCATTCTGGAGGGAGGCGAAGATGGCCGGCTATGCTTCCGACACGCTTGGGTCAACTTCACCTGTCCGGGCAGCACCTGCAGGCAGGTGAGATCACCTGGAGGACACCTGGTCGCCAACCTGCTCTCCAACAGCACTGTGCTGCTTCAGTGGACTTACCCTATGGTACAGGATAAATCAGGACTAGCTCTAGTGAACTCAGAGATCCCGACAGAACCTCCTACAGGGTCTCGACCTGCCCCACCAAAGAGCCCCAGTGTGGGGCAGCGGGAGCCTCAGGGGGGCTTCAGGATGAGGTGCTGGTGGAACGGCAGCTATACTCAGTTCGAGTGTTCTAGTGTGCATCTGGCCAGTGGCTGCAGGGACTATTTACTAAGCGAGCTCCACGAAAATGTGCCCTACCGAATCTGCTTGCAGCCAGCAGTTTGGAATGGGCCCGGCGAGTGTGTGGAATTCAGTGTGTCACCCACAGGGATGCAGGACATTGTGATCGCCATGATGACGGTAGGCGGAGCCATCTGCGTGATGCTCGTCATCATCTGCCTGCTGGTGGCCTACATCACGGAGAACATCATGAGTCCCAATGCCCAGCACACGCTAGCTACACAGCAGCACTCTCGCCGCTCTCACAACACGTACCTCTGAGAACACACACACAGACTTCAACAACTGATTTCTTCAGGTAGGACTTTTTAACCAATCACTGCCCTCTGATGTCATCATTCTTTACCTGCAGAAAGATGATTCCACTGTTTTTTCCTACAAGTATTCATTTCTGGTTTAAAGTTCACCTCATTGTACTGTGCACATGCTTTTATTTTTAAATGTCTGCATATATCTGATCAGAACTGAGCTGATCTGCAGAGCTACGGACTTCACGGAGTGTTGTACTAGAATCTGAGGCACACACTGATGACATCAGATGGCAGCGACTGGTTCAATGGAAACAATCCTTATCATGTTCATCTCTCTGTTCCTAATAAAACCCACAAACACCCTCCTACACACCTCTCATATGATTATGTACGCATTTCTGTCATAACACTTAAACACAGCAGGAACTAAAGAGGTCCTGGGCAGATTCTCCAGCAGCCTCTTACAGCCCACACACGTTACAATCTCTGTGAGCTTCTGGTGACACCCACATCAATTAGACTGTGGCAAAATACACACATCACAAAACCAGATTTAGTTTAGACATGTTTTTTGTGTTTCTTTTCAACTTTAAGCAAAAAAAAATAAATCTCACTGGAACCTCGGTTCTGATTGGATCTCTGTTCACATATCACAGTGAGTGTGTATAAACACACACAGATCAGGTAGAAAAGCAAATAAAAAAGACTTGATTTATATATTTTCACACAAAAAACGTCCGCAAATAAGCTGTTGCGCCCCCTACCTGTGACCGTGTGAACTGATGTTTACCACTGAACTGTGCACATTAGCAACACTACATTAACCAGGTAGTTGTAGGAGCACGTGATAACAAGAAACGGTTTGAACATAAGAATAATGGTTAAGTCATTAAGTGAAGGATGTTCATTTCATTATTTATAACAGTTTGTCTAAAAATGCTACCGTAGCTAATGAGTTTAACATCTTTCTAGTACACATGATTAGACTTTCATCCTAAACATAACATGGCAGTTAAAATTTAAAGTTACATGTGTTTTTATTCCCATGGAGATACGATCGCTTTAGATTTTTAGGCCGCATGATGAAAGCTTATGGGAAAATTATTGGATGCTAAATGGACCCCATTAGCATTTATATTAGCATTCATTTAACATTAGCAACATTAGCATTTTAGGCAAAGTGTTCTTACTGCTTTGAGAATGAAAGAAGCACCTGAATTTTTTTTAATAGTTTTTCTCCTCTCTAGGAGCGATGCTGTTTTATTTCTGTAGGATTTACAGTAATACAGCCGGCTAACACATGCCATCATTCTGATGGCTACAATAAGATTTTATGCCTTACAAAGTTAATAATGTTGTTATACTGATGACACGCGGACCGGTGAAGCAATCTGAATACTGTGCTATTTTTTCTCTCTGTTAAACAAAACCTCTACTGTCAATAAAATAAATTAAATAATTCACCTAATTTAAAAATGTGAGTTTTTGTGTGAAACTTGAAATTGTGATATTAATGCAACTCTATTCTGAGGATGATGTGGTTTACGGTCTTCATGTAGTTTAGGCAGAACATAAAACTGAACAAACTTTCTCAGGAATTTTACATAAAACCAGTTTATTTAAAAAAAAACAGGTACTGAAGAAACAGCATCCAAAAAAATTACAAGGGATCACCAAACATTCATCCGATCATCTGATTTGCTCCAGTGGTTAGTACTTAAGCCTTAGAGCAAAAAAGTATGTGTATGTGTTCCCTGTGCTTGCTTGGGTTTCCTCTGGGTACTCTGGTTTCCTCTCAAAGTCCATAGACATGCACATTAGACATAGATACATATAATTCATTCATATATATTGAAGTAGCATTGTCCTTGTATCAACATCTGTACTGTGTGAAGTCAGAAATTTGTAAAGTAGCTATAATTCCATACCATTTATCTCACTTACTCATTTGTCAAACCGCTTAACCCTACTACTAGGGTCGTGAATCCATCTCATCCAACATTGGCAAAGGTGGAATACACCCTGAACAGCTCAACAGACCATGGCAAATCTCATATCCACACCAAGGGGCAATTCAGAACAGTCAATTAAAAAACGTGCATGTCTTTTGGACTGTGGGAGAAAACCAGTTTACCCAGAGGAAACTTCAGAGCAGGCAAACTTCACACAAAAACACCCAAGCTCAGGATTCAAACCCTGGATCTTCTTGCAGTGAGGTGTGTCTATGTAAGAGTTGATCTAGGGAAGAAAGAATTCTGTTTTTCTCTCAGAGCTAAAAGAAAACAAGTTGTCTCTCACCTGTATGTTTCTTTCTCTATATTTTCTGTCACTCTAATAGCTACACACAGTGCCCACATGGAATGCATGCTCATGTCAGCTAGCAAAATTCAAGAAAACAGATATTGATTAAAATGGAAAATTCTCAAACATTTTATAAAACTCAATGATATGATGGTCACAGCTCTGGGTCCAGACAGGATGGTAGTTGGGCCTGGACAATGCTGTGGCTTGCAGAAATACCTGTGAATGGTAAAAATAGTGAAAAACTTCTATCAAAGTTAGGTCTATTTATCTTGCATGGCTTCTGAGTAACAAGGCAACATGCATGGGACACACGCACATGCACAAAAGCATCAAATAGGGAGAAGTGAAAACTGATCATCTGTAATATTTTCACTACAAACTCTTTTTAAAAACTAAATATTGTGAGGAAAAATGGTTTATTATGATTACACATTGTGCTGGTTCAGACTTTATCACTTACTTAGAGCAGGCACAAATATTATATTATAATTATATTATAATATTGCAATTCTGTATCGCTTTATAAAAGAACACATCTCTCATTTAAATAAGGAACAATTTCCTAAAAAAAAATAAAGCATATAGCAATCCTACACAGAACATAAATGCTAAGCTGTCTAGTTATTGTGAATAATGAACATGTGATGGTTGTCATGATAATATTATATTGTACAGGTTTGGCAGTAAATCAGGGGTCAGAAAATAAGACAAAAGATCAAGATGTAAATAAACATTCCTACAGTCAGTATGTTTACATGTATGCAACTATAACACATTAGAATTTTAGGATTAGGACATGGGGTGTGCCGATATTATTCAGGTTTTAGGAGTATTCTTTGAACATTTAGACCTCAGGTCTCAGGCATCTCCAGATCTGAGTTGGGGTTTTTATAGCAGTTTGCAACATTGCCCTTTGCTCTTGGTAATGGTCAGCTCTGTGCATTGTACATCAGCCATCTAGTAAATAATTTGCAACACTTTTTTTGACTCATGGCTGCATGTATACAGGAATTTTAGTGGAAAAGTAATTTTCTTTAGCCATGGAAACTGCTGAGTCAGATACACTGTCTTTTAGGAATACAGACAAAACAAATAATAGTTTGTGCAAACACTGTATAAACACGGTGAATGAAATGTCCAAGTGTGATTAGTGTAAAATGGCTCACTATCAATTAGCATGCTGAATATTTAAATTAGCTAATATTAGTTTTCTGGGGTGACATGATGGATGTTTCTAACTTGCATAATAAGTTTATATTCATAGTTCCTGGCATTTTTGGATTGCAGGTGTACTATGTTTCTTTTAGAGCAATATTTAACTTAATTGCATGTTTTTCCCCATCAGTGGGTTTTCTCCGGGTACTCTGGTTTCATCCTACAGTCCAAAAATGCACATTGTGCTAATTGGCTATTCTAAATTGCCCCTAGGTGTGAATGTGAGTGTAAATTGTTGCGTGTGTTGGCCCTGTTATAGTCTGGCGAGTCTGTTCAGGGTGTACCGGGCCTTTGCCCAGTGTCGGCTGAGATAAGCTTCAGCCACCCCGCGACCCAAACAGAGCACTAAGCAGTTCGACAAATGAATGCTCGCGTGAGATGAGATTAACTGAACTAGAGCCAGCTCAAAGCCACGCCCATAATGCGCAGCGAGAGCACCGCCCAGCGTCTTACGTCATCGTTAGCTTCAACCGGTCCGCCATTTTGTTCCCGTTTCAGCTCTAGACAAAACCGGTTGTATTGTAGTATCTCTGCGCAGCTAAATGTGCTCAATATATATATACCTTCTCGTCTAGTGCTGTTTTCGATGGGGGGCTGAGTCGCGTATACTAAATTTGTAAACGTTTTGTATACATTTTGAGTTGTGGATTAGTAGAATTCTGACGAGAAGTACAATATGCCCAGCCATCCGCTTCGCGTAGCGGTGGTGTGCTCGAGTAACCAGAACCGCAGCATGGAAGCACACAACATCCTCAGGTAACGACGAAAAGAGGAAAAGACAAACTTAAGTAAAACTCCACAGTCACCAGGATGAGAAGAACCACACTGACCATCACCGGAGGGCTGTGTTTTCTTTTAAACAGGGCGTTCTGTTTCCTTCTGGCTGGTTCTGACAGTCGACGTTACTCGAAGGAAAACCTCGAAACGGACAGGACACTAAACCTTATGACTAAAAAACTAAATAACACGAACAACAACTATCAATTAAATAAACTTGGAATTTTTTTTAATTAAGTTTTGAGCTATTTTCGTGTGGAAAAGCCCACACCTTTGCTGTGTCACAGAAACCGGAAAAGCAGAAGGAGTTTTCGGGTTCGCTGAGAGTCGATTAAAAAAAAAGAATCGACTCCGAGGCTTCTGACACTTTATTATAAGAATTGAAAACAGTTAGTGTCAGATTTTTAATAAGTGTCTGGGGTTTTCATGTCTCATGAGTACTCACAACAAAAAAAAACATAGACTAGATCGATTTCCACACACAAAAAATCAGGTATTTTGTGGAATCGACTCTACTCGACTCTCTGCACTGGGGACCGTACGTATTTTTCAGTAGCATTTCCGGGACTCTGGGTGACTTCAACTAGATGGATAACAAATATTAAACGACACAAAGTTTTTGTCAGATTTGATCACACATTAGCTTTTTAATAACATGATCAATGGTTCATAAGCCGATGGGTTAATTACCTTTTTTTGTTTTGAGTAAAAGATGGGTCAGGTAAGTAGTTGTTTACCTGAGCACATGTTTACTCCAGATGCTGGTATATAACTTTATCAAGCTGTTTTAAAATTATGGTTTCCAGCTCTTCACACCTTCTCCATGTTTCTGCAGCAAGCGCGGTTTTGATGTGCGATCTTTTGGCACTGGAAGCCATGTGAAACTCCCAGGACCAGCTCCAGACAAGCCCAATGTGTATGACTTCAGAACTACTTACGAACAGATGTACAACGATCTGGTCCGAAAGGACAAGGAACTGTATCCCCACATACACACCCACACAACCCACATATATATATATACATATATATACATATACATACATACATACATACATACATACATATATACATACATACATATATGTGTGTGTGTATATGTATACAGAACTTTACAGTCCAGTCCCCTTGTCCTTTTCTAAATGCACAAATACCAGTATCTCATAATATTTAACAACTTTTGCTTTTACCTTAAGATGGAGGAGGTGTGTATGCATGGAATTTTTCGTTTATTTATTTTTATGATTTTTAAGGATTGATGAGGAGACCTCTCCTTCACACTCATTCTGATAGGGTTCTCTATATATATTTCTAATAGGGTAATGAAGGTTGAATTTGTAGGGTAGGTCTGGGGTAGATGGTAACATTAGCTAATGATGCTGTGACTGCATGAGAGGAAACTACAAACATATAATTTACAGCTTCAGTAGTTTATTAGAACTGTAGAAACTCTGCTTTCACTGCCGGAGTTCAAAACACACTGTCAAAGAATTCATGCATTTGAATACACATGCTTTTTATGACAAATTGTGTAGTACATTCCTGTGGGATTTGATAAGTCAACCACACAACTGTTATACGTGAACACAACTCATCTCCTGGGGCTGATAGGTATGAATACAAACTTGGTTCTTTAGTGCTTCAAGCAGGCGTCAGAAACAAAGCAGTTTATGTTCTATATGTTTCAGCACAAATTCCTTCTCACCTGAGTGTTAGAACATGTAGGATAAAGATGTTGCTGTATTACAGTGGTTCTGTCTGCATCCCTGGAGATGACTAGACTATGCTGTACTTCAGCATGCATTTGTACACCGCTGGATTAACGCAATGTCTTTCTCTTAAAACTGAGGTTGGTGAAAATGTCTCCAGCAGTGGGTTTAATACATGATTATGTATCATGAAGAAACCTGAGCAGGTGGGGTGTGTCCTAAAAAAGTCTTCTCTCTCTGCGTGTGAGATTAAGGTTAGTGGAGCAGATGCATGGCCTGCTCCACCCAAGCTAACGCCTGTGCGATGCTCTTAACTGGGTTGGAGCAGTTCTGGGTAGTATAACGGCTGCGAACCATTTTACTTGCCACTAGGAGGCACTACTCCCCTCTCTCTCTCTCTCTCTCTCTCTCTCTCTCTCTCTCTCTCTCTCTCTCTCTCTCTCTCTC
>JBCNYG010000021.1:13262764-13274542 GCA_039654305.1 Porochilus rendahli
CACACACACACACACACACACACACACACACACACACACACACACACACACACACACACACACACACGCACACACTTTAACCCTCTCCACTTCTTTGTGCAGATGTGTGGAGGTCATGGAAGTGGGTGACGAGAATGTGTAATGTACAGGAGCTTCGCAGGCGGCTGCAACACCGCAGGAACAACAGCGGAGGGGACAACAACATGGTACACGTCAAACACAAACACTACCACAATGGGCACCTGAGCCCACGCAGACTCTAATTCTCTCTCACACACAAACTGCAGCAGGCACCTAGGCTGGTCAACAGTCTTGAACCAGCTCTCTCTCTATCTCTCTCACATAAACGCACGCACAAACACACACACACACACTCCTAATTGATGCTTCCCCTAAACTCTCCTGTTTCTCCAAGGATGTGACTGTATTTAGCACCCAGCAGGACTGAAGTCACCTGTGTGTGTGTGTTTTTTAATAAACATGTCCACGAAGGTCCACTGACTCGCAGGAACCGGACCCAACTTGCACTTTCTGTCCTTCCTGAGGGATTCCATTTTTTTTGATGATTAGACATTTGTTTTGCTTGCTGATGTCTGTTTTTACGAGTTTTTGTGCAGATGTGCTAGTTTTGTACAGTACCTGGGGTGAGCATACGGACATTACATATGCGTTTGCATTTTTTAGGGGGTGATTTTTTTTGTGTATCAGGGATACAGTTTTGTGTGTATTTTAGAAAAAACAGCAGCAGCAGCAGCATGCCCACAAACTTTAGTACTGTGGTGCAGTTTTTTTCTTTTGTAACATGGAGTGTGTGGGTGTTTGTGGGGAAAGGGAAGGTGGGGTATATATATTTTTGTGCATCAGCATGGGAGGGGTAGATCTGTTGCTGTAAATGGATTTGTGGTGCACAGACACAGAGACGTGTAAACAAGTCCTGTTTGTATTTTTTAGTAAAAACTGTGTGTGATGTTGTGGGATAGTAACAATACTAAAAATAATGTCTGCATCTTCAGCGCTGTTAAAGGATGACACTAGTTTAAGCTGCAGGGAGGGAGGACACATCATTTCCTCCTCCTCCTTTCTCTTCCTCCATTCTCGTGCAGGTGTGTGTTCGATTAAATGGCAAAGTCAAACTGTGAACGGTCTCGCCTTTTTCTAATGCCATTCCCACATGCACAGAATTCACCACCACGGCTGGTTTCTTAAACAAATTCTTGTATTTTTACTTTCATTCAGCAGTTGTAAACATGAATCAGTTGTTAGAAATATTTTCTTTCCAGACTTTAGTTATTAAACATAAATCACAGAGACATTTTTCACAGGCTCTCATCACACACACATACACACAATTTATTACACATCAGACATTAATTACAATGTAATTGTGTGAATTTTTTTTTAATTTTAATCTGCCCCTCATTAAACACCCTGACACACACGCACTTACTCCAAAATGGCTCTCTGGTTTTCCAAGAGATTATATTTGAACTATAGTCAGTCACTCTTCTAGAGATGTTCAGAGTTCATGTGGAAAGACAATCAGAGGATCAGTTTCATGCTAATGCCGCACTAAATTTCACGCAGGGAGCCACTGTGTACACACAATCACACACAGGGTTACGTTTGTTTCTAATTTTAAGTTCATATATCCATACAGAGGCACTGAGCTTCATGTCATAGTTAAACGGAAACATGTTGTCATGTTATTTGGACCTCAGGCAGTTTTGGCGTGCAGCAGCTAGCCTTCGTGTGAATGCTCAGTAAACCTGACCAAGGATCAGCTCCTGATAAAATTTAAACTGGAGTGCCATCTTTAGAGGAGGCGTCCTTCTGTTCAGTGTGTTTAACTCCCCCCTCACCATTCAATGGAACAGTCTCTCTTTCTGCAGTGCTGCCCTCCCCGGCCTCAGGTGGTGGAATGGTAGAGTCTAGACATTCTTGTAAGGGACACAGAACCTCCTGTGCCTTCGGGGGTGAACCCTGAGGCAGGACAAAGCCCACTTTGCCCCCCTGGTGATCAGCAGGAGTGACATGGCCCTCATTATCCAGAACACCTTCCCCGTGCAGCCAGTCCATCTTCTGCATGTGCTGTCGGACAGCATCATCCACCCGAGCGTCGATCATGGCCTCCGTCAAAACACCGTCCTCAGAAGAGTACGCAGCAGCCTAGCAGAGAGAATGAGAGTGAGAAACCCTAAAAAGACATGTTGCTACCCCCTGTTGGTGGTCATGCTCACTGCAGCACTGTTTCTCTCTGCTGTCCTACTTTGAGTTTATTTTGAGCTTAGCATCAAGAACAGGAACACAAGACTCTTGTGTCAGATTTAATCAGTGATCATCACAGTGAGGCTCCTCACCTGCCAGGCCACACCCAGTTTAGAAATCTCTCGACCGGACATGCCCTCTGTGCGCTTTGCGATCTCTGAGCACTTCTTTCCATAGTCGAACTGTGCCAGCTTCAGCCGCCTGCAACATGACAGCAGAGACATGACACACGACGACAGTGGAATGTGTTAGCACTGAACATTATAAACACAGACACAACCACTCAAAAGTGTTACAGCTTACTTTTTCAAACATGCCCTCGTCAACAAGCTTTCTATGGTTCAGTCTGCACTCACTCAGGCCTTATTAAAGCTTCCTGAAGAAGTCCTTGACCTGATAAACTTACTCGTCCTTTCCTCCTTATTGTAATTAATGTGCTCTCGAAACATTCCAACACACATTCTCCAAGTTAGTGCCCCACTCTCACACTCCACAGCCACTTGCTTGCTCATAATAAAAAACACATTTTATTGATTTATCTATCTAATGTACGAATGTGCACAGTATTCAAATTGACACACGTGTGCTGTAAAAATAAGTTTGTTTTTTTAGATAAATAGAACAAATCTGTCAATGTTCTCAATATACGTTCTCAGTGCTCAGGTGGGACCCAAAACAAGGCCATTTATTTAAAGCAAAGGAGTTAAATAGGCAAAAGAGCATGCACTCACTGTTTCCCCCCAGTGGCCGGCTCCAGGACGTATTTGTCAAAGTAAAGCCGGACGAGTCTCTCTCTCTCCTCAGGTCCAGGAAGAGCAAAGTTTACAATCTCATCAATACGGTCATTAATGGCCCAGTCAAACTGCTCAGGCTGGTTACTCGCCAAAACCAACATAAACCTGCAAAACACGGATAATAAATATGTGGCAGGAAGAAAAACTAAAACATAAGTCTGCTAGAGATGGTAAAGCTGAAGTGGAGGCATCATCCAAAAAAAATTTAAGTTTGCAATAAAAATACCCTGTTAGAATAAAAATTCATGAAAGCTATAAGACGGAGTTTTATTGTACCACCACCAGCATGCAGATCATCTCACTACACAGGGTGAATTTAAGCACGAGATGTCTACCTGATATCAAGCGTGCACTGCATGGCCAGGTGTATTTTTTGGGGCATCTGTTCTCACCTTTGATAGCAGTTATCCATTGATCCCTTCTGCTGGAATGTGATTAAATGACACTCTAGACTTATGTCACATCAACTTGGGTAATTTACTGCCGAAGTTTCCAGCAAGGCGGGTTTTTGATAGAAATCATATCATGGTAACTAGTCACAACCCCCTGACCCCAATTGCCCCTGCCTGGCAATGTAGCTGAATCAGTGACGCGACTCGTGCGAGCTCTATACACATGCGTGCACACACAGTTTGCACACCACAATGAATTTTTAGCTTTTAGCTGCTTGATAACTTTTGTCCGATCAGCTCCATAAACTTCTGGTGATGCATGTGACACTAATTTAACCACACCATCTGGGAGTGTAATCAGGCTGTGCTGTAGTTTGTGCGTGTGAAAGTGAACACACTTGTTGCTCTGTTCTCCGGTTCGGTACAGGAAGGCATTCAGCGTGGCTCGCAGGTCCTCACTGATCTTCTCCTAAAGCCAGAGAAGACATGTTCAGTAATTCACAGTTTCTACACACAGGTACACTTTAAAAACACCTGAACATACACCACACACTCCGACACTCACAGTGGATCTCTTACGCAGGAAAGCGTCAGCTTCATCCACAAACAGCAGCAGGCTGTGGGGGAAAAATAATAAAGGGGTGAAGTAAACTCTGCCTAAATCATGACACTGTGCTTTTTCACCTCATAATAATATAATCATCATATTTAATAACTACACAACATTCATGTTATGACATAACTACAGGTTTGCAGGATGTTTAAGATGAAGTCTAATACAGAGCCACTATCAGAGGGTTCTTACCCTTGACGGCTAGTGCCAGCCCAGTCAAACACTTTGTGCATGGCAGTTACACCTTCCCGCCCCATGGGGGCCACATCTCCCCCTGTCATAATGGCATAGTCCATCCCAGAATGCATTGCCAATTTCTGCTCCAAGCACAGCAACACCACCATCAGGAATGAACCAGAAAACATGGTAGAATATACATTATTATACACACACATATACTGTACATTTATAAACAAATCTGTTTTCTGGAAAATCAAAGACTTTCTGTCAAAGAGGGTTCCACTTAGAACTCCATTCAGACGGCAAGAACCCTGTAAAAGTGTAAAAACCATTTATACAAGTGATTACATTGTCTGGGAGAAGTTTATATCACTGATTCAGTGAGCTAGTTCACATTTAGTGATTAAATCAGTGACTAACTCACTGCAGTGTTGTTTCATTTTGATTGATTCTGAATGCTGCACAAGTGTAACAATGCAGGTTTAGGAATTCTACACAGAAACAGTTTTGAGTGTGTGAGTATGATCATACCTTGGCAAAGAGTGTTTTTCCTGTCCCAGGAGGTCCATACATCAGGATGTTCCTGTAGAGACCTCGATTCTGGCGGGTGTTACGAGTTGCTATGGCTATGTCCCGAACACGTTCCTCTAGTGACGGCTGTGGACGAGTAACACACATCTTTTACCTTCCCAGGTCATTACACAAACTCCATTATTTCCCTAAAGGTCTGGTCATGCAGAATGTAGTGTTCTGTCTAAGTTTTTAATGTGATGGGTTTTGTGTTGGAGAAAGAACAAGTGAGGTGATGATACTTGTTTATCACACAGATCCAATACTCACGTTGAGGACAACACCTTCCAGAGCATCCTGAGGCTTACTCATCAACCTCCGGGTTGTCTGGGAGAGACAGAGAGAGGGATGGGGAGGAGAGGGAAAGAGTGAGACAGAATCTTTACTTTTCTGAACCAGTGACAAACTGAACAGGACCGGATTGTGTGTATTTTGAGTTTTACCTTGATGGGGTGTTTCATGGCCTCCGTCACCGTAATGCGTGACGTCTCCCTCACCAGAGATGGCTTCCCGAGCCGAGCCTCGATGTATCTGCCCGCCACTCCTGTAGCGTTTCTGGCTGAATAAACACCCACAGCCAGCAGAGTCAGTCCTGCCACCTAGCGGTGTGAAATACAGAGTGCAGGTTTAAAACACCCAAACTAAAAAAGAGAAAACTACAGACATGTATGTGATGTGGTGTGGAGGGTGTGCTTACTGTAGCAGTCACTTTATCCCAGTCAGAGATAAAAGCCCTAAAACCCTCTCCAAACACAGCACCAGCTGTTCTGAAACACAAGAATACATTTCCCACAGTAAGTTCTTCCGTATGTGTGCACATGTGTGTGTGGCAGCTGGACCTTAACAAATCCAAGACAAAGGAGATGATAATAGACTTCAGGAGATCTAAGCAAACTGAGCACGCTGCCCTCTATAATGATGGAGAGGAAGTAGAGCGGATGGAGTGCTTCAAGTTTCTTGGAGTCTACATCTCTGCCGACTTCACCTGGACCACAAACATCTCTCACCAGGGTGGGAAGCCACAATGAAGGATGTACTTCCTCAGAAAGCTCTGACAAGCCTGCTGACCCTTACCCTTCCTGACAAACCTTTACCGCTCCACCATGAAGAGTCTCCTGACCTACTGCTGTACAATGTGATTCAGCTTTAACTGCAGAGGACAGGAAAGGTCCTGCAGCGTGTGGTGAGGACGGCAGAGCGAGTAATTAGAATTACACTACCCTACTCAGTGACATTTACACTGGCAGACTTCAGAGGCGAGCCAGTGGAATTATCAGAGTCCCCACACACCCTGGACACACCCTTCTCTCGCCTCTTCCCTCCGGAAAAAGGTACTGGACACTAAAACAAGCACTAACAGACATACAACAGTTGACAATAAAGACCTCTTAATCTTTACATTTAATCAGTTAAATGATATGAAATGATCTCTAGAACAGGAGTGTGTGTACTTTATGGTGGTGTGTGGGTACCTTATACTCTCCAGTACAGTCTGTCGATGTTCAGCTGCTTTAAGGCGAATCTGTTCCCTGTTAATGTCAGCGTTCTCTCGCTCTACCCGGCCACGAGCTTTTGCCTCAGCCTCGATCCGCAGCATCTCGTTCTTATGCCTCAACTCCATCTCGTGCTCGATGGTGGCTACACACACACACTTATTATACACTTTACCTTTGTACCACTTACTCCCTGTTACAGTAAGAAGTCAAAAAGCAAGGAAGTTAAAGGCTGAGTTTTACCTTTCCTCATGGCCTCCTGCTTCTGTACAGACTCCTCCTGTCTGCGCAGGTTCTCTTCATTTATAGCTTGCTGAAGCACAAAACATCAGTACAGTGCATTTATTTAAAATAATAAAGTGTGTGTAATAATGTAAGAGTGTTTATGAAGACATACTTTCTGTGTGTATGTGTACCTGTTGTCGGAGCTGATCCTCATAGCGCTGTCGAGCCAGTTTATCCTGGTATTGAGCTCTCTATGAGAGAAACACACACATTACCAAATAGCATAAACCGGGACTGTCCTAATACCTTGTCTCTCTCAGTAATGCTCTCTATTCCACATGAATTACACTACAGAGGGACCTCAGTGTCTCTCACCGCTTGATTCTGTTTGGTTTCTTCACTCAGAGTTTTCCTCCTTTCCTCTGCCTGAATACGGATCTGATCCCCCTTCAGCTGCTCCACTGCTGCCTCATATTCCTGAACACACACAGAATTTATTTATGACTAAGTCCCTGATAATTTGTCATCATTACGACTGGACGTCACACGAACAATTTTCAAAACTCTTAAACCATGTCAAGTCAGAATGCTGATAAAGACAATTTTTGTAATTAGAAAGAAAAAGGCACGGAATCTGCAGGACCTCCAGCAGGATATGAACTTTACCTTAATCTTAGTCTGGTGTTCCATCTGCACTGTCTGCTCCTGCATGCGCGCCAAGTCCAGCGCCTCTTTCGCATGGCCTGCAGTTCCAAACACAAACAAAATTATCAGGCTTTCCATCTTGGTGTTTGTTCATCTGAACTGCACTTTAGATCAGGTAAAATTGGAACACGTTCATTTTATTGTTAGAAAGTGAAGTAAAAAGTAAAGTAAAATCACATATCGTAGCACTTCTCTGGTTGCGAGGTATGATCAGTGATTTTAATATGATGTGATTTCGGTGGCACTGAGATGAAGAGATGTTCTGTCTGTCAGTGCAGAGTGTGAGCGCTTCTGCTACAACACACGTATATAAAATCCACCAACAGGAGGACGCTAGACTCACAGGACAGATACAGTCACAGCCATGGAGGAACGTAAACATGATTATAACATGCTGTTGTTAATAACATGTGTCCATGTTCCACACCTATGACTGATGATGTGAGCAGAATATAAGGGTAATCATGCTCATAACACGGATCTTTCCTTAAAGGACCCTACTGTAATCTGGCGCACACACTGTTGAATTCGTAGATTTTCTCATAAACTTGTATGATGACAAATAATCATATATAACTCAGAGGAAAAAGTGTACGCTTATTGTCTCAGAGGCTTAAACTGTGAGCTAGTGACCTTTAACTCTTTGCCCTTGACAGTCATCAACAGCAGCCAATCCTCCGGCCGGCTTTTTTCTGTCACCTCAGTCCTACATTCATTCATTACTTACATCATCATCATCTTCTTCTACTACTGAGAATGAATCAGACCATACACCTCCCTCCTCCCTACATCTGTCCACTTTGTAGGGGATGAAGTGAAAATTGTGTAGAGCATTGCAGTGTTTCATTCAGTCCTGTGCAGCCCCTCAAACACACTCGACATGTATGATGCATGCTTTCATTAGGGTCGAGGCCGTGTGTGTGTGTGTGTGTGTGTGTGTGTGTGTGTGTTAGTTACACACTCACGGGACCGGTCGAGTTCCTTGGCGGCCTGTGCCGCTCTCTCCAGCCCGGTGGGGTCGAAGTTGCTCCATTTGTCCTTGGGTTTGTCTCCGCTGCTCCCCCCTGAGCCCGGCGGCGGAGGAGGCGGTAACGGAACATCTGGGCTCTCGCCGCCGCTTTGTCCTTTATTCAAGCCGAAGAGCCACGACATGTTTCAGGGTCTGATAAGCTCACCGTCCGCTCCGATTTTTTTTTACTCCTTAACCGGTATACCACACCGTACACTTCCTCCTGCACGACCACACGCGTGTCACGCCGGAGAGGTTTGCGCAGGCGCCCCTTCAAAAGCTCCGCCCACGAACAACGAGAACTGATGGTGATTGGCTACACGGGTAACGGCCTTACAAAATCTGAGTGGTTTTATCTCCTACCTGTATTAAGACAATACCCGCCCTGCTCACCTGTGATTGGCTGCTGAAATTTAATATTAGAGATAAAATATAATCATAAAAATAAACCACAGCAAATATTATGAATACTACTAATAATGTAAGAATGTGCAGGATAACATTTTTTGTGCAAGGTTTCAAACTGTTCTCTATTGTTTCTGTTCTCAGCACAGATTCTATTTTATTTAGAAAGTTAAAATAATATCTGCATGATAAAATTATATAACTTAACTCTTATAAAAGAATGAGATCAGAGATGTTAACATAATTAAAAAGAATGTTTAAAAAATAACATTCTTTTTTGTACATTTTGTAAATGTATTTTTGGCAGTGTAATGTAACTGTAATAGTGTACTCCATTAGTTTAAATTTAATTAGTTGTAATGTAAATAGTATAACAGTGCAATAGTATAGTGGTGTGACAGGGTAGTAATCCAGCAGTTTACTGGTGTAATAGTGGAACAGTGTAATTTTGTAGTGGTGTACCAGTGTAGTAATGTTGTACTGTAACAGTGTAGTGGAGTAATAATGTCATTAAGTCATTTATAATAAAGTAATTAAAATATAGTATAAACGAATAAATACCATAAACTGAATTGATACTTAATGTAACAATTCAACAAGATTATAACATCGATACAGAAACACTTATGTTAAGTTTAATTATATAATTAGTTAAGTAGGCTCTGTGATGATCTGGGGAGCTGATTTCTGTTTTCTCTAGAGATTTACTGAAATGATGAAACTGGCGTTTTGAGCCCACTGTTGCCGCTGTACGTATAGGTGTGACATATTCAGGACGTCACATGCAATGTTTTTTCCATCCCACCTCTATTCCCCCAACCCCGCCTCCTGTTTTATGATTGGATAGTTACACATCGGGCTCTGATTGGACAACTGACACCATGAGGTACGGTGGCCCCAGTGGACTAGATTACAGTCCACTACAGTAACATTTGTCTGACGCTCTTATCCAGGGCAACTTACAGAAGTGCTTTAATACGATTAATACTGATACTGGTTTCTTAGGAAACAGACTAAGTATGTCATCGGAGAAAACTCAGTGGGCAGGTGTTTTGTGTGTGAGACATTGCTAATATAGTAAAATAGTGCTAATCCAACTAGATTTTTAACCATCGTTTGTAGACACCTGGTGAGAGCGGTCCGGACATCTAGAGGAAGTTCATTCCACCACCTCGGTGCCTGAATAGAGAAGAGTTTAGATGCATGTTTTCTTTGTTTCTTGATAGAAAGAGGGACCAGCCTCGCAGTGCTAGAATGTCGCAAAATGCTCTTATGTGATATAGTCTCCAGCTCCTCTGAAACAGTCAACATATCACGAGAAGCCTGCAAAGTTGTCAGTTTGCTCACAGATTATTTGTTGCAAGGAAAAGCAAGAAAATTGGAGACTTGGTGGCATCCGACATATTCTCTGTATTTTTTCATCATTTGCATTTTTGCACTAATAATGCACAAATAATAAAATAATTTGAAAACAAAAAGCAAACAAACCACAAGTGATTTATAACAGATTTTTTTTTCATCAAAAAACCTCAAACCAATCACAAATTATTGGTAAATCAGTCACAAATTGCCGTGCGATATACTTAATTTAGCCACAAAATATAGTTGCAAATCATCTTTCATGTAAATTTTAAACTGGCAAAAAACAACATTAACCAGAGATTATTTATAAAAAAGAGTTTAATAACAGGTTCACTGTGTTCGTTCAGCTTGCATATTTACACTGAACATGGTCTAAACACTTCAACACCCTGATTTCAGTCTCTGATGATCTTAAAACAAATGTGTTAATGTAGGACCAAGTTCACCACGTTCATTTACACACCTCCATCATGAGGTGTGACAAAAAGCAGCAGATTCAGAAACACTTTAATGAAGAAGCCATGCCGTGGTTGGCTGTGAAAGCTGTTCCTCACTTAAGCTGCGTAATGCGTGAAAACACACCAGGAGGTTCTTTGCCATCTCCCAACGCCACCCGCAGACCTTCCTGCTGCCGAGCTCGCGCCAACGCCACAAGCGACTGGAATGTGCGTGGTTCCGTGATGGCCAGGTCGCACATAACACGCCGGTTCATCTGCACACTGCACTGTGTTCACACACAAAACATTAGGGATTCAACACCATTTTCACATTTCATTGAAAAATTTGTTTATATACTCCATGTGATTTCAGCACTGTTTTTCAGATTATTTCTCATCATGCTATAGGAGATCCCAGTTTGTGAAAGTTCTGTCACACACTGTGTGAAGGCATGTTTCTGTGTCAAGTTATACCATGAGGAACCTCTAACAACAGGTGATAAAAGAACAACTTTATTCTAGAAATCTGATCATTTTATCAGCTCAGCATCATTCTGTCATGTCAGTTTACTGTCCTACTATTGGTGGGTTTGAAATATGAGTCATTAAGAGTTTAATGGGAAATTTCTTGCACTAATGTGTCAGTGACCTTCTCTGCACTGAAACACCTCCAAGTGCATTATGAGATTTCAATGGATGCTTAAAGAATTCTTTACTGATGTGTGACTTTGGGTCCAAACTAAAGCTACTGTGACAGAATGAAGTGCAAAACCGTAAAAACAACCGATAAACAGAGGTGGGTATAGAATATGAGCGGTTGGTGTCAGACTGATCAGCTGAGTTAGCAGAAAGTTTAAGAAACTCTTACCTGTACGAGGTTGTACATTAAGACTGGATATTTAATGCCATGTTCCCGACAGGCTGCAGCCACACGAGATATCCACAACTGCAGGACAGAAAACACACACATCAAACCCACTCCACCTGACTGAAAAGCAACAGCAAGTCTATACATTTATTCTTCTGTTTATTCCTGAAATCTATGATGGACATAGCTGGACCGTGCACATACAAGAACCATGATTTAAAAACACACACACACACACACACAAACACACACACATAAACACACACACACACGCACACAAACACACACATACAAAAACACACACACACACAAACACATACACATAAACACACACACACAAACACACACACATAAACACACAAACACACACACATAAATACACACACACAAAAACACACACACATAAGCACACACACACACATACACACAAACACACACACACACACCGTCCCTCGCAAGC
>JBCNYG010000021.1:13301327-13324732 GCA_039654305.1 Porochilus rendahli
GCTCTTGGTGTGTGGAGAGCTGAGCCCCCCTCTCCACTCTGCGCCCAAACACACACACACACACACACACACACACACACACACACACACACACACAAAAAGATTTAGTTTAATGGGTGAATGCAAATGAATGCAAATTCTGTATATGAAATCAGTGTGGATGAAAGTGAATTAAAGCAGAGAAAAAACGCACACCTGTAATCTGTGTGTAAGGGATGTGATTTCGCTCTCTTTCTCATCTACCTGAGCTCGGAGTCTCTCCATTTCTCTCTCTGCATCCAACAGTCTGCCAATACACACAACATCAACCAACACACTGACACAAAGTTCCACACATCCACAGCAGACATGTGGATGAATCACCTGGTATAAAATACAGATATGTGGTGAAAGTGTCACTGCACGCGGAGCATTACACCATGTTCACCACAGCCAGCGGCAAAACCTCACAGTCACACATCTTTCACAAATTTATCCGCAGGAAAATTTTAAATGAAATTTCACTCATTTGCCAAAACGTTTCTTACTATTAGGGTCGTGGGGAGGCTGGAGCCTATCTCAGCTGACACTGAGTAATGCCAGTGTACACCCTGAAAAGTCTGCCATTTCAGGGCCAACTCACAAACAACCAATCACACACATACTCACACATAGGGAGGAAAACGGAGTACCAAAAAAATGCAAACTCCATACAAAAACGCCCAAACCTGGCAAACGACCTCCAGGACCTTCTCGCTGTGAGGCGGACGTGCTAACCACTACGCCACGGTGCCACCCAGATTTCACTTTATTCATTTCATAATACTGTGCCCTGATAATATACATTTAGGGAAATGCAGTTTAAGATGTTATTCAAACTCGATCCCTCACACGCACTGTTATCTGTTTTATTTGACAGACCTGCTGTTGAGTTTCTCTTTCTCTGATTGGGTCTCAGAGATCACGCTCTCTTTCTCTCGGATAAGCTGCTCCAGTGTGACGCGCTGAGCTGCCTCGTGTTCGAGGACCAGAGCTGAGTTGTCATCACGACTCCGTACTGCCACACACACGCACAGACACTGCATCTGCATGCTCTGAGCCATCTGAGCCAGATCACTCCGCATCATTGACAGATCCCTGACACAACACAGTGATGATATAGAGTCAGAGACTGTGGGTCAGGGTACAGTACGGTACAGTATGGTACGGGGTGTGTATGTGTGTGTGTGTGTGTGTGTGTGTGTGTGTGTGTGTGTGTGTGTGTGAGTTCTAACCTCTCGGTGGCACTCTTCATCTCACACACACTCCTGCGGAAACTAACCACCTGCCTCCACAAAGTGAGCAGCCGACTATGCTCGTTGCTAAAGTAGCTATGAAACAACTACAAAAAATGATTATAATAATGAGGCAAATTTACAAACACTGCAATTTATTTTAAACGCCATCACTGTGCTGTGGAATCTATTGTTGTTGTTATTAGTTGTAAATTTATATTTATAAAAATTGTCCAGTGCAAAAAGTCATAAAAATTAACAAACAAATGAACCTCCTCCTCTCTCCTCCAGTCAGATTCTTTCTGCTCCAGCTCCTCTCTTGCTTTGGTCCAATCAGCAGTGAGCCTGCGGATGTCCTGGCTCAGGGCCTCGTTGGCAAGTCCAGCCTGTTCCAGCTGTTCACGCAACATCGCATTCACCGCTGACAAACTGCTGCTTCTGCACAACGTGACATGAAAAAACACAACATGCAACATGACTTACAACAAAACTTGCATGAAATGAGTGTGTGTGTGTGTGTGTATATTAAGACCTCTGCTGCTCCTCCTCCAGGCGGATAAGGACTGTCTCCAGCTCACTGCTGCATTCGTCCTGACTGTTCGTAGACTTTTCACAAGCACTCTGTGAAATAAACACAAATGCATGTGTACAGTGTTCTAAGTGTGAACATACTAATGTATTTATTCCTCGAGTTTCCTTTATTAGGGTCACTTGGAGGCTGGAGCCTATCTCAGCTGACTCTGAGCAAAGGCAAGGTACATTCTGAACATCCCGCTGCTCCATCCCTGGCCCAGCACACACACACACACACACACACACACAACTATTCACACTCTGCAATGGCCTGGCGATTTGTCCATGCTGTACTTTGCCCTTGCACAGAGTTGGCTGAGATGGGTGCCAGCCTTCCCGTGACCATAATTAGGATTAAGTGGTTCAGAAAATTATTGAATGAACCATTCACATTCACACCTGGGGCAATTTGGAATAGACAATTAGCCTACTGCGCATTTCTCTGGACTGTGGAATGAAAAAACCCAGAAAACCATGGAGAGAACATGCAAACTCCATGCAAAAACACCCCTGCTAAATACGAGATTCAAACCCAAGAACTTCTTGCTATGAGTCTGACGTGCTAACCACTACACCACTGTGCCAGCCAAACTGAACAGATTATTTAAATATAAAATGACAGCGTTCGTTCCACAGTTCCTGTCGTGCTGTGTTCCACTGTTCACACACACTTCGTTTGTAATTCATTCCTGAATCAATCCAATCCTATATTACTCTTAGTTGTGATGAGAGTTTACTTGTTTTTGTGTGTGTGTGTGTGGTTTGTGTGTATGGTGCATATATGGTGTGTGTACAGTGTGTGTATGGTGTGTATTTCTATAAATAAATTAAGGCGATACACTTACTTGTTCTGATTTCTCCAGAAGAGACTGTTCCAGATCACTGCACTTCTTCTTATACTGCAGAACCTGAACACACACACACACACACACACACATCTGCATAAATTAGTTAAACTCTGTGGTGGGCATATCAATGAGTGAATGAATGAATGAATAAATCAATAAATATTTGGATAAATGTGTGAATTATGAGTGAATGACTGAGTGAATGAATGAGTGAATGAATGAGTGAATGAGTGACTGACCTTGGCCTGAAGTTTCTGGACGAGCTGAGCTTGTCTCTGCTGCCCCTCCTGGTAGGCGGAGAGTTTGCGTTTGTAAGCATTTTGTTCTTCATCCAGACGTCGCCGCAGTTCCACCACCTGCTGGGACAAACTCACACACTCTGGAGAGTCGATGTCACTAACCCCCGCCTCCAAACGCAGCGTCTGCTCCAACTAAACACGGTTGAGACGTCAGGCAAGTCCAGTGAGAGGGTATTTTTTAATACATGGCATACAGTATAGGATTTATTAATATAACTAAACAATGTTATTATATTCTGTCTGTAATAATAACCCACATATTTATGTGATAATATTCATGATGAATAATCAGCTCAACTTATGTGTTTCTGTGTGCATATGATAATAATAACATAATTTTAAAGCTGGTAAATATTTAGATAAATTATTTAACTACATTTCTGCAATGTTCCACGTCCGAAGAGAAGCCCAGAATATTTTTCTGTGACAAAAAAGACTTATTTCCTTTAAAAAAAACTCACTCCTTCTACTTAATCCAATCTTAATAAGCAGCTAACAGGGATAACAGAAGCATCACCATGGAGACGCCCTCCACCATTAATAAACATGCACCTCATTCTCTATTGGAAATGTTTAGGACCCTAACTGAGGTGTCCGGCAAAAAGCCTGTAGGAATTTACAACTGACACGGAATGTGGAAAAGTAAACATTCTATACTGCACACACACACACACACACATGCACAAGCACGCACTCACACACACACACGCACAGACGGTGGGAAAACTGTGTAAATCTGTTAAATGTATTCTCTCATTTTAAATTCTTGGTTTCTCTCCAAGATTCATTAACATTTTATAGTAATAACATGAAAAAACCCACTAATATGAATAAAACTCAGGAAGAAGATTGTACTGTCAGGTCTTTGCAAAATTGAGTATTTGAATTGAACGTACATATTAATCTTCCCCATATATTCACTCATTAGCTGTTAGTGTGAGATTGATGTATGTTTTATATGTCTATGTGTGAAGTTGATCTGTTTTCAGCGTTCTCATCTTTCAGAACGCAGCAGTGGCTCTGAGACTCTGAAGTACAGATCAGCAGGTTGGGAGTTTAAAATGCCACTATTTGGCCCCTGAGTGAGGCCCTTAACCCTGTGTGGTCCCGGATGCACTGTGTCATGGCTGACTTTGCACTCTGACACCATTAAGAAAAAAGAAGATATTCACTGAGCTGTAAGATTCTGTGTATGTGACGAGTCACAACACAACAGAGAATCAATTATTTTGGGTCCTGTTTTTTTTCCATGTACATGAGACACAAAATTAAGAAACTTAAATGATTGCGGTTTCTTTAGTACCCAACTCACTACTTTAGTTCCTACCTGCATTCAGTTCCTGTTACTGTTTGTCACAAACATAGAAGAAAAGCGTTTCTGAGCTCTGGGTGAATGGGATTCTGTCACTGATTGTAATCTGTTTACAGCCAAAATAGACTTCATTATGGCTTTAATTCTTTATAAAATGTAATATTCGTAAGATATTGCATTTTGCTTGTGTTTGATGTAAAGCATTACGAATCTGGCAATGAGCCACTATGAACTCACAACAGGACCACCTACACCCCTACACTGCACTGTTTACTGTCTCCAGGGGTAACAAATGCCATGGCAATGGGCCACTTCTCTTCATTCCATTCTACCTGCCAAGTACCCCCCCCACACACACACACACACAAAGAAAATCCAGACTAAGAAAATGAAGCTTAGTGATCAGACTTATGATGATGATGAAAATGAATTAAACTTATTTTAAAAACCTTAACTGTGTTTAAATACAGTCAATCATTCACTGTGTGAGAGTGTGTGTGTGTGTGTTTTGAGGGGGGTTCTGTGCTACTGCAGTGATCAGGCCACTAAGCCCTTTCTCTCTCCTCTGTGTTTGTGTGTGTGTCTCCTCTCACCCTCTCACTGATGGCGCTGTATTTGATGGCAAGTTCATCGCGGTCAGCGCGGCTGTGGGCCAGCAGGTCCTCGAGGCGACTCAGTTCACTCTGAAGAACGCGGTTCTCCTCCTCCAGAGACAGAACAGAGGACATGCTGCCGGCTGCAGACATGGAGACAAGAGACAAAGCCAAAATTTACTGATCATAGTTAACATTTGATCACTCACTCATTCACACAGCCAAAGATACGTACTGCTCTCACTCAAATTCTTGGTGACAATTTCTCGCACACGAGCTGGTATGCAGGTAGGTGGGGCATCAGGGGAGGAGCCTCGCACTGTCAATCTCTTCTCTTCAGATAACACACTTTCCTCCAACTTCTAGAAGTCATTCCCACACACACACACACACACACACACACACACACACACACACACTTATCAGATTGTCTAATCACAGTTTACTGTCCCATCTTCCGCACCATCAGACACAGGAAGTGTGCATGGCTGGTTTAACAGTGAAATTGTTTATTTAATCTATAAATAAACACAGACTTATACAGATTTTTTTTTTAATTCTGATTGTGTATGATATGTAATGCTGAGATGGTAAGTGGACATGACACAAAACTGAAGGCAATACATTTTCATTAATTGTTACTCATAGCAAAATTGGATACGAATGAAAAAAAAGAAAATGGAAAAGAATGAAAAGGAAGTAATGACAAACTTTGCAAACACAGGTGATCATGGTGGACATGGCAAACACGTCTTTTTTCACTTATGGGTGAAAATATGTAATCCTTATTATTAATTAGTATACAATGGCCAGTATCATATCACAATGATCATATATTAAGTGTTTTTCTCTGATCCAGGATCAGCTTGTGCACAACCTTCTCCTAAAATAATCTAATCCTAAAACTAATCCTGATCATCAAAAGCATCAGGCTGATCTGGGATCAGGATGGAGAGTGCCAGGTGAAGAGCAGGTGGCAGCACAGTGGTGGGGTTTATATTTAGAACAGGACATAGAGGGGTACAGTGAGAGACGGGACAGGACAACATGACACACAGCAAGCATGAGAATATTACAGCATCATAATAATACATGCTCAATGGTATCCTCTTTATAGTGCGGGGTTGAAGAAAAATGTTTAAATTCCTCCTTAAATTACTTTTACTATACACTGCGTGCACAATTATTAAGCAAGTTGTAATTTTGACAATTAATTTGATATTTTAATAACTATAGCTCTCTCACTCAATCCAAATGTTGGTGTCTGTCAATTTCTTGATCTGTTGATCTTTTTGTGCAGCAGCAACCACAGCATCCCTGACACTGTTCAGAGAGGCGTCCTGTTTTACTTCATAGTAAATCTCCCGTTTAAGAACAGCCCACACATTCCCAATAGGGTTTAAGCCAGGTGAGGAAGGGGGCCATGCCATTTTCCTGTCATCTTTAAGGCCTTTACTGGCAAGGCATGCAGTGGAGAACTTTGATGCATATGATGAAGCGTATTGTCCTGCATAAAATCTTCTTAAAAGATGCAGATTTTTTTTCTGTACCACTTCTTGAGGAAAGTGTCCTGGCAGTAGTTCTGGGAGTTGATCTTAAGACCTTTTTCAACCCGAAATGGTCCAACTATCTCATCTTTTATGATACCAGCCCATACCAGAACCACACCTCCACCTTGGCGTCTGAATTGAAGTGGAGCTTTGTGCCCAACACTGCTGCAGCCTCGAGCCCATCCATCTGGTCCGTCAGGAGTCACTCTTAGTCCATCAGTCCATAAAACTTTTGAAAAATCAGTCGTCGTGTGCTTCTTGGCCCTGTCTTTACATTTTAACTTATATGTCTTGTTCAGTGATGGTCATATTTTAGCCTTCCTTACCCTGGTCATGTCTCTGAGCACTGAACACCTTGTACGTCTGGGAACTCCAGGTAGGTTACAGTTCTGGAATATGCAGCTCTGGAGGACGATGGGTTCCTAGTAGCTTCACACTTGATTTTTCGTAAATCTCTGGAGGTTAATTTGTTAAGTTAATTTTTCTCTCAACACTTTCTTTCGACCGTGTTGACCTTTTGCAAGAAAACATTTGATAGTTCTATCATCAGTATCAGAGTACTTTATTGATCCTAGACAAAATTGTGTGCACACAGTTTTTTAGAATTTTTGACTTTTTTTAGAGTCAGTCGAACTTCTTTTCTGTCCCATTTTGCCTGAAGAAAAGAATCTAGCTAATAATTATGCACACTTTGATATAGGGTGTTAACCTTCTTGGGCCACGCTCTTTCTCATCACACAAATAAACATCACCTGATATGCTCAAAATCCAATAAGCAGTCAAGTTTATACAGTTTGGTGTTGGGAAATATGCATAAACAAGATGTTAAAATAGAAGGTTAAAATACTCACTTGCCTAAAAATTGTGCACACAGTGTATAAAGCAGCTTTGTGACAAAGTTAATTGTAAAAAGCACTTCTGTTCAGCTGCAAATGGGTTTTACAGCTCCCAAACTCATAAATACATAAACTAAGACTATTATTGTATACTAATGTTGCTCAATTCCTGATAAATTTGTTAATAAAACTGTCTGTGGGTCCTTAAGAAACTCCAAGCTCCTTACCACCACACAAACTTAAAGAAATGAAAAGAGAAGAAACAGTTAACTCTGTACTAGATACATCAACACGGATATTCTGACTCATCAGAAATTATAGAAATAATGGTTGTATGTCACGTGATCAGACTGTAACGTTACCTGGATGACCTGCTCCAGTCTGGAATCCGCGCGCGGGCTTCCCGGGCCGCTCATGAGGGCGCGTGCGGGCGACGGTATTACAGGTGTTCTGATTTACCGCCTAACTGATTCGGTACAGAATTTCACTCCGAGCAGATTAACACAAACGGTTTTCGAGAACCTACATGAAAAACAAATGTATTTTGCTGTTGTTTTTTTCGAGAGCGCGCGCCGCAGATCTGTCTCACAGGTGGCCGAGTGTGTGCGCACGCGAGGAAAGTGCGTGTGTGTGTGTGTGTATGCCCGAGAGAGAGAGAGAGAGAGAAAGAGATTACGGGTTGGATTTAGCCAGCACCTCCCTATCTCTCTCTCTCTCTCTCTCTCTCTCTCTCTCGTGTTCACACACACACTCAGTACCACCGTCCTTGTGAGGACCTTCTATTAACAAAATAATTTATATATAATTATTACAATATTAATATTGATAATAAATTATTACAATACAAAAATTATAATTAATGCCTGAATGCAAAGCAAAGATTAACCTTATGAATAATAAGGAATGCTTTTGCCTTTGTTTTGTTGTTGTTTGTTTAAAAAAAATAATGTGCAAAGGTCAGATTTTACCAACCTTATGAGGATATTCGATCTTCAGAAGGATATAGAACACGAGGGCCCCACAACAAACACTTATTATAATAAGTATATGTAACACAGTAAATAACTACACATAATTTACTTTTATTTCCTGTTAGTTTAAATATGGTTAGTTGATTAACTATTTATATTTTATAGGACCAGAAACAACTGAAGTCTCTCTCTTTTGGTGTTTTTTTGTTTAATTTTTTTCTTGTCTGCTATCTTTCTGTTTCTTCCTCTTTTTACTTTTTAATCATCTCTCATTATATATTGTTTTTTCTCTCTGTTCTTTCTGCCATTGTCTCAGAGACTCTGTGTGTGTGTGTGTGTGTGTGTGTGTGTGTGTGTGTGTGTGTAACGCCTGTCTGTATGCAATGAACACAATGAAACCCAGAGATATACAAACATTCTCACTTAGCACCCTGTTACCATGGAAACAGACAGGTCAACAAAGCCCCATGATTTTGTCACACCAGTGTCAGGACCTCACGGTGCTGCTATTATGAGGATAAATCACTTGAACTGAAATCCCATCTTGATATCTGAAAGCCTTCATGGTAATATTCCAGTGTTGAATATTGCAGTGTATCATATAACTAAAGATTAAAGTTCTCTATGCAATAAAGAAGAGTGTTTCATCTGCAGCTGCGTGTAACACAAAAATACAACACAAAAGTGGACTTCAAGCAAGAGGGAAATAATAAATCACAGTGTCATGTTGAGCATCTTCAGCAGCACTGACTGCACTGTACAGTCCTCTAGTGGCTGAGACAGTAACATAAACATTAACTTTTGGGGACAAAAAACAAAATCCTCATCAACATTTCATTTAGAAATAAAATATGTACATTTTTACTGCCAGAAAAACAGTGCAAAATTAGGGAAAAAAGCATTTTATCATGACAACTATTGAAGAATAGTGTGTTATTATTGTGTAATAAATATATTATAAAGCAATAAAATTCATCATGTTTTTGAGCGGTAATCCACATTTTTATCAATTAACAAAATTTTCCCTAATTAGTCAAACTGTATGATGATGGATGAGACTAGAAGACGTAATAATGAGACCCTTTTAATATATTAGTGAGATATGTGTATATAATACACACAAATGGTACAATCCGATTGGTCTGCTATCAGAAAATTAAAAAAAAAAAAACATTATTCTGAGTGAATAATGCTTGAATCACAATGACAAACACTCTTGGTGGGTGACTGTCACTTGGAGTGGGCAGCATCACCATTGACATGCTGATTAAAAATAAAATAAATAAATAAAAATTATCCATAAAAAATACTTTTAAATAAACCATTAAAATTTTTGTTTTTACTGTGTTTCGGTGTAGTACGTTCTAGTACACACCATTAGCTACACAGCACTTACCTCTGCTCAGAGTGCACAAAGCTCACATGACCCACCTACGTAATGGTTAAAATATGTAAAAAGCAACTGATTTATGTATATTCTGTATATTATGTATAAACTGCTTGCGTGGGTTTCCTCTGTGTAATCCATTTTTCTCCCACAGTCCAAAGGCATGCACATAAAGCTAACTGGCTGTTCCAAATTGAACTTAGGTGTGAGTGTAAATGGTTGTGATTGTGTTGCCCTACAGTGTTCGGGCAAGCTTTTCAGAGTCTACCCCACCTTCTCTCAGTGTCAGCTGAGATAGGCTCCAGCCACCCCACCACCCTAAAAAAATAAGTGGTTTAGCAAATGAGACTTTGAATCAACAGATGCTCCAAAGTGTTAAGTATAACTATGGAAGGAAGACTGTATGGCAGGCCAGTCATTATCGTGAAATAAACCTGGACAGAAAGATCAGGACCCTCATGTAAAGCTTTATTTCACAATATTTTCTGTCACACTCTACAGTTATTCATTCATTCATTCATTTATTAATTCATTCGTCAAACCATTTATTCCTGCTGGGGTTGCAGTGAGGCCAGAGCTAATCTCAGATAACTCTAGAACAAGGCGGAGTACACCCTGAACAGCTCGTCCATTGCAGGGAAACACACACTGAATCATTCACACAACACACAAGGACTCGAACTCAGGACCTTCTGGCTGTGAGGCAAAAGTGCTAACTACTACACCACCACACCACCCTCAATGTACATTATCCAATTTAATACAGGACTACTTACTAAACATTGACTTAAATACTCTTTTATGCATATTTCTGATAGATGAAGCCATTGTTCATTCATTGTCATTCATTGTCATAATTCCGTTTATTCGATGCTGCAAAATTCAAATACACCTTTTTATTGACATTTTTATTCGTCTGGATTTTAACTTGTAAGTTAATATTTAAAAACACACACAACTCACTGAACATGTAGTGTTATACTACTCCATCATGGCTAATAAGGTAAGCGTACTGCTTGCTGTGTCCACAGCTTTTAAGTATTTAAATAACAGAACGATGACGTTTGAATCTCAACGGTTGTAACGATTACAGGAAACCAGAACGACGCGCGCAGTTAACACGCACGCTGATTCGTCGTAACCATGGCAACTACGAAGCTAATGCTTGTGCAGCATCCCCGTGTGTTTTTGCGTCTGGTTAGCATCTGTAACTAGCACAGTGTTGTAATTTGAGCTGAGAGGCAGAAACACAGGAAGGAAAGTTCGGTCCGGTTTTTAAGAATAAAAGTGAAAGTGTTGAGGGAAAGAGACTTTCTGCTGCACACATCCACACTTAGTATTTAACAGAACACGAAGGAAATCTAAACACATACCTTCTTCCAGAGGAGAATAACCGACTCCAGACTGACATCCTCACCTCACCAACGCATTCAGCTTAAACCTGGTGAATCTGGAGAGCAAATAAAAGTCGTTCAGTGAAATATAGCGCTGTTAGCATGCGTGTTTCCTGTTTTATTATTCCGGGGTGGGACTAAAATCCTGCCGAGATTTACTGAGGACAAAATCAGTGCTCATTTCTTCCCGGGGTCCGTTATGAATCATTCCACTGAGTCGGTTCTTTGTAACTAAATCGTTTTAGTGAATCAACCCATGTGGGTGTTGATTCATATAATTCATCCACAAAGTCTTTATAATAAATGGCATGCTTTCTACGTGATGTCATAATTTATTATTATACATATATACTACATAAATACTATATAATTAATTTTATTCTTACTGTCTAAAGGGTTTGTGTTAAAAACAAATAAATCTTAAATTAAAAAGATGATCTGAATGTATATTCGTGTATATGTATGCTTATGGCGTTGTGGTTTGTGTGTGTGTGTGTGTGAGTGATTTTGCTTGTCCCCCCTATCCCCCTCCCCCGTCCCCACCAAAAAAAACATACAAACAGAAAGATACCATAGTGTAAAAAAAAAATCAAAACTCTGGGTTTACTCCTGCTTTATTTAGGATTTGGCAAAGCTCATTGTCCAACAGTGCTGATCAAGAAGTGACTTCCAATGAGACTGCAGCATCACCGCAGCATTGTATTGTTGCTCCATACGGAGGTATTACGTCACTGAGTTCCTCCAACAGCTCCAAAATAGCAAAGCTGGATAGGCGATCTTTCCTCATTCCAAAAAAGGTTCACACAAGGGTGAAAACTGCGTTCTCTGTGTTTTCTTTCATCGTTTTGATGTCTCCTTCTCGCCACAATAACCGCAGCCTTGTGTGCGCAGTTACGCATCCAAACCCTTTGCACCTCCCTTTGAGATGTGTTAAATATAGACGCAGATTTACTGGCAAAACTGCTTTCAAGTTTAATATATCGCCCCCCGCCCATAGACGGCCCTAAGACGCTGTATCTGTTTAACAAAACTGAACACTAATTTAAACTCAGAACTAACCCGCCTTTCTAGAAGAGTCCAATCACAACAAACAAGTGACAGAAAAGGAAAAGATTTTATTTACATATCAGAACTTTTGCTTTACATTTTATACACATGATTCTAGAAATAAAGGCACTTGGGAAGAGATTAAATGCTTAAATGTTATTACAGTAGAGAAAGTGATTGCAGAACAGTATTATAAAATGTATATGTGTGTTATTACAATGGGGTGGGGTGACTTTAGAAATAATAACACCTGCTCTACAATTAATTTGAAACTGAATGGAATTAGAGAACTTTGGATTTCTTAAGTAGTAACAGTAAAGCAACACCATTACAACAGTTTGAGATGTTTGTATCCTCGGGGGTTGTGGAGTCCTCTTGTTGTTTTGCATGACGAAGCTAACGTAAGAATGAAATTACCATCTGCAGCTTAGGGTTTAGTGCGTGTCATAATTTACAAAAAGTTAAAACACCTCAAACATCCCAGCAGACTGTCTTCCCTGTGTATAAAATTTCATTTTTGTACAAACTGTTGCTTTAAACAACTTTACAAATTCGCTGGATCCTTCATGGGCTCAAAATAAAAGCACTCTGATCAGCGAGATGGCCTTTATGGTAAAAACCATAAAGGATCTGCAAACAACACTGATACAAAGCACAAAGCACTAAAGATCACAAGGTCAAAAGGTGTTCCGAAAGTGTAGAACTTTGAGCTGCTCAGGTTAGCGAGGGGATTTCACACCACCCCACCTGCAACAAGCCTGAGTACAACTGTCCAAGTAAACCACATGATCGTTAAAAAAGAGAGTTAAAAGAAAGAAGCAGATCCAACTGCCCAAGAAACAAACATACAAACAAATAAAAATACAGTACATTTCAAAAACACTTTCCTAAACAAAACAGTGGAATGTGGATCCTCCCAGATCACCACGATCTCTAAACATAAAAATGTGTGCATGTGACACAACTCACTATCTCTCCCTCTCTCACTCTGTCTGTGTGTAAGTGAGAGCAAAGATGACATGTTTATATTCGGTCAGGGTTTTCTATCCAGCTTTTCATCCCCTTCTTTTTAAGGGCAAACTCCGTGTGTCTGTGGTCAGGAAAACACACACACATACGCACAAGCGTACCCATTCACACAATCAAAACTGCACCCATCCTGGTTTCACTGTTTCCTGAGTCGAGCTGGAGAGAAAGAGAGAGGGGTTTATTTGCAATGATTATTGTATAATTATATAATAATGTTAATCAATACAGAACATCCAAAAGTCTTATGGTGAATTTTCCGACATTAGCCCCCCACAAGAACCCACCCATATATACATACTATGCACACACGCACGCACACACACACACTCCCTACCTCAATGGTACTGATACTGACTCTGATCCAGCAGCAGTGAAATCCCCCCACAGATCATGGGACACTGGATTTTGAGGGGCTGGAGCTCCAAAATCCAACAACAAGCCTGCACAGAGTGAGGTAGAGAAAGAGGGAGAGTGAGAGAGTGAGACTGACAGAGGGAGAACTGATAATCACTGTCATTTGGCCTCCAGAATTGTCACTGCAGGGTTGGAGGAGCTGCAGGTTTTCATTCCAGCCAATCAGACGCAACACCTGATTCCACTTCACTCTGCTGTCCGCTGTAAGGCATGTTTACAGAGTGTCTGTAATGAAAGTGAGCACCTCCACCCAGCCCTGTGCAGACAGGACTAAAAACAAACAAACAAAAAAAATCCCAAAACAAAAACACCAGGTCTTGACTGATCAGAACATCTGAAATACTAAAGTTTGCAGTAATCTCCAATATTCATTCATTCACTGAGCTATCTAAATATTTTTTTGAATAATAGCATGCTGGGAAAAAATTATTTAATCATAACGATCAAATTTTACCAAATATTACCAAAATATTACCTGTGCTCTGCTGAGTGGGTGGAGCAGTTTGCTGGGTGGGGCCAGTAGTAGGAGAGACTAGGCCACCACTTTTACCTCCAGGAGGAGGCGGGAGGAGACCACCAGCACCAGTGGGACGAGATTTAATTCCCGCTGTGTCCTTCTTCTTTATGTTCTGAGACAAAGAGGGAAAGATGTTGGACATCATAATTTATAAAAGTGTTCCTAATCAGCAAAATAATAATTGCTTATAAGTAAACACATCCAGTGTGTTTCTCCAATCTCCCAAAACAGTATGTCATTGCAAGAACAGAAACCTGGGAAATTGGACACTGCATTTATCTGATGTTTCTGGGAGTTGGAGTAGTTTCCAAACACATCTTCGGTACTACATTTTTTTCGGTTCTTTTGTTTGATTTGAATGTGCTACCGAGATTAAAGTAAGATACCTGCAGGGACATCTCTTTAAATGTCCCATATTTTATATTGCTCATTCCTAGTCTTAAATTCGCTGAATTATTCATTTTCCTAGTTCTAAAAGACTGGAGCATTTGTGGTGTTACAAGTAAACAACTACTATAAATAAATCACTGTTTTATTTCTGTTTATATCATGCTCTCTGTCTGTTTCTCTCTCTCACCCCAAGACTGATCTTGATGGTTTGTCCCTCTTTAAAGCCAAGGTCCAGTTTAGGAGCAGCACTCTGACTGGCTTCCTGTTTGGCCAGTTCTCCTTCCTGTTTCACCCACCTGACAGACAGAGAAGGAGAGAGAGAGAATGAATTAGTGAGAAAAGTCCACCCTGTCCAACACCTTATTTCAGTAGAAACTTACACCATATTCTCTCATTGAATTCAACTTCAACTTACTTAAAATGATCCTGCAGGGCCACATTAAAGTCGAACGAGTCACCGCGGTCCGCAAAGCCAATACCAATGAACGCATGACGTCCTGAAAACAATGTGATGATATTCATTACACTCGAACACTGGTATAATAAATAATCCATAGTTATTAATATATACTGAATACAGACAGTCCTACAAAACAATTTAATGTTCAGTCAAGAGAGAAAGAGAGAGAGAGTAAATTGCTGAAGAAGTTAAAAGTGTGATGAGGATAAGTGAATGAGGAAGAAAAGAATAAGAAAGTGATTTATGGTGCAATTAAACAAAACTCATTAATAAAGCCAAGCAACAATGAATTACAGATGCACTGTGTTTACAAGTTGATGATAAATATTATTAATCATTAAAACACAGAGACACACAGTAATAATTACCGTTTCCATCTTCAATCTTGATAACAAAATAGCGACTGGAATCTGTCACAGCTTCGACAGATGCACCGGGGTACTGCTCTACTGGAGCCTGTGCAAACAACTCACCTGCATACGTGCATTCACATACACACACTCTCTGTCAGTACCTGGGCAGACATTTTATCTAAAAACACACTCACAAACACAGGTAACAATTAAAAAAATTGACTCACAGACAATAATAGTAACACACACCTGTGTTTCTGTCCTCTAGTTTGATAAAGGCAATTTTGGCCTTTGCCGTGATCTTCATGCGGCCGCTCCAGGCCGGCTCGTCCAGCTTCCAGTCAGCAGCACTATATAATACACACTCATCACATTAAAGCGGCAGTACATTTTAACTTACTTTAGTCTCTACATTAAATATGAATCATTCAGTTAGTACTGAAATACTTGTGCTCTCCTTCATGTAAAGACATTTGTGATCCCGAATTCAAAAACTATCCAGTGATACTGTACATCTAATGAAAAATCCCATTTTGAAATTTTCACTAATATACATACCTTTAAGCCTGTATCTCATGAAGCAGCAAATGCTAATGAACGTTGCGACTTTTGGATTGACCAACTTTTCTGATGAATACTGGCTCTGTCATTAGGGACATTTGCCAATAATGAGTAACATTTAAACATTTGTGAAAGACATTAGCGACTGTTAGCTAATGTGAGCGATAGTGTTTGCAACAATTAGCAATTATTTGCCACTCTTTGGGAACGTTGGGAACCTTTTGCCAACTTCTGGTAAGGTGAATCGTGAAACTGAACCACCCCTACCTGTATTGATGGACGCATCGTACAAAAAGGACCCTCAAAAAAACCATCTCTCCTGAGCATCGTGTTCAATACTTGGCAAACCAAAAATAATCCTAGCGAACTGTTACACCCATTTGCAAATGATGCAACTGTTTATAGAAAAATTAATTCACAAAAAAAATTTCAAACATTGAAAATTTCTGTGCTACAAGAAAAACTGTTAGTGAACTATTTTTCTAAACTTTTGAGAACCCTGACAAAACCCAAAATTTGCTATGTTTGTCATTCACCGACCCGTGATAGCTTCAGGTTTATTACTTCATAACTGGCAACAACAAATGAAAGTTAATCATTAATTTCGACTCATTTAATAATATCCTGATAGGAAAGTGAGAGATGGTTACATGTTAATAACTAGTTTTTTTTACACATTGACATTATATTTTGAATGAGTATTTTAGTATTTTTGTCCCAGTAATAATGGTTTGTACATGGTTTATTATTTAAGGAAGTGAAAGTGATACAAGTCACAAGATATAAAAAATACGTTAACCGCCTAGTAAACCTTCATAGCTGTTAAATTACGTTTTAAAAGTTTTAAATTACAGTTCAAAAGTTAAATTTTTTCATTGTTTGCATTTAAATTTCCTCCGATTTCACTGTAAAGTACCACGATCGGATTTCAGTATGCTGTTATTAAAAAAAATATATTTTTTTTAATTAACGTGTTTCCTGTCACGCCTCCAACGGGTACATCCGGGTCACCGTACGCCGTCAGGTCTCGTGCCATCATAACAGCCAGTTTCAGACTTCTGACAGATTATTATAATTTTTAAACGAATATATTAAGTTAAAGCTTAGAAAAAACACTGACATTAACGCACAATACAAAAGGGGTGTAAAACATCGAATTTCGACACTTCTTGCCTTGTTAGGTTAGTAATTAGCAACGACCAAACACAATTCTGGAAAATTCCAGTCACAAGCATTTTTACGCGCACGTTCCTTTATATATATGTCGTCATGCAAATTTTCCTGTAACAAGGAGACCCAATCATATCGTTTTATTACTCGGTTAATTAGCATATGTATGATCTTCCCGGAACTATGACATCCATCTAACCGAGCTCGAGATCCCAAGAACCCCGTCAAAGGGGGGAAATATTGCCCATGAAGTTGTGTGGGTTCCTTATACTCACCGATACCCCCGATTAGAAGCGCGTGGAGGAATCCTGTATACGTGAACCTCCGGTTTAACGCACAGAATCGACTCGTACGTGTCGTCCGCCATCCTGCTGTTTACACAAACTTTCGGTCAACTCACCTGAGCAACAACAGCGAGGAAGAGTGCGGAGCACTTCCGGCCTAAAACCAAACGTCAGAAGGTACAAAATAAAAGTCCCAAGTGTGTTGGGTTTCTAGTTCTGCTTTTATATAGGGTCTAGAAGGATTAGCTAGAAAATATAGTTATAAAAAGTCTTATATTTGAGATTGATCCCTGGCAGGAGCCCAACTTGCCCAATTTTGATTACTATTGTTATTATTAACATATTTAGTCATAAACTCATAAACATACATTTCGAATAATGACTACTGTAGAAGCATTTTGCTTTATCTGAAATATACAGAATTGTGGCATACATCTGATTCAGATCTTATCCGTCTCCAAGAGGGTGCCTTACATGTAGTCAAAAAAAAATTTATATAATGTATTTATAATTCTATATAAAAGTCATACAGTATAATCAACTAAAATGAGAGATATAAAAAATATAAAATTCAATTTATGAAGAGCAGGCTACATTTTAAAAAAAAACAAAAAACCAAAACAAAGCTTCACTAAATGGCCAAAACTGTGTGTACCCTTGACCATGACACACATATGTCCATGTTGAAACTCATTCTAGATTTATTTCTGTGTTTCAGTTATAATAAACTTCATTCTTCTGCAAAGGATTTCCGTTAGATTTTGGAGCATTTACAGAGACATTTGTTATAATATTTTGGGGAAGAACCACATATGGGTGTAGGAGTGCAAAAACTTTAGTCCATATTTGTTCAAGACTAATGAAATACAAGAAGCACTGCACATACTCCAGAATAAAGTTTATTTCTGTACAGATAGATGGATCTGGGGAATGTGAGTGCAGACAGGAATATTACATTATATGTTAAAACAAACATTTCAGGAACACATGGACTTTTATCTATAAATGTGGGGTCTGGATCAGGAGAATTACATGTAGATGTGGCACTACAACTGTACAGAGTGTCAATACATCAAAGATGTGAAAAACAGTCATCTCGATAACGAAGGGAGAAAAATAAAGATTCTTTAATACTGAGTGGTAGAAAAACCGAACACATTGTGATGCATGATCTGTATGGGGTTACGAGTATGCTGTGAGGTTTAGGGCAATTAAAGGGAAGTAAAAGAGATTTGTGGTAAGAGATTTTGGCAGCTGTAACTTCCGGTGTGCAGAGTAATACCTGACTGAGAGGGAGGAAATGAATCCGGTGTCTAAAATCAGAAGTCTGAGCTCAAAGGTGAGACGGTGGGTAAATATTGCTCTCTGATTAAGCAGAACACACACACACTCCTAGGAATTTCCCTGGTATTTTTTTTTCCCCAAGTTAAAGGGTAGATGCTGTGAGAAATCACACAAAAACTGACAAAACCCGATCTGTAATACAGCTTAAGTCAAGTCATGTTAAGTCATGATTACTGCTTACTATTACTAAATCAGCAACCATTTTTACTACAACACATTCTATATTTTATTGAAACATTGCTTGTAGGTAGTCATTAATTCTGAATTCTTTCTCTAGTGCCTAAATCATCTCTGCTCACTGCACATAAAACTCAGTTGTTTATCATCACTGTGCAGTACGAGCTAAAATCACTCAGATCCATATACATACTCATTTTTCTGCTTCCAACACATTTCCAAACAGAACCAATCTGTTTCGTGTTCTTTCTGTATGTGATAGATTATTATTATTACTGCAATTAAAGTCATTACATATCTTCAGTATAAATTCAGATTGAATATGATGGTCACCTTTGCTCATCACACCACTGACACACAATCACAGCAAACACACTGCCCTTCTCAACCAATAAACACACACACTTACAAAATATACACCAAAAAACATGAAATCATCAGACACGGGAACCAGAGCCAGGTCCAGAATAATGTGAGGCGTAGAGCTGCGACTCTGCCTGTCTGCTTTATATTATTGCTGTATTCAGTGTCACTACATTTTACGCGATTTCCCTCACACACACTTACATAGATGTGTGTGTATGTATGTATATATGTTTGTGTGTGCGCGTCCCACAGAGTGAACCAGTGAAACTTCCACACAGGTTTTATGAACTTTTTTTTTCTAAACTTAGTTTAGAGGATTTTCTTCTCCAAGCTCTCTCGCTTTCTCGCGTCACTGTATCGTATCATAAAGGTTTTTTTTGTTTTGTTTTTTTTAAGATCTTCTGACGTTTTCTGAAACGGGAGCTCAGAAGAGTTTATTTCACGCACCCTTGTCCACCTCCCCAAGACATTTCCTCCATCAGATCTTCTGCACTTCGTGACCTTGAGGCTGTGAGGCCTCTGAGGAAGTTACACAAACAGGGAGCTGAAACCTTCCAGAAGGCATTGCAGCCTTTTTGACAATGGCGAAGTGTAAAAACTGTAAACAAATAACTGTGTGTTTTTAAAAAAATTCTCACTTCTGGTGAGCTCCATGTTGTACGCAGCAGTGTACTAAGCCACATGCTAGGTATTTAGCACGTTAGTCAACCGGCAAGTTAACGAGCCAATACATTTCTGTAGAGACGTTAGGGGAAGTTGACAAGGGCGCTTTAAAGCATATTGGAGCACTGCAGTGATCCCTGACTGGACCCTGTAAGCGTGATGGAGAGACTCACGGCATACACACCGAGGCAGTGATCACACGGTCGTTACGTCCTCCCTTGCTCACAAACAACGGAGAAGACGGACGTGAGACCCTGACCAAAGTAACTCTGGTATTCTTCATGTCCTCAGTGCTCTCTGTCTCTATCTGCTGAGGCGGAACCCTGCCGTGCCGTCCGGCCCCCGGGGCTGTCGAATAACGTTACTGTTAGACTGCAGAAACTGTGCTGCTGACCTGAAAAATAAAATTCCTTTTAAAATTAGGACCAAACTGTCATTAAAAAGCAGTCTCTTTTTCTAGAGTAATTTCTCTAAAAAAAAAAAAAAAAAACACACTACTGTACAGAGACCCGCCCCACCCAGTCAGTTTACAGAGGCAAAAAAAAAAAAAACATGTACTGGAGAGAATCTGACCGGACGCAAAACAAAAAAAATACTAAATGAACCATTCCTTTAATAAACTGTCGCCCTGTCTCACCTGTCAGAGTCGGAGTCTCTTTCCCGCTCAGGTTCTTCAGCACTAGCGCTACCCAGAATCCTCCTCCTGGCCTCAGCGTACTCAGCCTCTCTCTGTTTTAAAGATTTGGGTTGCTGTGTGGGTCGAGTGCTTGAACTCTGAGTGTTTAGGATGCCGTTACTAGGAGGGCGTTTCAGGATACGGATCTGAGGAGGCGGGGCCGCAGGGAGGGACTCGTCCTGAATCACCACGCCAGTCTTCACGGGTACACTTCTAATAAAATTAAGAACAAAGCATAGTTTTTAATCTGAAAAACAGAAACATGTAATTTCCAAACCAAAAGTGAAATTTATTGTTCAGATGGAACAGTGATGGTTCAGTAGTTAAGGGACGAGGTTACTGATAAAAAGTTAGGGGGTTCAAGCCCTGGTACCACCAAGCTGCCACTGTTGGACCCTTGAGCAAGATCTACAACTTTATAAATGAGATAATGTAAGTCACTCTGGATAAGGGTGTCTTCTAAATATCATAAATGTAAATGCTAAAAGAAAGGAGATACTGATGAACAGTGAGAACATTTACAACGTGTTTTGTTAAATAGATCCTAGATCACAGAAATGGTTTGTTTTAAATCCAAAAACTAAAATGTAAATCAAAGCAGTACTTTTTGAATACAATTTTTTTTACTTATTTCAAAGTCAATAGAAGCCTTATCATGTTACTTTGATTAGTTTTCCATGCAGGTACATGTATTCAGCAGGCAAAAAACTACAGAATCTAACGGCTGATTCTTGTTTAAAAGACTGACAATGAACCCAAAACAAACTGACAAGCTTGGAAAACCTTGTGTTGCATAGATATCATGATAAACTGGTTGTTGCTGGTACAGAGACACTTCCTGATCCATACAGCGTCACTGGTAAAAACAGGGAAAGTTAGTAGGCTAAACAGCCAAATGTGAACTTAACAGATATTTATATTTAGCCTCTAATACACTACCCTGGATTTTATGCACACTTATTATTGAAAGTCTACAAATCTCTTGATGGATACAATTAATCACCACTCCAACAGCATTCATGAAGTTTTATATTATAGACTTTCTCGAGATTCTAGGATATGTGATAAAGACACGTGATAAATCTAGGTGATGATAATGGATACAGTAGCTGTATAAATAATCCCCCAGAAAGCACATGAGTTAGCAAGTATTAAAATTTAAATCTCATTCAGGGCTGGCCATTTGAGAGTCTTTACTCACTCATTTGCCAAATAGCTTAATCCTATTAGGGTTGCGGGGAGGCTGAATATCTCAGCCAACACTGGGCCAAGGTGGGGAACATCCTGAACAGTTCACCAGACTATTGCAGAGCTACAAGCACACACAAAACCATTCACACACCTTGGGGCAATTTGGAACAGCCAGTGAGTCCCTGAAATGAATGATGAAGGAAAGCGAATATCAACAGCCAGAATGAAGTGGAATGACGAGTGATGGGAAATACTGCTCATATAACCTTGTCATTCACCATGCCCAAAAGCGTGGGTTAAATTATTGTATGTGTTAAATCTGTCATTCTCTTTTTGTCAAGGTGAATGACAAGGTCATATGAGCAGTATTTTCCATCACTCGTCATTCACTTTAAGGACTTTCTCATGTTGCATGTGTTTGGACTGTGGAAAGAAACCTGATTCCCCGGAGAAAGCCCACGCAGTAAACGAGGCCGAAAATCAAACCCAGGCATTTGAGACACATTTGCCCGTTTAATTTTCTGCTGCTATCTTTGTGAAATCTGTAAAAACAGTTGCCTGAAACTTTAAGAAAACACTGTGTGCACCCTGGGACACCACATCACACTAGCATGCTGTCTGTGACGGTAAAACGCGAATAATGTTGTTGCGTGAACTGAACACAATGATTCATTTGTTCTGTTTTGCCAAACAGAAGAATCATGTGACGTCACTATTAAAGGGGTCCCTCGCGCATTCTGTTTTGATTCACTCGTGCCTGTGAACCGATTCATTTAAAATGAGTCGTTACTCATTCAACAAAAAATACAAAAAACCCTCTGTCCTTCACCGTATTGCAAAACTTATCCTGTCTGTAAAGAGGTGAAAATATGAAACGAAGCTACTTACTCAGATTTCTGACTGATTTTCAGCTTCGCTTCGAGTCGCCGCTCGATTTCCTGCAGATAAAATACAAGTGAATGACTTCCACTAGGACCCGGGTGCTGCCACTGCCAGTTAGCTTAAACCGGCAGCTAGCGCATATGCTAAGTGACACGATAAACACAGAAAGCATACATCTGTAACAAAGACATAAAACATCCACAACTTAGAGATAACGAAAAAACTTTCCGCGTTAGATTAAAGCCATATTTACAGCAGATTGTCTCAAAATCGCAGTAAAGCGAAACTAGTCGATAAAGCAACAGTTAGTTGTTATGAAGCACTGCAAGCACTGTGGCCTGTGAGCCGCTAACACAACAAGCTAAGCTGCTACGGTAGCTTATCGCTAAAAGCGATATATATTCCTCGAAATTAAGGGTCTTACTCCGCTATCTGCAGCTTCTTCCCAGTTATCAGAGACGTCTTCATCTTCCATGATTAGTAGGACGAGAGCTATTCAGTCACACAGCCTAACAAATCAAGAAGAAGCCTGCACGACTCAGAATACTTTTATTTTTGCTTAATTGTAATGCTAGGTGAAGCCGCTAGGTGGCAACATAGTAGTGCCATCTGGCGGCCCACTGTGGTAGTGCACCTTCTTTTGAGTACTGATTTGCGAAACATGCTCATTACATAAAAATATAATCCTGCATTATCCTGTACTTTCAGTGTAAAATGAGAGCTCTACCGTAAAAGTTGCCAAAGTGGCGTCAGGAAACTAAAAATAGTAGTCTATTCATAGTTAAAAGGTAGATAAAGTGAATGAACAAAGAAATGTATTCAGGCTCAGTGGTGTAGGTAGTGTAGTATCAGTATCAGAATCAAT
>JBCNYG010000021.1:13330146-13340213 GCA_039654305.1 Porochilus rendahli
AACTGTAATTAAAGAACTAAATAGCTCTTTCTCTCTCTCTCTCTCTCTCTCTCTCTCTCTCTCTCTCTCTCTCTCAGGTGGAACTGCATTGTGACGACTCACGGCCCTCCACCTATGGCTGGTCACTCCTCCTCTGTCATTAATAACACGATGGTGGTGTTCGGTGGCTCTCTCGGGGCTCGACAGATGTACGTACCCTTTTCTTATTTTCTACTGACATAGTTTTACTGAGACTTCACCGTGTGTGTGTTTTTCAGGAGTAATGAGGTGTGGGTTCTGGATCTTGAGCAGTGGTCTTGGTCCAAACCAACCATCACAGGCCCAGCTCCTCACCCCCGTGGAGGCCAGAGTCAGGTGAGTTTCTCCTGCTCTCACATCAGCAAACAATCCTAGCTGGGTGTTTGTCATTGTGCACAGTCCTGTGAAGAGTGGGACTGTTTCCTAGAGCTCCAGAACTACCTTCATGCTTTTAGGATCATAGCAAACAGAATGCCTCTAATCTCTCTCTCTCTCTCTCTCTCTCTCTCTCTCAGATTGTGATAGACAGTGAGACGCTGCTCATCCTGGGTGGCTGTGGCGGCCCTAATGCTGTGAGTTCAGATATGACATTCTCGTCATCAACCTTTAAACTAAGTGATATGTTATTGTTTTTAATGATAATGAGGTTAGTGTTATTATGCTGGTAGTTGTTAGAATATTATTATCTGTGATGTTTGGATGTGTGTGTTCACGTGATTGGAAAGTCAGTGATGATAATCCATCATAGTGATCCACTGAGTTCTAAGAATTATGCAATATGTTAATGTGAAGGTTACAAGGATGGATAGGATCAGTTGTTTGACTTTCCTCCAAATAAACTTCTCTGGGGTGTGTGTGTGTGGTTGGGGGGGGGTGTTAATGGGTGTGTTGGTGGTGTAGCTGCTGAAGGATGCCTGGTTGTTGCACATGGGGATCCCCACCTGGTCATGGCAGCAACTGCGTGTAGAGAATGAGGAACATGGAGCGCCTGAACTTTGGTGCCACCCGGCCTGCAAGGTGTGTGTGTGAGAGTGTGGATGCACACTCGCGTGTGCCCGTAATATTTTGAAAGGTATGAGTCTGTTCATTTTAAATTATTAAAAAGCTCTTTCTTTCTCTGCAGGTGGGTGAATGTGTGGTCGTTTTCTCACAGGCTCCGTCTGGCCGTGCCCCTTTGAGCCCGAGTCTCAACTCCCGCCCTTCTCCGATCAGTGCCACACCCCCTCCCCTCGGTCCAGACACCCCCCCTTTGCGGTCACAGTCTCCTGTGCGCTCTGGTGTCGTCTTTGGCAATGTGGAAGAGGCTCCTTGTGTAAACGGACGCTGGGGCACACTCCGGCCACGACCAGCCGCAGTCAGGGGTGGAGCCAGAGACGGAAGTCCCTCCTCATCGCAGCAGCCCTCTCCGTCACAGGTTCCAGACAGCCCGCCTTTGCTTAACGGCTCGTCTCCTTCTCCTCGTACTAGTCCCTCCCACCCACATGGCCATGCTCATTTACCTCCAGATTATGGATGGGAGTCTCCACCCCCTTTGGCATCATCATCAGTGGCCCCACCCTCTTTGGATCCGCCGAGCACAAATGGTGTTCACACACCTCCTGGTGCTGTTTCTCCTGCTGCACTCCGCAGAGGCCTGGAGGCTGTTAAATCCCTCGCATCGTCTTCTCCTTCTTCGTGCTCATCTTCATCTAACCCTGCCCCTAGCTCCAGCCCTGCCTCATCAAGCCCTCCACAGGTTGACGGTCATTCAATTCCTCCGATTGCACGGCGCCTGGGTCACTCAGTTCCTCCGCAGAGTCTAAACGTGGGGAAGCCGCTGTACCAGGCGCTTAGCTGCAAGCCCATGCAAATGTATGTGCTGGACATTTCACGGGCCAATACAGACGGTTTTGTGGCATGGCGCATCTTTGGGAGTGGTGCCATCACCGGACCACCGGAGACAAGCCTGCACACGGTGGTGCGAGGCAGAGGGGAGCTCATCATCTTTGGTGGGCTCATGGACAAAAAACAGAACGTAAAGTACTACCCCAAAACCAATGCCTTGTATTTCGTACGTGCTAAAAGGTAATGCGAGAACACTACGTGTTTGTGCGATATGGGATGGTCTGACTGGGAATTTACTTCCAGTCTGATCCTGACACATAATAAGACCTGCCTTTAAGGGAGAGACTGGGACGATTTGTGTTTTACATTCCCAACACTAATTCCTTATCTCTCCTAAGAAATGAATTCTGACTCGTATAAAGGACACTTAATGAAGAACTGTTGATGTGTGACTGCCTTTTCTGATGTGTGTGTGTGTGTGTGTGTGTGTGTGTGTGTGGGACAGGAGTAAAAATTGAAGGGACTTTTCCTCTCTTTCCTGCGTTAGCATCTCGTTTGCAGATAAAGGAGTTCGGGAAACGGAGGACCGCTGCTCACTACCTTGCTTTTATATCTCACTTCCTGCCTGCACTGTTTACATTTAAGATCTGTGCGAGATGGAGGCAACGTGTCACTGCATGTGTCTGGGGGTTTGTGTGTGTGTGTGTGTGTGTGTGTGTGTGTGTGTGTGTGTGTGTGTGTGTGTGTGCACGTGTGTTGAGCGATGATCGATATTTGTATTGGGAGGGTAAGGGAGGGTCCTGTTGCAGTGTAACCCGATATAAAGTCAAATAAAGGCTTCCAAGTCTTTATAATGTCTTACTGAATTTTTTTATCCATTTGTCATTAAGTCAGCGCTTTATCCTGGTCAGTCAGCACTTCATCCTTGCTCATGAAAGTCTAAAGACTCTGAAAGTCTATCTCAGACTCACCTGCTTTATTAACTGTAGCATCAAAATGAACGTTTCTGAATCTTTTTGCATCATTTTCCCGAACATAACCCTCAGACAGAATGTGATAACCTGCCTCTGGTTTTTAGTTATATCCCCATCATAAATATTTGGCAGAAAATAGTAATCAATCATTTGTGTAATGTCATGTTTTATTTCCTGTGAAAATAATATCCATATATCCATGTTCTTGCAACATTACCCAATATGTTCCAGGAGGTTCTTAAATCATTTAAAGTCTTCTCCCTTTACACTGCCTGTTCATGCTAATAATCAAAGGACAACGTGTAGTGTGTTACCATGTCCAGAATGAAACAAAATCCACACACAGAAACAGCAGAGAGCGGAATGTTTAAAAATTAATTCATGACTTCTTTTAGTCTAGAAGGTTGTGAGGAAATCTACAAAGCTGGAATGTTTTTTTTTCCAGGTGTAATTACTGCTCATTACTGCAGTGTGTGCAGTAGCATAGTGTATGCAGACAGTGGCATCCTGTTACATACGAGCAGATTAATTATGGAGCATGGTGTGCTAATAATATGAGCCAAGATTATAATCATGTTTGTGTATTGCCTGCTGACTGTCAGGTGCTTGTACAGTGACCTGGTGTGTTTAAGTGACTAAGAAAGTAAGAGCAGATAGTTTCCATTACTATGAGTTACATTTGGGCTATACTTACAACCAGCATGCACAATGTGGGACTGACACTGTAAGGAGAGCTTCATGCACTGCTGGGAAAAGAGGGAGGGGCTGCTGGACTGCTTATAGACTTATTTGGTTATGGAGTACAAATAAAGCGACTGTGTGATGTGGTTTCAGGAACAACTGCACAATAGTTATGGTTTAATAGCATGCGAAGTGTGTGTATTTTGACATTTAAATGATCACTTTTTTAAATCTATGGTAAAATTTTTAAAAACTGTTGTATTTCAAATAATTCCCTTATTTTCATCAGCTACAACCAAAGCCATACGTTTGTGAATGTAAAACAATTTAACGATGAGTTTCTTTGTATTTAGTGACTGTTACTGAACACCACATTAAACTGTAACAGCAACTGAATAAATAAAATAAAAATGAGAAAATTCATTTTTTAACTTAAATGTCCAAGCTGAATTCATCTTCCTTTCAAAGTCTATCCAGTTTAAGGAGTTGTAAACCGTACTGCATTAAAATGTTTAAAATATTTGAAAGAGGTCATTCTTTCTTCAATTAACATTTAATACCTTTACAGTTTGTACCTTTACGTGACCCACCCTGCAGAACAATATTTTTTCAATCAAGCAAACATAAGACTAAAAAATTAGTTACGTTGATAAATTATGTTGAATACTTGCATAAAAATCTGTACTATTTTATAAACACATTTAAGAACCTTCATTGTTTATGTACAGTTCATATTAGTATTCTTACTTATTTAAATTAGCCAGCTATGTGTTGCCATGCGATGGTCTGGTGAGCTGTTCAGGGCGTACCCCGCCTTCAGCCAGTGTGACGTCAACGAGGAACAGTGATGACATCAAGAAGGCCCATTGATCACATATTTAACTTTACAGAGTGCTTGTTAGCAGTTAAAGCATGAAGCGACTGATTGAGTAAATCGTATTAATTGGCACCCTATTAAACCAAGAAATGAGAAAATCCATGAACTGGATGTTATTGAAAGGTTTCTGTATTCAGGATTAATGTACTTGGCATAGAATCGATAAAAAGGTGGAATCCGACTCTGATTGGGTGGAGGGCTAAGGTAGTGCCAGGATCGCGGTGTGTGATTGGTTGAGAAAGAGAACGAGGCGGGGTAAATGCTGTCATTGAGTTTTTAGGAGCATGTTTACAGCGCCGCTGTCAAAGAGAAGGAGAGTGGAACAAATGGAGAAGGTGAGTTGGAATAAACGATTAACTGCTTCGGATACATGAATTATTGCAGAAGAATTAAAATCATAACGAGGTTTGATTTTGGGTGAATCAATTAGAGTACTTTTGAGCGATATTCTAAAAAGCGCCATGTTTTCTGGGTCAGTTAGTAAAGTCATCCAGGACAAGATCCATTTCAGTGTATCCAGGAACAGTTATTACTAAAGTGAAAAATATCCATTAGAATGTTAATACAATTAAAAAAAACATGAACGAGAAAGTAATGACCATTTTCATGGATAATGAATTAGAACAAAGATGTTGCTGTCTTTCATTCCTCAAACATTAAAATGTAACTTTCAGCTCTTCTTTTCATCTTCAGTTCATTTTCATGCCTTGATCTTTGTTTCAGAAATCATAACAATCTTCTCATAGTCCCAGATGACCATGGACTTTCAGTTCCCTTGTTTCTTCAGTGGCATTCCTCTTCATGTGTGAGGTGTGATGTAAATTTAACATCAGCTTCAGATGCTGAAATTGTTACTCAGTCATGGAAAGCAAAGCTTCTCTGTGACCGGTTTGTAATTTTAGGTTTTGATGTTCAGGTGAGCAAACACTGCAGGACTGGTGACATCATATTACACTAGTCTTCACTTTACTGCGTTGTGCTGGTACATGTTACAGACTCCCCAGTATCTATCTTAATACCTACTTAGCTGGATGAGCGCTTGTTCTTTCCATCATTATCATCGGCTTTAATGGCAGATCCCCAACTTATCAACCGCCCCCCAGTCAAAGATTTCATCACCCAGAGCCCAATTCCTCAACTACCTTGTACACCTTCAATACCAGGTAACCGCCCCCGTGCTCTGTGGCCGCCGCTGGACTTTACTCTGGGATCTCTGGCCTGCTGTGGTGCCTGTGTGTTCACCAACCCACTGGAGGTTGTGAAGACTCGTCTGCAGCTGCAGGGGGAGCTACAGGCACGTGGCTCGTACCATCAACACTATCGAGGGGTGTTGCAGGCTCTCTGGCTTGTAGGACAGACAGATGGCTTGCGTGGCCTGCAGAAGGGCCTCTCTGCTGGGCTTCTCTACCAGGCGCTCATGAACGGTGTCCGGCTAAGCTTCTACTCCTACACACAGGTCTTAGGAATCACAGATGTTCCAGGGGGAAACATGGCATCAGGGGCTGTTGCTGGGGCTTTAGGATCCTTCATAGCCTCTCCTGCTTATCTGGTGAGTTTCCTGGGGTTTACAAATTTTACTGGTCTGAACAGTATGTGTCAGTAATCAGTAATGTATTATATCAAATGTGATATTGTTATCACCAGCACTTGCACATGCCTGTCCAAACAGCAGGTCCTAAGTCTGGACAAGTTTAAAGCCACATCATCGGTATATAAATGAAGATTACACTGCATAATGGATGTGTTGATCCTACAGTGTAACATCACACTGGAGGATCAGCACTTCCAGTGTGACGTTTCATATTTGACATGTCTGAATCATCACACATATCACACACACCGAAACCTGCCAAACAAGAAATTTTACGTACAGGTCTAATGGGAACATATCCTCCTCTAAAATAATAAGTACCAGCTCACTGTTAAAGCCACATTCCTGACTCCCCAGAAACAGACGGTGATGTGGTTGTTAATGTGCAGTAATAATTAAATTTATAGATTGTCTGTTAGTGATGCTAAATGGAGTGCATCTGTGTGTGTGTGTGTGTGTGCACCCCACCTCAAACTGGTGACTGAGTATAACAGGAAGTACTCTCGTACTAACTGGCTAATGAGGCAATGGCTTTACTGGTGAGGAATAGCGTGAATATGAGCACAGGGCACTGACCAGTAGTGTCTTTTAGTTCGTCCTGAGCATATTCAGCTGTGGAGGCCTTGCAAACCTGCCAGCCGATTTTATCTGCACATAGCGCAAAGTTGTCAAAAGCTCAGTCTCAACTTCCAGCTCTGTTTATTGTCACATGGAATGTGAGGTCATTGCTTGATGTATGCAGTATGATGGCCCATTAGTAACTGCACAACAAAGAATTTAAACACAATTAACTGAAGACAGAAAATTGGATTAGTAATAAGAGTGGTTATCCCATGTGTGGTTATTGTGTGTTTCTGTGTGGAGTTTGCATGTTCTCCCTGTGCTTGTGTGGGTTTCCTCTGGGCTCTCCGGTTTCCTCCCACAGTCCAAAAACATGCACAGTAGGCTAACTGGCTGTTCCAAATCACCCCTAGGTGTGAGTGTGTGAGCGTGAATGATTGTGTGAGTGATGGCCCTGCGATGGCCTGGCGAGCTGTTCAGGGTGTACCCTGCCCTCGAACAGAGACAGCTGAGATGGTCGCCAGTCTCCCCGCGACCCTAATTACGATTAAGCGACTTCGAAAATGAACGAATGAATAAATACACACACATCGAAACATAATCAAGATTTTTTATTTGTAGTTTTTTATTTTCATCACAATTTAAGACAGTGCACCAGTACGGCGTTGCGTTGATACCGACTGAGTATTATCAGCCGTGCATGTCTTTAATCAGTATGTATACGCTTACGCCCGATAGCATCGACTAATCAGGGCCGCAGTGGTGAACTCAGGGTCTGAAGATTAAAGATTCTGGAGTCTGATCAAGTTTATGATTAGCAGAGATGCCCTTTTGGGAGGAAGAGCTTGTGATGAGTCACTGTTATCCTTGTCAGCATTGTGGCTTTAGTTATTTGCACTATTTTTAATAAATCTATTTTTACAAAGAAATGAGACACACAAACAAACAAATAACAATCAAGTCATGATGCTTGAGCAAGCAGCTGTGAAAACGATCAAATGCTATTTTCTGTATATATACGTTTGCATGTTTTCTCCGTGCTTGTGTGGGTTTCTTCCGGGTACTCCGGTTTCCTCCTACAGTCCAAAGACATGCACATTAGGCGAATTAACTGCGTGAGTGTGAATGGTTGTGAAGTGTGTAGGTTCTGTGATGGTCTGATGAGCTGTTCAGGGTGTTCCCTGCTCTCGTCCAGATTCGGCTGAGATAGGCCCCAGCCCCCCTGCGACCTTAGTGGATGTAAGCGGTTCGGCAAACGGATGTTTTGAACTTCCATTAAATGCCAGCTGTTGAAAATTAAAAATTAATTAAAGGTTTTGTGCCGAGGAAAGTTTGTAAGTGAGCCATGGATTACGAGCAACAGAAATAGTTTTATTAAAAAAAAAAAAATAAAAGAAAGAAAAAATTTCATCAGAAATGCCACCGAGTTGTAAATGCATAGTCATGTTTTTTGATTTTGTTCATTAATCATGTCTGACCTTCCACTAATTTTATTCTTTCTCTCACCAGGACAAAGGCTCGATCCACCCACCGGCAATTAAAGACAAGCATCAATAGCTGTGTGGGTTATTTCTGAACGTTGGTCCATCCGTCCGAGCTGCGTTTTTCATTCTCTAAGCTACGCTGTTATTACTGGAGTAAGTATTGGAGGAGGTTGTTCTACTGCTTCAGCAATTCCTGATTTAACGACTCACAGCTATAGCGTACAGCACATTATATATTACACTGTATATATTACACATTAAATAAATTTCCCTTGTGGAAATAAAAAAAAAACGTACACTATATCATGTGATCAGGAGAAACACAAAGCGGTTCTGAAGAACTGGTTCGACATCACTGGAGATCCTTTAATTTAGGACTGTTGAACTTTTTTACCTGCAAGTAAGAACGGAGAAAGGTACCAAACGTTTTCACTCACGCTTACGTCGAAAATGTAGCATTTATCAAATCTATGCAAGTGAAAGTTCAAGAACTTAAGAATCAGATCCATGCATTCGACGTGAGATGGACGTGCTCACCACTGCGCCACCGGGCAAGCTGCAGAACTCTGCATTAGTATTCTAATCAATTTTATCATCGAACACGGTGAGTAAATATCATTAAAATATATTAAAGGTATTAGCTGCTATCCCAGAATCCTGACAGGGTGTGCGAGCGGGCTATCTCAAGGCTACACACCCCTCGTAACCTGTGGCTTTAAGGCTCAGCTGAAAACTTGTCTGTCTTCTTATTATCCCGCATATTGCCCAGTCGTTGCCCCGCCCATAACATGCTGCTTTGCTGTAAAGACCACCCACCCCAGGGTTGTTCCGGCGAGAGCATCAACACCGCTGGTTGATGCAAATAGATTGTTTACCTTGATCTATTAAGCTGAGCTAGCAGGAAACAACAATTACAACTTATATATCACAATATGTCTCTTCATTTAGCCCAAAAATGGATCAGATTAGCTTAACGGCTAGTTTGGGTCAGCTAGCTTAGAACGTATTACTGGCTAATGCATGACAGAGGTGCTGTACTAGTTTGGACAAAAATTATAAAAATGTCATGAAGCGAAATCAGAACATCTAATGCAACCAAACCCAGCCATCCACCTCGACGCCACATTATGCACCAGTTGGAGTCTCATGGGTAAACTAAATCCAGTTTCTGGACTGAAAGTAGCCCCAGAAGTGCCAATATTAACGGTAATGTCCTTGGCTTGTACTAGCTCGCTCTGCTTGTTTTTATTAACAATAATTATTTCATTGAGCTAAGCTACATTAGCCTTTTAGATCCAGTGCAGAATGAAACTTTAGACCCCAGCTTTAGTTTTAATTTGAACTTATATAACAGAGCAAATTCTCACGGGACTGACGTGAATGGCAGATTGAGCCGAACTTCCAAAAAAAAAAAAAAAGATGAATAAGCTGCTCCGCTGAATCCATCACTCCACTGATGCTGATAATAAAGACCATATAATTACAATCCTTTAGTCACATGTCCGCCCCTCTCTTGACCTTCGCTTGGACCATGACACCCACAGTATCACATAAAGAAGTTAAGGAGGTGCTGTAATTCTGAGAGGTGACACTCAGGATCTGCGTCAGAAGCTGATTGGCTCTGGTGTCATCTTGTTCCTGTGTCTAATAGAGAATACAGCTGGAGCCTAATTTTCAGAAGCTGTGTGCTGTTTTATTTGCTGGATGGAGAGGTGTTGATGGGGTGATTCGACCCCTGACTGAGTCACAGACTGTTCTATAATGATGCGATGATGCTGAATTTACAGCATGGTGTCTGAATCAAGCTGACCCTCTGATTAAGCAAATCAGGAAGAGAGGATTAGATAATGATTGACCTTGCATGCGCTTCGCAGCTGCGGTTGTTCTGCATTTTATTATTATTATTCAAAGACAAACAAAAACCCATCCAGAATGGCCCCCAATTCAATATTTATAATTATTATGTTACCTCGAGGGCGGCACGGTGGCGTAGTGGTTAGCACGTCGGCCTCACAGCAAGAAGGTCCTGGGTTCGATTCCCAGCTCGGGCGTTTCTG
>JBCNYG010000021.1:13340313-13351480 GCA_039654305.1 Porochilus rendahli
GTACTCCGGTTTCCTCCCACAGTCCAAAAACATGCACAGTAGGCTAACTGGCTGTTCCAAATCACCCCTAGGTGTGAATGTGTGAATGGTTGGGTGTGTTTTGCCCTGTGATGGCCTGTCGAGCTGTTCAGGATGTACCCTGCCCTCACTCAGCTGAGATAGGTGCCAGCGTCCCTCCGACCCTAATTAGGATTAAGCAGCAAATTTTTAAGGTTTTGAAATGTCGTCAAAAACATAAAAGCAGGGCATCAGAAGCTAGTTGTAAATATCCAGAAAGTTCTCATTTGGTGCTTAGCACTCAAAATAGGAAAATCGGGTGAGTAAAGCTGAATACTACATGAAATGGTGAAGATTGGATGCAGCACAGAGAGGAATTTATTAGTACTTCTAGACCTTACTCAAGCAGCATGGAGAGAGTAGAGAGTAAAGAGCAGCATGTGTAGAGCTCCAACTGACTGGTGTGATACTGTGATTATAACCATACCAAAGAAAAGATATCTGGCCCTCTATGAAAATCGGTGGAGTATTGCCCTTCTATATGTTGTGGGAAAGGTTCTAGCCAAAGTTATTCAAACAAAGCTACAGGAAGTAGCATAGATAGAAATTCCTAAATCACAATGTGTCTTCCATCAGTGAAGAGGTTGCTATAATATGGTGCATACAGTAAAGAAAAGATTGTATGAACATCGTTCCAAAGTGTTTTTCACATTTGTATATTTACAGAAAGCCTATGACTTAGTATCTACAGAAGTTATGTGGAAGACACTTACCAAGCTAGGCATACGTGAAACACTCATCACGATCATTAAATCCTCAGAGCACTCAGATAATCTTTAATGGACCACCAGAGGAAGACATTAAGGTGGACAATGATCTGAGACAAGGATGTTCAATGGCTCCCATAATGTTCAACCTACATATATGCTTGTTTTGTTGTGGATACATTAAAGGAAAGTTAACTACTAGATGGATAGAAAGGTGTATGAAGGCGTGTGTTTGTTGTTTTTTCTCTCTGCAGGTAAAGACACACCTTCAGGCGCAGACTGTGGAGGCCATTGCCGTGGGTCACCAGCACAACCACCAGGTGAGCAATGTTCTCCTCCCACACCCTAATTTACCTCATTCCTTTTACTGATTCACCTCAGATTTGCTCGATTCACTATTCAGTAACTCCCTGGACAGAGTACACCCTGGACAGCTCTGCCTCGACAGGGCCATCGCAGGGCCAAACTGAGGACTCATCTCACACAAATGTAAATTACAACGAGTTTAGAAAGATAATATCTGGAACTTTTGTTTTGTCACTGTGTGCATCATCTAGATATTGCATCAACACAGATACCCTGAACTTCTCTGGGAAATTGTATATGTGTGTGTTAGCGGCGCATGGTTTCACAACCATGCACCTTCACACATCTCCCGCTGGTCAGCAGCTGCAGCCAATCACAGAGCAGCAAACAGAGGCGTGATAGATTTGTGAGGAAATGATGACAGTGTAACTTTAAACACACACACACACACACACACACACACACACACACACACACACACACACACACACACACACTGTCAGCACCAAATCTGCAGCTGACCTTTGATCAAACAGAGTTTATGGACGAGGTCTAATCTCGGAGTTTCCATCAACCATACCAGTGAGAGCGGGACTGATAAAAAGAGTCGAGTAAGCAATCTATGTGTGTGTGTGTGTGTGTGAGCAGGTGAATCATGTGTGTTCTCTTCCTTCATTGTTACAGGTGGATTATTGGAAAGTAACTTTGTTTCACTCTAAAAACCAAGAAAAGTAGAACAGAATGACACTTTTAACAGATTGTACTGTGATTATTGTATGAATGTCACATTTATTTTAAACAAAATTTTAACACACACACGCACACACACACACACACACACACACACACACACACACACGCAAAAATTGCCATGAAACAGAGTTCACACCATCCTCTACCCTATATTTACCATCCTCTATTATTCCAATGGGAATGCTGTTACTCTGATATGTGCTAAATCTTCCAGTAATGGCACTCAGCCACTGCAGCTACAACAGACACATGCTAACGCCTCTTCCTGTTCCAGGACGCCATCACTTTTGCTCTGAGTGAATAGTTAAGGATATTTGAGTCCATGTTTTATGGATGATTTACTTCCTCTGTTGAGGTTCACCTTCGTGAGGATATCTGAAGTGGTCAGTGTGTCAGTTTATTGTTTTTGTATTTTGCAGGGAATCTACAGTGCCTTTGCTACCATATACAGGCGTGAGGGCGTGGTCGGGCTGTGGCGTGGTGTGAACGGTGCTGTGCCCAGGGTCATGGTGGGCTCGGCAGCTCAGCTCGCCACCTTCAGCTCTGCAAAAGAGTCGCTCATGCACACACAGGTATGAACACACATACACCTGTTCAGGTAAGACCATGCAGCAGGAGAGTGTATTAATCATTCCCTGCCACAAATCTCTCCAACAGTCCTTCAGCCCTAATAGCTGGCTTATTGCTTTGATGGCAGCCATGGTTAGCGGTGTTGCCGTGGCAATTATCATGACGCCGTTCGACGTCATCAGCACAAGGCTTTACAACCAACCTGTGGATGACCTAAAGAAGGTGTGTTTGTGTGTTTGTGTCAGTTGTAGACCTTTGTATGTCTCTGTGTTTCTGTGACTGTGTGTGTCCGCTCTTCATCAGGGTCGGTTCTACACCGGGTTCCTGGACTGCATATTGAAAGTGACTCGTACCGAGGGGGTTCTAGGCCTGTATAAGGGGATGGGTCCCGTGTTCATGCGTTTGGGACCCCACACTGTGCTCAGCATGCTGTTGTGGGATGTCATGAGGCAGAAAGCTCTGCAGCGCTATGCGCTCTGAGGAGATCCACATTACACCACTCAGGGTTATATCTGAGGAAATGCCACTCGTCCTTTCTCACTACAGACTAAGGGGGAGTTCTGAGAGTCCCTGCACACTATTCCAGAACTCTGTCTGAAGGTCAAAATGCTGCTCATCTTTTTGAGTACTTCTTCTGGATCAGGATTAAACAAACAGTTAACATACAGGTGAGCTGATACCGCATCTTGTACCAGGGATGTGATCATGTGAGATGAGATAAAAGTGAAGAGAACACACTATAGTTCTCTGCATGACTCTCTCTGTTCTCTAACGCTGCACTGGATTCATTGCTGTGATCTCTTTCTTTGAATGTTTTAGTGAACAAACTGTACTTTGCAAGCAGAAAAACAGAAGATTGATAAAGCCTGAAAAAACACTGACGGAAAAATTTAAACGCTGAACAAAAGAGCAAAGGTGTAATCCGTAGAGTGAACATGGTTCCGTAAAACTTATTTGTTTTCTTTTGCTTTTTAAGAAGTAAAACTGATTTTAAGACAAGGCGTTTTCTGACTTAATTTTTTTTCACTTATTCTTGAAGTTGTCCCGAAATAATGGAACATAAATAGACAAACTAATATATTAAAGTTAGCAACTGTAGGCCTGACCCCCGATTTGTAGAGATGTGCAGGTTTCGCAGACTGCAAACTACAGCTCCCAGCCTACTCTCGGGGCGGTGTAAGAAACTAAAAGTGAGACACGGCTGTGCAACAATTAAGGAACTTAATGACCAGTCTATTTAAGCGGCGTTAGAATCATTCTGTCTGTTTGTTTGGTTTATTCTGAGTCTATTAAAACCTTTGTATCCTTGCAAATGTGTCTGTTGCAATTGTGTACACGCTGTACTCACTCCACTATGTAACAGAATGCCTTGCTGAAACAAGGACACAGCAGGACTGAATTTATGACTACTCACGGCGCAAAGCTAACCTGGTGTTCCCCGGCTTTGTGCTCACTGCTGGACATAAAGTCCAACAATCAACAAATGTCCCACTGTCTGAGTGGTAGGCAGAGAATACCAAATGTAATCTGGACTCTGTCCATGTTTCCTGATCGATGGTTTTGGGGTATCTAGAAGGCTATCCATATCTTATTCTCAAAGGTCCCGCTCTCTGAGTGGTATCTGGGTGCCAGTGAGGCTTTCCAACACTAAGACACTGAGTAATGCTGTTTTAGTGTATTCTGAATTTGATAAAAAATTCTGAGTATCTAAATAATTTTAAGTATTATTTTGGCTTTCAAAACATTCCTGTTCACTGCTCTATTTGTGTGTATGGTTGTGCCTGTGTGGATCTGAAAATGTGCGTATGATCATGCCAACCTGTTTGTTCATGTCTTCCTGTTATCTCATGCAAACATGTTAGTTTATGCCAACCTGATGTTTGGTGCCAACCTGTTTAATCATCCCAACGTGGATACTTGGATCCTTATGGTTATTCGTGTATACTCATGTCATCTGGTTACTCATGTCAATTTGGTTATCCAACCCAATCTGCTAACCCAGATTACTCACTTAGCTCATGCCAACCTGTTTACTCATATCTCTCTGTTTGAACAGAACTCTTTGTTACCCCAGAGCAACCTCTTTACCAGACCATTTACTGAATTCTCACTGTTTGCACAGGTCTCGCTGTTAACTCAGAGCAATCTGTTAGCCTATGCCAGTCTGTTAACTTGTGTCTGTCTGTGTGTTTGAGTGATTCAAAGCATGTAAGTGATTCAGTGCATGCAAGGGATTCCAAATGTGTGTTTGGACGTGAGTGCATGTCTGGACCTGACTGCGTGCCTGAACCTGAGAGCGTGCTGAACCTCTGTGTTTGTCTGTGAAGGAACCTGTTTTGGTACCTAAAGCGGGACATGTCCATAAGTATGATCTCGTTTGTGTCTTGGAATGCGTTTAGGTATGCCAGTGCCCCCCAGAGCTGGTCCACCTGACAAAGTTAGCCTGTACATCTAAACCAGTAAGCTTCCGTGTCTGTTCACTAGAGTCAGTCAGTCCCTCAGTCTGTTTGCTACAGTTAGTAATTTTATCAGCCCGATTGCTAGAACTAATCAGTTTGTTGACCCATTTGCTAGAGCTAATGAGCGCATCTGTCTGCTTGTTAGAGCCAGATCTAATAAGATCGTCTGCCAGTTGTACAAAGAACACGGTCACGTTCATTTTTTTGCTAGAGGCAAAGCTAGTAAGCTCCTCTGCCTGTTTGCAAGGCCTAATATGCTCGTCAGTCTGTTTGTCAAAGGAGCTAGTAAGCTTGTTATTCTGTTTATCAGAACTAGAGTGCCCGTCCAGTTAGCCAGAGCTAGTGTTGAGGCTTTTTTACACCGAGGCTACTGGCTCATCAGGCCAGAGCTTATCCCGGTTTCTGTAGCAAGAAGGGACTAGGAGATCAGCTCTTCCTTAATGGGATGTGGGTCCATCATGGATTACCTTTCCAGTATTTTTACTGGTACCCATTCATACTGCTGGGTGGACAGAGGCACACCTGTGGTTAAGACCTTGCCCAGGGGTCTTAGCATGGTGGGAATCTAATGGCATTCAAATACATGACCTCTCAATCCTGAGCCGTGCACCCTAACCACTACACCACTGGCTCCATCAAGATAAAAAAAAACTTCACTGTCTCTTTGTTAGAGCTAGTAATGGGGCCCAAGCTTGTGTGTCAATCAGGATGTCTGGGCCCATGTTCAAGTTTGTCTGCTTGCCAGCTTCAACCACAGCCTTAAGGCCAGCATCAGAGCTAGTACCTCATCCCACAAGCCCAGGACTGCCCAAAAGAGGACAGGTTTCAGGGAAGGGGTCGTGCCTGGGAGTGGGCGCTTTATGGACTCATTTGACTTTGCCTTTTTTGTCATTAGACTTTGCCTTTTTTGTGGGGCATTATCCTTATTCTGTTTGTTTTTCTGCCTGGTGAATTCTATGTTTATTAAAGAATTCAGATCCCTGTGATTGTGACAGCTTCCTTTTCTCTGTGTGTGCTTCCCAGCACATGCAGTAATTGCACCACTTGAGAACTACTGTTTATTATATAATTATATTTTCATATATCTTTCTTTCCAATGACAATAAAATTTCATTGTATTATAATGTATCTAGTTGTGTCTACTGGCGCAGTGGTTAGCACGTCTGCCTCACAGCATGAAGGCCTGGGTTCGATTCCGTGGCTCGGGGCGTTTCTGTGTGGAGTTTGCATGTTCCTCCGTGCTTGAGTATGTTTCCTCCGGGCACTCTGGTTTAATCCCACAACCCAAAAACATGCACAGTAGGCTAATTGACTGTTCCAAATTGCCCCAGATGTAAATGTGAGTGTGAATGGTTGTATGTGTGTTGGCCCTGCGATGGCTTGCCGAGCTGTTCAGGGTGTACCCCGCCCTCACCCAGAGTCGGCTGAGATGGGCACCAGCCTTCTTGCTGGGATGGAGTGGCTTAGAATATGAACTAATGAATAACTATAGTGTCTATGTTTTATTTTATAAAGTATAGCATACTGTAATTGTGTTATTGAGATGATAGTTTCATTTTAATGTCTGATTCTTTTATTTCAATTTCAACAGACTTTTTTTATTTTGTCTTTGTTATCTATATTCTTTTTTTTTTTTTGATCTACATTATATTCTTCAATTTAAAAAAAATACTTGTAACATTTAAATCTTAGGTTATTTATTCAAAAGTATGATTAATAATCTTTTCATTAATTTAGTTTAATTTTAACTAACAGCCAACACTATAAAGTGTGTATATATATTTTTATGACTTGTGTCAAGAAATACATAATACATGTATATAGTGTATTCATATTTTATTATAATAGTGTAAGAATATAACACTTTTAGAAAATAAATAAACTGATTTATTTGAATTTTAACTGAAAAGTGTAAAAGTTTTTTTTTGGCATTTTGTTGACAGTAACTCTTAAATTAAATAATTTTTTATTTTGTTATTTGGGTAAAAGTTCAAATGGCTTTCTATGTTTGTATGGAACTTTTAGGCACGTACACACACACACACACACACACACACACACACACACACACACACAAACACTCAGTTATCTGAGTTGTGTGTCATCACGCTGCCTCAGTCACGTCCCTGGGTCCTATTTAGGTTCCTCTTGGCCCCTGTGTGACCTTTACTTCCTTTCTGTAGGTGGAAACACTCAAACAATTCTGTATAAATCATATAAAGAGCAGCTTGTATTTAAATAAAAATACATTTTATAAGAGATTTCAATGTTTACTTTGTTTGTACAGTGTTATTCTATGTTAATGGGTTCCGCACTTAGGCCTAAAGTCACCGTCCTGCTGGTGTTAGAGTTCACATTATTCCTATGCTCACTTATGCTGGACAGGTGAGGGGACAACACACACACACACTGAGACAGGTCAGAAGGTGTTCAATGTTTTCTAGAATAGAAGCTCTGACAGTTATCCAGCTGCCAGAATTTCGGGATTACATTCATGTGTAGGATTCATGTTTAGGATGATGTATAGACTAGAATGATATACTGCTATATAGTCCCAGTCATCGCTGTCTCTCTCTCTGTTCCTGTGTGTGTGTCTCACAGCATGCTCTCATACACTCGTCCTCATCATCAATGTGTAACTTGTATGTCTTGCGCTCAGGCCTGCAGTGTTCCATCATGCCATTAATGTGGCTTTTGCATTTGGGGTTGTGACCTCACTGTCAATCAGCAGTGCATCACATGGAAAGAGGAACAACACATGGATCACAACACAACACATATATCACATGGATAGAGTGTAACAACACTTACACCCTGCTGCTGCTTTTCATCCAGGGGGAGAAACACATGCATACTCGCACACGCTCACAGGTTCTGGAGTGCTGAATCTCCACTCCACTCTGCAGTACTGCATCTGGTGGCCATACTGGTTCTTCTGCCCAGCGCCTGATTCTGGGTCGACGTAATGGACCAGGAGATGGTCTTGCTGGAAAGAATGCTACCACACAAAGTATCGTGGTTTGTATCATGGTAATAATATTTATTTAGGTAGTTAATCTGCATTTAACCCATCAAACGTGAGTGCACACACACTTGGAGCAGTGGGATGCCACACACATTGGAGCAAGTGCTGCGCAAGGGCACTTCAGCCACGACGGTGGAGCTCACTCCCACATCACAAACCCTGCACGTGAGCGGCAAAGCCGCTCACAAACACTACACATGTGTCCGGATGTCATTGCAAGTGTGTCGTCTTTTATGGGCTCGTTGGTATTCCTTGAGATGTTTCTCCTTTACGCTTCTGTTTGATCTCCTCGTTGAAACTCTCCAGTTGCTCTTGCTGGTGACTTTTCTCAACATTTCGACATCAGGTACTCTCTCTTGCCAGTGGATCCTGTCAGGCAGTGGTGGCTCAGTGGTTAAGGCTCTGGGATGCAAATCAGACATGGGATTCAAGCCTTAGTCCCACCAAGCTGCCACACTTGGGCCCTTCTGCCAAAGCAAGGCCTCCTGCCAAATGCCATAGATGAAAATTAAATTAGTGGCCTGTACAGGCTTTCAGCCTCCTGTTGATGGTGACAACACAATGTAGCATCTCTTAATTGCTAATGTTGTGTGACCAGACAATGTTCTTCAGGTCCACATTTCAAAGCTCTCTAGCCTTAGCATGTCATCCTAACACAGTGACCAAGCTTCATGTATTATTACACAAGGGTATTATTCCTGTTTTAATCATCTGCTTCTTCAAACGGAGACTGAGGGCTCTTTATTTTTACATTCGAGCCCTAATGTCTTTTATTGCAGTATTCGTCTTGAGTTATATGCTTCCTAGGAAACTGAACTGCGCCACCTAGTTTTCATTACAGAACTTTTAATGAGCCCTGAAGTACAGTAAAGACTGTTATTACTCAGTCTGGCCAACAGAGGGGGTCAGTGAATGATGGCTCTTTTCCATATTGATTGAAGTGAATTATTTCACCCTGTTATTGAATATTTTCCACTAAATCCAGGAGTGTTTTACTTCTCACGTTATATATTTTATTATGATGCTGAAATTGTTAGAAACTTCTCCCTCCCTAATATATTTCATAAATAGAACAGTCAGTGTGTAATAAAGATTATTATCACTGCATTTTTCTTCCACACACATTTTAAATAGACATTGTTTATGTCTGTGAGCTGGAAAGGACCAACCTGAGACACAGGATTAAAATCTCTTTAAAAAAGCATGTTGTATTTCATATGTATTTATTCGCGTTTGTTTTTGTGCTAAACATATTTGTTGACACACACACATACACGCACACACACTGACTTCAAGACAACTATAGCACAAACCGTTATAGAAAGATGGAACAAGTGTGCACATGACAAAGGAGGGTGTGTGTGTGTGTTTGTGTGTGTGTGTGTGTGAGAGAGAGAAAGACCCTGGAGGAACCTCTGGCTATAACAGAGTACACCTTAAAAGTTAAGTCAGAACATCAGCTGAACCAAAAATGTCCTCCATGACCGTTAATTTTGTAAAGTGCCAGGGACAGAGAAGGGTTCAACATTTTCTGTATCTTTTTTTTGTTCTGCTGGCTGCTGCTTTTAGGGGCCACCACAGTAAATTATCCTTCCCCAGCTCGCTCTGTCCTGTCCGTCACGTCAATCACTGCAATTTTGTACAGCATTCGTCCTCCTTTAGCTTCCACTATCTGAACTTTGGTTCACTTCTTTCTCTCCTCCTTTTCTTCATCTCTGAAGTCCTCCTACACACTAATCATCTGATGCTGCCTGGCAACACTATCTCCTTAAGGGCGTGTCTCCTGCATAGGACAGAGTCCACCTGTGAGTGCCTTCCTCCACACTTAAATATCACTCTGTGTACCTCCCTCTGCTTAAAAAATATGCATTCACGCTTTTCATTTCCATTCTTTTTTCAGAATCTACCACCATCTGCTCTTCAGCGTTTTTCTCCTGGCCACTGTACAAAACCCTGTAAACTGTTGTTTTAAGAAGTGATCAAGGATGCTAGAATTCTCTGTTGGTTTTGCCTGAACAGTGATTTAAAAAACTGTTAATAAGTTTGCTTCAAAAACAGTTTCTTACAAGAACCTCAAAAACAGAACTCTGAAATACATTCACACGTACATATTCATATGCCTTTAGTACCAGTCAACAGTTTGGACACACCTTTTCAATTTTATTTCAGTAGGTGTGTCCAGACCTTTGACTGGTACCGTATGTTATAGCATATTCCCTCAGTTCCCTCTCCAGGCCCAGTTTTTCCTTCATCTCAAGATATGCTGCAATCCACTGTACCCATAACTCTGAATAACATCCTGCACTCATAATTTGTGATGAGAGTGAGATGGGTCATTGAATGGCATCATGTGATCTCATAATTTGAAAAATCCTGCGATGGCCCGGCAAGCTGTCCAGTGTGTACCCCACCCTTGCCCAGAGTCGGCTGAGATGGGCAGTAGCCTCCCCACATCCCTAATTAGAAATAAGCGTTTCAGAAAATGAATGAATGATTGAATTTAAAAAATCTTCAACTTGGGCAACATTCAATTTGTCTGATGTATTCCACTAATTTAAGCCCAATTAATAAAAAAAAAGATTTTATATATATGTGACCCACTCCAGTATAATACGGATTAAGTATGAAATTTGACATACTGAGATATTGATATATTTAAATAGAATTTTATATAAAAGTCTGCTTCAAGGTGACGTATAATACATGATTATAGCATGAAAATTGTCCGAGTTACATCACTTTGTATGTCGCTAATCAGGAAATGCTACTTTTGAGAAAATAGCAATTACAGTTGTTACTTTGTACCTTATTTTGTAGGTTGCCCCAATTTCCTAGGTAATGTTTATTTCAGCCATCAGAAACAACCACTGCTACCATCTTTTATGGGAAGGAGTCATTTCCATTATCAATGCATTCATGATGATACAGATGATACAGATCAATTTTCTCATTGTCTGCATTCGAAACTCCCTAGCAATTAGCACAATCTTCCTAGCGTCTTCCTTACCAACAGATGAGTTCTATTTACGCCAAGTCCTGTCTGTTTTGAGGTTTCTCATTGGTTTAGCGTTCCGTGATCTGGGGAATCCTTCTGGGATGCCATAAGTAGGGAGAATATTCTGGTACCAAATATGGATAATAGGGAAATACCCTGAGCAATCACAAAAGTGGTTTGGAAATCAGCAGCATAAGTGGATATTTCCATTGTTTTACAACAATTTGCACATGGAATCCTTTCTTAAACAAGCATTTTAGCATAGATAGTTTGTGTTTATGAATATTTGAACTTT
>JBCNYG010000021.1:13370732-13395049 GCA_039654305.1 Porochilus rendahli
TCTCTTAAGGTTGTATAAAGCCTAGAGAACCTTTTTTTTTTTGGTATGTTTTTTTGTGTGTGTGTGTGTGTGTGTGTGTGTGTGTGTGTGTGTGTGTGTGTGTGTGTGTGTGCGTGCGTGTGTTTTAGGAAATATGCACCTCAGTGCAGTGTGTGTGGAGAATTGATAATCCCAAGAGAGGATGGGACAGACAGCTACACGGTTGAGTGTCTAGGACGATCATTTCATGAGGACTGCTACCGTTGTGAGGTGTGTGTGTGTGTGTGTGTGTGTGTGTGTGTAAAAAATCCTGAAATTAATGAAACAAAGCCCAAATACTTTTTAATAGGTGAAGAGTCCAACTGTCTTTATTTTGAGTAAACAACTTTTTGAGTAGATTTTTTTAAGCTACTGGAAAAAGTTTTTTTTTTTGTAAGGCTACTTAAATAGTTTTACTTATAATTAAAACAATTGGACTTCTCTGTTTTTGAATTCAAATGCTTCGAGTTTAGTTATAAAGTAAATAAATCATGCTAAATGCACCATCCAACTATCCATACATTTTTATTTTTTTCACAAAATGCCATTTTACATACCTCATCCTCACAGATCATCTTTCTTAATTTTTCTTCAGGTGTGTGCGATGCTTCTCTCCCCAGAACCCAACGAACATGGCTGCCACCCTCTGGATGGCCAGATCGTGTGTAAGCCCTGCCATCTCTCTCTGATCCAGACGAGCCAACACTGATACTGCTGTGTGCAGCCTCACGCTAAACCACACCAAATCCTACGCTGCAAAAATAACACTAGTTTTTAGTTTAACACTTTTGTTGTTACATTATTCTGCATTCATGCTCTCAGTCAAAATGAGACCTAATTCTAAAACACTTATGTGAATTAAAAAATAACATCACAAAGCAAAACCCACATTATAAAAGGTATGCCCAGTCCCAACATCTACACCAAAAATAGTGATCAATGATGACGTTTTTGAGCAAGTGCCCCAACTGCAACGAATATTGAAAGGATTGTGTAGTTAACCAATCCCAACATCCACACAAAAAATGGTGGTGATCGGTGATGAAATATTTAAGTTAGTATAAGGAATCCAAATTCGAGATGACAGCTACGGAGGAATATCAAACAATGAAAATCAATAGTCCTGTGTAGTTACGCAGTCCCAAAACCAAAAATGGTGATGATCAGTGATGGCAATTTTGAATTAATGTGCAATTAGTGTGCAATTGTGGATAGACAGACAAACAGATTAATAAAACACCTAACATGGCTTCACAGACCAAAAACATGACATAAACAGCAAATTTCACACACAGTTACATCATTAAAAATACTCTTCTTGTGACATAAGGGTAAAATTTCTACAAATTTGAGGTGGAATATAATAAGATATCTAACTGGTTAGCTCTCAGATATTTAGTCATTTAGCTTGCTAAAAACTTAAATTGCACTTAATAATCTTCCGTTTCCTCTTGTATAAAAGTGAATATTTTATTTTTATTTCTTCAATTAACTGATTGATTCTAGGAGCACTGGTAGCCGGATGGTAGGGTGCTGGCTTACTGATCAAAAGGTTAAAGCCCCACTTCCATATTGTCACTGCTGTCCCCACAGTGCAGCTAACTGGGTTATCACAGGCCGGCCATGTCTCTGACTGTCTGTGGCAAAAGGCATGTAAAAGAACCATGGCTGATATTTGAAAAGAGTAGGCCATTGAGCTGCCATCAGCGTGTTTCTGTCCTGCGATGGCCTGTCCGGGGTGTACTATTCCCTCGCCCAGAGTTGGCTGAGATGGGCACCAGCCTCCCTGTGACCCTAATGGATTAAATGGTTCAGAAAATGAACTTAATGATTGAATTTAAATAAAGAAACATTTTTTGCTGACACAGCTATACGTTGTAACTAGCTAGCTTAACTAGCTTTCCAAGTCATAAAAGCGTTACACCTTTGTCAACTTCTAACTGCTTTATTAGCTAGCAGGCTCCAACAGCTTAGCAGTGGTATTTTATGTGCTAATATTAAAATCAATTTGACTGGAAATTTTCTTTTACATGCTGACACATCTGAATATTCTGGAATCTTTAGAGAAATGCATGAGAGCTACAATGCTAAATGATGGACACAAAAACACTAGCTCAGTGACATTTCAGTTATATCAGCCATGACATGTTTCATTGTCACATGTTGTATGTACCTACTTCATTTTGCACTGATGCTACAAGAGAAATATTAACCAAGGGAAGCTTATAGTTATAGCATTAGTAGTTGAACATGCATGAATAAACGTTCCTTTCATTCTAAATAATGATTCCATATGGAAATCCTGCAATCCTGGGAAAACAAAGCTGGGAAAAAATATTTTTTTCTGTTGTTTTTTTAACACTTACTCCACTTACAGTTACACTTACTATTAGCTTATTTTTGTATTTAGTCTCTTTTCTGTCCCTATTTCCTTTCATGATATAAACGATGTAACAGCACGTATATCAAAAATACCTAATGTAATCAGATTTTTTTTTCTTTGGCATTTTTTGCATAATTCAGTACACTAAAGATATTTATTCCCCATTAAATGAAATCCCATGCCTTTTTTATTGAATCATATGGAAATGTCTCTGTTCTTCATGATGAAAGAAAATAAAGTGACATGTGCCACATTTTTACATTTTGTGTGCTTGAGTCCTCCAAGACATTCAGTAGAGTTGTTTAGGAATCTGTCCTGGATGTGTCATGGCAGACACAGGTCAATTCACCAAAATCAAAATCAAGAGCTGTTTTATTTCATCAAAGTAGACAAAATCAGCAAATTGTTTAGCAGTTCAAAAAAATTCAGGAACAAGTTATTTAGTCAGTATTTTTATTTATTTTTTTATTGTTTTGAGTGAAAACAGCAGTTCAGCGCAGCAGGTTAGATCTCCAAATGAAGACTCCAAACCTGACTCAAGGACTGGTACATATACAGTCAGTTTGGTAGTGTGAAACATTAGCCACCATTATTTTCTGGCTACATGTGGATTGTTGTTGAATTTAACTTTGAAAGGATTCACAAAACACCAAAGAACAGGGAAATGTCGAGTACAAGGTGCACAGTCCAATGAAGTTCGTCGTCTAGCTGTACTTTAAGATATCTGTAGTTACAGGTAGGTTCCACCTCGATATGTAATGGTTGTGGTTGTACCAATCCATAATGTCCACAGTGATGTTCCTTCTCCAATACAGTCAACGACTGCTGAGTCATCAGATAACTTCGGACTAACAGCAAACTACACAATATTATATAACAATACTTTACAAATTAAAATATAATGACAGCTCTTCAGGGTTTTATTGTGAAAATAGATACATTTCATTTTCCTTTGCTTATCTAAGGTCAGGTCACAGAGGTAAGAAGTCTAGGAAGGGAAACCCAGGCATCCCTCTTCTCAATTACATTTTTCAGCTCCTCCAGGGAGATCCCGAGGTGTTCCCAGGCCAGACTAAATACGTCTTCCCTTTAGCGAGTTCTGGGTCTGCCTGGGGTCTTCTTGTAGTTGAATGTGCCTGGAAAACCTCTAAAGAGAGGCGACAAGCAGGCATTCTAATCAGGTGCCCAAACCCCCTCAGCTGACTTCTTTCGATGCAGAGGACCAGTGCTCTAGCCTGAGCTCTCCCTGGCTGTCGCCTGCAAAAAAAAACTCATTTAAGCTGCTGGGGGTTGTTGGGGTAGCTCGATAACAAATGCCTGTTTGTAGAGTCTTGGCTTCTGGGGCTTAACCAGAAGAATCCACAGGATGCCAACCTCGTGGGCTCACCACCTGCAAGGAGGAAGTTGGAGTTTAGGTACATTGTGAACTAGGCAGCTTATGAGGGGTCACCTCGGAGTGCTGATGTCTAGCGTCACAAACTGGCTGTGAAAACAAAATGGAGTGATATTCAGAGTCTGCAAATGATCTTTAGCAGATTCTGGGGTTTCTCACCAGCTCTTCACCTGTTCAACCTGTAAAAATGTTTTTCGGGGGACCCATGCTGCTTACATTTGTTTTTCACACCGAATATTGACTTTGTTAAGGCTCTATGTAGTATTTTTATACACATATGAAATGTTTATGATCATTATTTTTGCGGCCATCTTTGCTTTAGAATTTTTCCTTGGCATGTGCTTTAAGTTTGCTTTAATAAATAATACTGACCACTATTGTGATTAAGTGTTGTTCTGATCGTTAAACTTAAGTAATATTTGTATTTATGTCGGTGTTATAGTACTGAACACGACGCTATTCGTCGTCTGTTGTTTACACCAAGCGACATTTTTGTGACGCCGATACGTCGGGGGCGCGCCGCGCGCTATTCAAGGCGCGTGGCAAAACTCGAATACGAGCGAGAGATCGAGAGAGAGCGAGTGAGAGAGACGTGCGCGTCCCCGTTTCCGCTTTGGTCGAGTTCACACGCCTTGCGCGTTCCCGTTGACTCTCGGGTTCACACGCTCGCGTTGAGACGCAGCAGCCAAAAGGAGCTTTTTTTCTCACGGCGTTCATTTTGGAAAGGCGGATTTTCCCCCCGACGGTCAGATTAAATATATAAAAAAACACCCCAGATATTATATACACTGAGGTGAAAACGCATATGTGCATGAACAGGGAAGGGGACACGCAGGATGGTTCGGGAAACCAGACACCTTTGGGTGGGAAATTTACCCGAACATGTTCGAGAAGAAAAAATTGTCGAATATTTTAAGCGGTGAGTTGTGTACGTACGTATATGTGTGTGTTTTATTATTAACGTTAGCTCGTTCGGGCCTCCGTTTAGCCCGCGTTACAGAAAAAAAGCAATCCGTATACGGACAGTTTTTTACAGTGCAGACCACCTCTAAGTCCACTCAGTTTTATTACATTATGTTTTTAACGACTTCACAAGCTAAGGTGGTGCTACAGTTGTGATAAATTAACCAGATTTACATTTTTAGCCGGTTAGCTTGTGGCTGAAGCAGGCTAGTCGGCTAGTTAGCTACCCAGCGCGACGGTTAAAAAAATCCCGAATTACGTTTTAATAAAAAATTCATTCATTTAACACAAAAAGCTTTACTGATGTCTGGATTTAATTTCACGCCTGGTTGGTAAACGGTCGTAGTTTATATAAAACAACACCACGTATCAAGACTTGGTTATTTTAATCGCGAGGTTTGTCTGGATAGCTAAGCTAACTCATTAGCATAGCGTGAGCTAGTTACGATAACATGATCTTCCTCGTCGCCTGACCGCTTTCTAAGAAATGCGAAATTTCACTGTAGAATTGGATTAATTTGATGGATTATTGTTACCAGTGTTTCTGTAGTATTATAAAATGTTTATTTCCGTTTTATTAATAAATAATTTTGCCGTGAACGGTAACGCTGCCTTTCAACCCCAGAAAATACTATCAGAAAGTTCTTAACATATTTTTAAAGCATTTAATCACTCACAGAAAGCTATGTCTTATACGTGTCACCCCCATAATCATAAAACAAGATATTATATAATAAAACATTTTTTACAACCTAATTGTGAGAGAGAGTGAAAGTGGAGAAGGACAAGGACATTTTCTCCTCCATGTGCTCCTGTTTGTAGCTGCAAGAATTAGATGACATTATGAAAAATTCTTATGCTTTCTTTTAGTTACACTACACTTAGGGATGTGCTGTGTAACATGTTTCACTTGAAACAATCTACTATTTAAAAATATATATATCCACGTTTCATATCTGATATTCTTTTCTGTTGTTTGTGTGTCTGTCCATCTGTCCTCTGCAGGTATGGACGTGTGGAGAGTGTTAAAGTCCTCCGTAAGCGAGGTTCAGAAGGCGGTGTGGCGGCGTTTGTGGATTTCGTCGACATCAAGAGTGCCCAGAAGGCGCACAATGCGGTCAACAAAATGGGCGACAGAGACCTTCGCACTGATTACAATGAGCCCGGCTCAGTTCCCAGCTCCGTCCGGGGTCTGGATGACAACCCTCCTTCTAGCAGTCATGCCAGGGACGTTGCGAGTTTCTCGCGAGCAGCTGTGGGTCCTGTTTATGGACCCCCGGTGTCTCTTCACACCAGAGAGGGACGCTATGAGCGCAGATTAGACGGGTAAGTGGACGCAGTCTCCCTTCGAACTGCAGGGGGACCGTGGTGTCAAAAATTAAACCATTTTTCCAACACTTTCAGGTTTCCTTCTGGGTTTAAAAAATCGAAAGGCCATTGCGTTTTTTTTTTCCCATTATCTAGGGATTTCCTTCTGCTCTGAGGCCCGACTTCGCTGATGGGATTAATTATCCGTATGAATCTTGTTTGTCTTGCTTTTAAGAATGTGTGGATTTCTAAAGTGTGTTGTTCAAATAATTGGGATTACTGTGTGAGCCATATCCTACCTCCAAGCTGGATATTACCTGTGTGGAAAATATCCTGGTGAGTTTGGATATTACGATCGATTTGCGGAGATCTGGTGAGTTTTGGATATTAGGTGTTCCTTTCCTCCCCCTTGAAGCGTGCTGGATATTACCTGTACTTCCTTGGATCACCAATGTGGAAGTATTTCCCATGCCATTAACGGATTAATTACGTACGTGATGTGTTTTTTGTTTTGTTTTTGTTTTTTATTTCTGTTTGGCAGTATTTTTTTTTACACAAATGTAGCTTCATCCAAAATCTACTCAAGAAACAGCTTTTGTTTGTTTGTTTTTGGGTTTTTTGTTTGTTTGTTTTTCCATCTTCCATCTTGGTCATTGTGCTAACTCTGTCTCTCATGGTGCTGTGGCAAACCCTGGATGTGTATCACTCCGATTTGGATTTAGGACGAGTCAAAAAGGGTGTTAAAGTTGTGCCTTTTGGATCAAAAAGAAGTCACATAAAGGTGAGGCGATCGAATGACCTTCCAGTGGTCTGTGTGGAGATACCCGTGAATGCTGTCAGGGCTTTCATTTTCCATCATTTTTCCACCTGCCTGTTACATTAGGGTGAAAGTGGACTAACTTGGAGCGAGACGATCGAAGCTCCGAAGACGGCCATATTGGATAAATGAAGAAAGATTTAGTCATGGATTTAACCCAATGTTTTTAATTCAATTTTTGGGGGGGGATTTGCAATATTGGACTGTACGCGAGTTTGGATTTAACTTCAGTGTAAGTGTGGATGTACATTGAGTCCAGTTGAGTGGACTGAAGAAGTGCAGAAACATCTGTGGATTTCTACTCACACACTGGTTTCAAATAAAGAATAAAGGATTATCCCAAAGTCTGTCCAATTTCCAAAGTGTGATGGAAGTATTTTGCAATCACAGACTGGGATTATTATTGTGGGGGTTTTTTTTGGTCATTTGAAGAATTGGTTTAATCTTGGCCTGAAACCGATGATGGGATTACTTCTGACTAGACCCTGGATATCCATCTGCTGAACAGGTTTATTTCCTCCCCCGACTCGGTTTCCTGGATTTAAAAAAAAAATTATTGTAATCCATCCTGTAAGGATAACCTTTTTGAATCTTTGAGAACTCGAACTTCTTGAAGTAGACCTGTCGTGACGAATCACAGCTCTGTTTGGATATTCTTTCTTCCCCGTGGAGGATATTTTTTTTTTCGTGACAGGAGCAAGGTGCAGTTTACCCCTTTTTTCCCCACTTCATCCTTTTTTGGCCTCTCTATTTTTGGCTCGCACATTTGCCCTCCTATATTGTGTTTGGAATATGTAGGTTGAATTACTGCTCTGAAAAGGTTGGTATTGCCCTGCCTCATGCACCTTCTGTGCTTTTCTTTATCTAACCCAGATACTGCTTCCCTTTTTCCCATTCCCACTAACCATAGCACCTGTAGAGTTTAGTACCAAAAATAAATAAATAAACACACTGCCTGTTTGGACAGAAAGGCCTTGTGTTCTTTCTGAGATTATAGTGTGTCATTAACCTCTTTCTTTCTCTCTTTCTTTTGCTTTCTCTTTCTTTCATTCCCCTGTTTTGAGTACTTCTTCTCCCGTCTTTACTCCTGAATGTCATTCCTCGCAGCTGATGTCTGTCTTTCTGTTTTTTTTCCCAGTCTTATTGCTGGTGTTTGACGTGATTGCACCATAGTTGTTTTTGGAGAGCATGAATTTTCACAAGGAAATAATAGAAATGAAGAAATAAAAACACAAGCATCACTTTCAGTAAACCTCAACCTGCATGCATCTATGTGTATATGATTGCTCAAGGCTTGTTTCCCATTACAGGGATTTCAAACAGAGTTTAAACAGTTTTAAATAGAAATTATAGACCCTTCTTTGACAGTTATCATCCAAAGATGAGCTGGATGTCAATTTTTTTTTCAGTCAGTGCTGGCCATTACTGAATATTCATTATAATGTATAATCAATAATGAAGGGAACTTTAACTTTAACTTTGTTAATTCTCCATTAATCCATTAATTACCTTGACCGTTAAGGGTTTCACTGGCTACTGCCCCCTTGATTAGCACAGCCTTGGATGTATTGGCTGGTATACGCTTCCCTCTGCTGACAGACCACAGAGTTGCAGCATCATTGTGACTTTTTCCAAGTCATTCTGTGCAGTTGGTATGTAAATACAGCAGGTTCGTGTTTAGATATTATCCGTGCTTTGAACCTGTATAGGTTGTGTTGATGTTACAGGCCAGAGAGATCCCAAGTGTCCGCATTGTACCTACCTCAATTTCAAGCAAAGCAACTGTTAATGCCAAATGGCTAATGCTAACAATTTTTTTTTAACAATTGTAAAAAAAATTATTATTTTTGACTTTGTAGGTCTCCGATATTTGTAAATTTTATAATATAGATAAAACAGATATTTAAAAATACTGGCAGCAACTAAAAATACTGACAGTTTTGTTTGGAGATTACAGAGTGGCATGTACAATTATTGTGTATTTGAGTTTTTCTGCAATTTATTAAAAACAAATAAATTGCAAATATAATGCTAGAAGGGCCACTCAGAGTGAAAGATTGCTCTGCAATTCATCATAGATAGGCCGAATATGAGTGCTTGTTTTAATTATCTATATGTTCTGTAATACATGGATGTGACCAGATTAGTAAAAAAAAACTAATTTAAGTGTTTTTTTATGAGTTGGCCAAGGTTTGGCTTTTCACGGTAATATTCTTATTTGAAATCCGTATACATCTTTCTATTCAAACAGACCTTACTTCTATTAACTGAACTTGCGCTGACCTTTGTTTTTTGACCTTGACATTACAAAATTAAGCTTTTTAACTTCAACACCAGATTTCATCAAATTAGGAGGAACTGAGTAGTTTATGACATTCGGCTCCTCCTCTGCTTTGCTTTCATTAAAGATGAAGCCATGCGCTCACTCATGTGCCTCTTGACTAAGCCTTTCTGCTTAGCCCTGGTTGGCTCTTTGAACAGTCACAACATGGGTCATCATGTTTGGCTTGTAGATTTTGTTAGTGTTTGAATACGCAAAGGTTTTCATTTGTTTAATTTAATGGGATATTCCGTTATTTACAGCATTTTGTAAAATCTGTTTAGTAAGAAGCTTGGTGTGGGAAATCTAATGTAGCTTATGAGTATTATGTGCCTCATACAAACGGTGTGCCTCAGAGTAAATGTTTCTCGGTAACAATTTGTAAGTTAAACATAAGGGTTCATATTCTATAATCAGGACTCTGCACTAACTTTTTCATTGGTACCAGAAGTGTTGCTGGCATCCTTAGTCGGTCGCTCCAGCAAGTACTTTGGCCACACCTTTTGTTATTTATTCGAAGACTTTTAATTCATATTTACAGTCGTCTACCTTGTAAGTTGCATTTCCTTTTCGCACTGTAATTGTTAAATCACCGGTATGAGCAAAAACACTCCAGAGTGTGTTTTACAAAAAAATGCCATTGTCAGTGCAATCTGTAATTTTATTCATTTAGCAACACTGAACTAGGTTTTATTTGATTCAGACAAGTTATAAAGTGACATGAACTTTTCTTAACTTAATCTTAAAAAGACTCCAATAAAACAAAACGGTATAACTGGTTGGACCAACTGTATGGTGCATGTTCTACAATATTTTTTGTTTCCTGTTTCATAACTATAGTTATTTTGGATTTTGGTTCCTGTGTACTACTGATGCAGTGGTTAATACAAAGCTTAGGATGTAGGTGGTGGTCTGAACACTTTACTAGCCGGCAAATCCATCTTAACTGACATGTCAATTACATGACATGACAAAATTCAAGCAAACCGTGTATAAGTCTTTACATAAAGGGAATTGTATAACCTGCACACACTAAAAAAATCTTTACACTTGTACCACATACATCTGGGAATTTAGGCCACACCCCCTATCTTCTTGAGAGAGAATATTCCAGCATGTCTGACAAACCTTTCCCACTCTGACCGACGACACCACTCCGAAATGGCATAAAACTGAACATTTCAAAAGTTGATCATGTTTCAGCTTGGGTCTGTAAAACAAACATTTCATTCAACCAAGTGGTTAATGTCTGTATTATAAAGTAAAGAAGTTATTATATCCAACTGAAAGAGGAGTTTTACACAAGGTACTCACAAATAAGCGATATAGCCGAAGCCAAATAGTGCAACCTTTTCTTTTCTTTTTTCTCTTGGTTGTTTGTGGTTTTGGCTGGCCTTAAAAAATGCACAGTCTCATTGAAAACCTTAAATATAGATGATCAATTAGGATCCGTGACCCTTTACTGGCTTTGTGTCATATATTGTACTGGACCTGCCCTTAAAATGCATAAAAACACAGTGCTTTCCTTCCTAATTACTTTTTTCTCTGTATATTTTCATGTAACCTCCGTTCAAGTCAAGTGGTCCCGGGTGAATTAGTTGTGTATTTCAGCATGAGCTGCTCAGCTTTAGCTTATGGCACAGCTGCTGTTTCAGCCTGCATGAGCGTAGAGCTGCACTTAAAACCTGCACCACCTTCTACGATGCGTTCATTCCATGTCAGATCGAAGCTTAATCACCTGTTAGAGGTTTTTAATAATTAAACCTTGGGATTTATTATTTATTTTTGGAAGCACATAACAGACTAAATCAGCTTTTCGTCTCACACAGATAAGGGAAAATCCCGTAATATATCAGAGGAGAGATTATGTGGGAAATCAAAGTTGAACTAGTTATTCCAGGTAAAGTACATAAAAAAAAATACAGCAATAGATTACTGCATAGCATGCATATATATAATCTTTTTTTTTTTTTTTTTTTTTTTTTTTTTTTTAAACCATATGTCCCCTCTAATACATCCCAAAGAATCAGATCCTAGCACAAATGGAACGGAACAGATCTAAGATGCATGTTCCTCTGTCTGTGGTGAAAAGTGCCTTCGCTTTTTTAGACAACCATTTAAATTTACAAATATTATATTTTTATAAATGTTTGAGATGGCAAGAGGCACATTGCATGTAGGAAATATGCAAATTTTTTTTAATGAAAGCTTAAATAGTGGTGCACAGGACACATGCCAGCTGCCTCCTTATAGCTTGAACATTTGGACATGATTGTTTACATGTGAGCTAGCTAGTTTGATCAGATGTTTTTATGTGTTAAAGTCAATTTGGGCAGTTATGGTATTTGTAGGAATTACGAATGGTTTTTGGTTGAAGTTTGAAGTCATCAGTAATCACTGAGAATGATAAGTGATGTGTTTTAGCATGATTTTTTTTAAATGTGTGTATTTGTTGATTTTGAATTTTTTTCCCCTTCGGTCTCTTTCTGTTCCTTTTGCAGCAGTTCAGACAGCCGGGATCGAGCGTACGAGCACAATCCATATGGACATCACGAACGCAGTGGCACTTTTGATAGGCCGCGGCACTACAACACAGACTATTACCGAGACCGTGCTATTTTTGCCTCTGGAGTTGGGGCCAGCCCTGCAGTTAGTGCAATTAGTGGGGGATTTGACACCCCGGAGTCTCATTTTGAAACTCGAATCCGCGATCCTTTCACATTGTCTGGTTCTGCACGGCGTGATCCTTACCGCGATGACCGGGGACGGCGCGTTGATCGGACTTACCATCATCGACGGAGTCGATCTTCTCATTCCTCACAGTCACGCCACCCTTCACCTCAAAGGACCACAGGACAAACCCCCAAAGCCTCCCATTCCCCAAAAAGAGCTCCTGTTTCTCCTGGCAGAGGGCCACATTCACGCTCCCGAAGCCGATCGTCCAGCTCAGATTCAGTCAGCAGCACCAGCAGCACCGGAAGCTGCAGGTAGGTGGATTTTAAAAAACTGCTTTATTTATTGAAGTAGGATCCCTGAAAGACTGTTAATCATTTGTGGATTAATGATCAGACAGTTTTGATTTAATAGTCATTCTCTATCATTCACAATTTACTGGAAGGTCTACACTAGACTCTGAACAAAGCTGGTTACATATCAACAAGAGGACACTAATACCTCATAACATGCTATTGGTAAAAAATCAGGTTAAATTTATTCTGAAGATGTTTTGGCATAATCTGTTTATAGGGTACTGTCTTTCTTTTGGTTGGTTCTGTGAGTTGGTTTCTATGCTTGGTATAAGGACTTTTGTTGTCTGTCCTCTGGTAGCAGTGACTCCAACAGCAGTTCTAGCGAGGGGTCTCGAGCACGCTCGGTTCAGTCTGCAGCCACCCACCCACCTCCTGCTCCACCTCCACCTCCATTGGCTTTGGACTGTGATGAACCCCGAAGGAGTTTTGGTATCAGGGTCCAGAACCTCCCTGTACGATCCACAGGTTAGTATCAAAACTGGCTGTTGTTTGGTATAAAGACTTTTTTTTTTTTTTTTCTTTTTCTTTTTTCTTTTTTGGGGGGGAAGTAATTTAAGATCAGTGAAAATTTTCTTTTCTTTCTCTATACAGACACAAGTCTGAAAGATGGACTTTTCCATGAGTTTAAGAAGTATGGGAAGGTGACCTCAGTGCAGATACACGGAGCCTCGGAGGAGCGATATGGATTGGTGTTCTTCAGACAGCAAGAAGACCAGGAGAAAGCTCTCAGTGTGTCTAAAGGAAAGCTGTTCTTTGGCATGCTGATTGAAGTAACTGCTTGGAATGGGCCTGGTGAGTTTTGGTGCTGCGGGGTTTTGTAGGTTTGCAGCTTGCAGGTTTATCACTAACTTGTTTGTCTTTAATAGAAACAGAAAGTGAGAATGAGTTTCGGCCGTTGGACGGACGGATTGACGAGTTTCACCCAAAGGCAACCAGAACGTTGTTTATCGGAAATTTGGAGAAAACAACTAACATCCAGCAGTTGCTTGATGTTTTTCAGCGCTTTGGAGAGATAGTGGTAAGTGTTAACTTACATGTTGTTAATTCAGACAATCTGTGGAACCTCTGTCCATCCCTTAATCTCACAGTAGTAATGACTTGGTCAGTGATTTCATCTCGCATCCGTTTTTTAAAATAGTATTTTATTTGTATTTTTTCAGGATATTGATATTAAGAAAGTTAATGGTGTTCCTCAGTATGCCTTTGTGCAATACTCTGACATTGCCAGTGTGTGTAAAGCTATTAAGAAAATGGATGGAGAATACCTGGGCACCAACCGACTTAAGGTATTTATTCAGCAACTGTTGTAAACTGAATTCTGTAATCACCTACACTTATTTTTCTTATTATTCTTCATGCAACTTTACAATGTCTTTTTCTACCCCAGCTCGGCTTTGGAAAGAGTATGCCTACAACCTGCGTGTGGTTAGATGGTCTGTCCTCGAACATCACAGAGCAGTACCTTACACGCCACTTCTGTCGCTATGGACATGTGGTGAAGGTATTCTATATGCCTGATGCATACAGCTTTAATGTAATGTTGCATTTTGTGTTCTTTCTGAAATTAATTTATCACATTTTGCAGGTCGTGTTTGACAGATTGAAAGGGATGGCGCTGATCCTATACAACAACACCGATTTTGCACAAGCAGCTGTAAGAGAGACCAAAGGATGGAAGATTGGTGGCAACAAAATTAAGGTAGCAGTAGGAATTCATTTCTTAGTTGTCTTGGGTGAGTGTAAATATTGCTCGTTTTGCATGTTGCGTCAGGTGTGTGCTTGTTTTGTCCAGGTTGATTTCGCCAGTCAGGAGAGCCAAGCAGCATTTTATCGCTCTATGCAGGCATCAGGGCAAGATATGCGAGACTTCTATGAAATACCCACTGACAGAAGGTAGAACTGTATTTAAAATATGTGTCTCATAAGAAGAAAAGACAGAAGTCCCTTGATTACTGATGTGCATATTTAACAATCTTTGCCTTTTTTGTTAGGGACGACCGAAGACCTTCGTATCATGAGTTCTCAGCAGAAAGGGCATACTATGAGAACGTTCGTACACCAGGAATCTATGCCGATGATCCAAGACGAGACTATCCTGCTCGCAGTCGTGAGCGTTATCCTGAACTAGACCATTATCAAGGTGACCACTATGACCCACGCTATCATGAAGACCCTCGAGAATACAGAGATTACAGAGACCCATTTGAACAGGATATCAGAAAGTATAGCTACATCCAGCGGGAGCGGGAGCGAGAACGTGAGCGTTTTGAAGCAGACCGTAGCAGATGGAGCCCTTCGCACCCGCGGCGGCCCATAACCCCCTCTGCCTCCCCTTCACCGTCTGACCGCATCTCTAGGGAAGCCGAGCGTCGTGTGTATAGACACTCGTCTGAGAGAAGTGGAAGCTGTAGCTCCTTATCACCGCCTCCTCAGTTTGAAAAACCCGAAAAGTCTCCAGTAGATTATAAAACAGAGAATCTGGACAGAGACATGGAGCAACCCGAGGCTGACCGTGTAAGTGCAACAGGAAAGAACAAGCGTGGCAGGCGCAAGGAAAAGGTAGACAAAGAGAAGGGAGAGAAAACCAAATCGAGAAGAGGGAAAGTGCAGTCACCAGGCGTTCCTTATTCTGAAGTCGATAGGGAGCCCAGCCTTGATTCAGATTCTGGAAAAATTAAAGGTTCTGATGTGGAGGGCTCAGAGAGGCAGAGGCACAAAGGTGAGGGAGAACCCTCTCCTACTGATCTGATGTCTCGTCTGGAGTCACAAAAAGAAAGGCTTGACAGTGCTAAAATGGATTCAGTGGATCGGGATAACAAGGGAAGATCAAAGAAACACCTCAAGTCAGAACCTGGAAATGAAGGCAAAGATGCTCTTTTGGATTCTGATAGGCTTGCGGCACGAAAAAGGCGTTTTGGTGATCCCAGTGGCAAAGCGATAAAACAGAAGAGAGGTCGCCTTGAGGATGAGCAAAGCGCAGGGGTTAATCAATCTGCAGAGTTAAGTGCTTCTTCCTCAAAGGAAGGAGAAAACGATACAAAAATATTAGAAAAGGAGGCACAGAAAAGAGACCATTCAAAGTTTAAATTGGATAGGATGTCGTCTCATTTTAGGGACGAACTGGATCAGCGAGCTGATTCCCAAAACTCATCGGGACGTCAGGAAGATCTTTCTGAGGCTAACGTGGAGTCTGTAGACTCAAAATCTCAGTCTGGACCAAGCGTGCCACGACGGATCTCTAATGAGGGAACGCCTGAGAATGATAGCAAAGGGAGGGAAGAGTATTTGGACATAGATCTTTCTCAGAGTTATCGAAAGCAGATGGAGCAAAACCGAAGACTTCGTCAGCAGCTTCAAGAGCCTGACAAACCAGGAAAAGCAGAAACTCCTCAGTGTATAGACACAGAAGATTTCGAACACCGTAGCTTGGTGCATGAGGTAGGCAAACCACCACAGGATGTGACTGATAATTCTCCACCAAGTAAAAGCAAGAAACAAGATCACTTGGACATGGAGATTGGTACAAAAAGAGAACGAGTATACCGAGTTTTCCGTCCAAAGAATGAAGAGACAGAGTGGAGGGCAAACTCACCCAGATTTTCCACCTCTCAACATAGCGAGGAAGAATATACAGATGTTCCCCAGCTGATAACTGTAAAAGATGTAAAAGAACAATCTAAAACAGAAGACAGTTCTCACCAGGACATGGAGCTCATGGTTAAACGTGTCCATACCTCACAGGTGTCAAAGTTAAACACATCTCTACATGATGAGCAACGACACTGGGAAAGCCGTTTAAAGCAGGACTTGCTGCCTGACTTTTCAAGGAGCTCAGATAAGAGACGCCTCAACCAATCATACATGGAATATAGACTTTGGCCTGATTTAGAACCTGGTGAGGTGCGTTCTGACTCTGAAGAAGACAAAGAGCACAAACCAAATTCTCCCATGCCCTCGACCTCGATGTCCTTTGCTGAAAGGCATCGTGGAGAGAGATTATCAGAATCTAAACTAACCAGCTCACTTGAAAGGAACAAATTTTGTTCTTTTGCACTCGACCAAACAATTACACCGGACACCAAAGCATTACTGGAGCGTGCAAAGTCTTTATCATCTTCAAGGGAAGACAACTGGTCTTTTCTAGACAGCGATTCTCATTTTGCCAGTTTCAGAAACAGAAAAGATACAGAAAAGGTAGTATCAACACCACGACCAACTCCTTCATGGTACATGAAAAAGAAAAAAATACGAAGTGAGTCTGATGATAAATTAGATGACCGAAAGGAAGATCCAAAACCGGAAGAACAAGAGCGTCGAGAGCTCTTTGCCTCTCGGTTTCTTCACAGTTCGATCTTTGAGCAAGACTCAAGGCGTCTCCAGCATCTTGAAAGAAAGCATGAAGATCCTGAACAGGGCATGGGATATCCAGCTAACCAGCAAGGCCAAGTTGCAGGCCAGGCTGATTGTGAACCAGTGGTTCTCTTCCATGAACGGTTTTTAGAATTGACAAGACTGCAACAGCAGAAGGGGAAAGAACACACTCAGCAAGAATCCAAAAAAGAGGAAGTCGAAGGACAAGTCACAGATAAAACACAGAGAGAAGAGCAACACAGTGCTGTTGAACCTGTGGAAATGAAACCGACTGATGTTAAACCAGTCAGCCCTGTGCAAGCCCCTCAGCCAAGTCCTGTGCAAGCCCCTCAGCCAAGTCCTGTGCAAGCCCCTCAGCCAAGTCCTGTACAAAGTGTGCAACTCTTTTGCAATCAAGAAACTCAAAAATCACAACCTGTTCTAACAATTAAGGAGATGTCTCCACAAGGGGAAGTTTGTACTGTCGAAGCATCTTCCCCTAAACAACCCAGTCTTCCAGTGAAGGAAGAAGAAAAACAGCCCGAGCAGCCCATCATCTCCCCAACAAATATACTGCCTCAAGAACCCCCTGAGTCAAATAGATCTGAATCCCAAGACTCAAAACTATTTGTGAATGAAACAAGTCTCACTAAAGATTTGGAACTGACCAATGACCGGGAAGTTGAAAAATGCTCTAGTAGTGATTCACAAACCACTGACTCTCCAGTTAGTTATGAACCAAAATCCAAGTCACAAACTGAACTCCCTGAGATACGAAATCCTCCCTCTCCTATGAATGTAGATTTAGCCAAAGGATTATCAGAGAAATCAGAGCCTGTAGCTATGGAAGTTGAACCTCCTGCCAAAGAAACAGAGTCAAAATGTGCAGACACTTGTACGGTGGAGGAGCCGATCTCTCCTCCTCCAAGGTCGAGAAACAAGAAAGGCAAGACCTCACCGACAACACCGATAGGACCTTTGACAGCATCAAACACACCAGACAAACAAAGCACACGCAAAAGTGAACGCATTGATAAAGAAAAGCTTAAACGCTCCTCTTCTCCAAGAGTGGAGTCATCTAAGGCAATTTCAGATGCCAAGTCAACTGGCAAGTCACCCATCCATAGCTCAGAAGCTGAACAAAGTGTAGAACAAAACACTCCCCCTACGAGAGCGAGGCGGAGAAATGTCCGTTCTGTTTATGCAACCCCAGTAGAAGGTGTAGAGTCTATACCACCAACTGGTAAGGATATGGAGTCATCACGTGGGGCACGCAAGCGTGGTGTAGACAAGGATGCAGGGCAACAGCAACCAGATTCAGACAGCCTCCCTGTGCCGCAGACTGCTCGCCGAGGTCGTCCACCTAAGAATCGGCGCCAAGGAGAGGATTTTTCAGTTGGAAAAAGTGAGAAGTCAAAAGTACCTGAGGCTAATGAAACTGGGAACAGTGAAACTGTCAGCAAGGTAGGCAAAGGCAAACATTCCCCCTACTTAAACAAAGCTGCAAATCAAGGTACAGGGTCTGGATTAGCAAAAAAAGGAGAAAAAATGGATAAAAGTTGTGATGATATGTCTCCGCCTGAGATGAATTTGCATTCTCAGGACAGCAGTGGCCAGCATGATGTTAATTCTGCAAAGATTAATGAGTCAAAGGAAGAACATAAACCACAAAACATTTCAGAATCTAAAGAGAAAGACCGAATTCCTCCACTGGAAGGTAGTGCTGGAGGCCAAGATAAACTCATTGATTCTGTTCAGGAGCAGTCACCTCTCGACAAAAGTGTGAGGACAAAAAACACTCCGATAACATGTAATTCAAAGCTCGTGACTGAGGATAAGTCTCTTGTTCTCAAAAACCTCAGAATAAGGCTTGACGTGACTGAAGTAAAGGCAATCCTTCAAACTGGCGAGGATGAGTCAGGGCATGAGGATGGGCCTAAAAAGCTTGTGCCAGGTACATTGCCCAAAGACCAAATCCTAGATCCTAGATTTGAGAAGGAGGCCATAGAGGAAGACTGTAATATTAAAGATTCTGTAGCATCTCCAATAATCAGTGATCCCAATGAGGCATTGTTATCCCACCAGATGGAACTTGAACAAGCCGTGGAGAACATTGCAAAGCTTACAGAAGACCCTCCTCTTCAGTTCAAAAATTCGGCAGAGTCCCAAACCCCATTATCTGACCTGGCAGAGGGGCGTGAGGACGACAAGCCGTCTAATCCTTCTAGTGAAACAGAACTTGCCGCTGCTATCGATTCCATCACACCAGAAGACGTATCTTGTGGCTTGCCTCAAGACCAATTGATTAGCACTGTTGTAGAACCAGACTCGGATATTCAAACTCTAGTGCCAGATGCTAAAGTTGTTGAAGGCACTAACTCTGTATCTGTTCATGAGGGCACTTCGAACATGGGCACACCAAGAAAAGGTAAAGTAAGACCAAAAGTCCAGAAGAGAACCAAAGGCCAAAAGGCTGCTGCTAGCAAAAAGGAGGCTGTTAAAGAAGTAGTATTAGAACCTGAGAATGTTTCTATTAAATCCTTAGAGTCGGTGTCTGCAGCTGCTCCTGCAGTCATGGAGATTCCACCTGCTTCTGCTGCTGCTGTAATTGCCCCTGTATCAAAACAAGATTGCAGTGTAGCCACTAATATTGTTTCTGAAGTTCCTAAAGTGATTGAGAGTGCTCCAAAAGAGACAACTGACTTTCCAAAATCATCTAGTCCCCTAGTTAGCAAAAGCCCTTCACCACTCAGGCTTCAGGCAAATCCCTATGAGTGTACATCTCCCTCCCTTTCTCCTGTAAGTATTTGCCTCAAACCATTACACCCAAGCAGATTGTCCCCCACAGACAGATTGAATCAGCCTATAGAGAGTCCTGTGGTCTCTCCTTCAGGCCCTCCTGCAACAACTTTAGAGAAAGAAGCATTGACGTCTGATTCCTTTGCCCTTGATATCAACTCCAGTGATTTGCGTAAAATTCTTGCAAAGCCAAGAGGTATTCCAATCTCAGAAATTAGTGCTACTTCCGGAAGTGTGAATATGAGGGAGAGTGATGTCAAGAGTGCACTGTATGAAAACAGGCAATCTTCTATTCCAGCTCAGCCAGTAGTCCGTCAGCCAGCGTCATTACCAACCACAGAGACGAAGCAAGTGTTTAATGAGAAATCTGTGATTTCTGTAATTGCCTCCACTGCCACCTCAGTAATCAGTCGGGTTTGCAATCCCCCTGAATCTGAAGAGAAACCTAGTCTTCCAATGGCTAAACCATTTGTGGAAAAGCAGCCACCAAAACAGTTGTACCAGACAAGCATGGAAGAAGGTAGCACTTATCATGGTCCACCTGTTGGAGAGGAGGGTGGGAATGTAGGTCGTTACATAGTGGAGAGCACATCCCTGAGTTCAGGCCCCACTGCTGGTCTTCGGGTAAACACCTCTGAAGGAGTGGTAGTGCTGAGTCACTCAGGACAGAAGATTGAGGGAAGACAAAGGATTAGTGCCAAAATCAGTCAAATTCCACCTCCTAGTGCAGTGGACATAGAATCTCAGCAGCTGGTGACGATGCCTCAAATCAAGCAGGAACTTTACACTACATCCCAAAGAGATGTTTCTAAAGGTTCAGTACCTCCAGCAGAACATGGTCATTCCTTGAAGTCACAGACAAATGTTTCTAGTAAGCATGAGTCTGGACCAGACAAATTGGAACAATACTCTCCAGGTAGTGGGGTTGTGAAAAGATTGCAGCAGCCTGCAACTGGCCCCTCTCAAGTAATGGGTTTCCATCACTCAGAATATCCAATGCTGATGAAGCATCAAAAAAAAGGAGATGGGAATGAATCTCTGAATGTGGAAAATGTGCAATCTCCCTGGGTGTCTACTATAAGTCCTGCCATAAGCCCTCATCTTCCCTCTGCAAGTGGGAATCATGTTGGGTTTATACCTGGTACATCTACGGATAGAGCCACTTCACATATTCAAACCAAACAGGAACCTCGCTCACCTAGGAAAACGGGTCACCCCCATTCTCCCTTTGCCAAAGTGTCTTCTCCTCTTGGCTCTTCATCTCCTAAAGGTGTGTCTATGGTCTTACCAACTGGTTTATCTGCCATGTCCCCCTATGTCCCCAGTGTGCATCACCCTGAACAGTCAGTCATTATGCCTCCTCATAGTACACACGGCAGCCTGGGTAGAATGTCCCCTCACCGTGTGGGTCAGGCCATTTCCATGGGTCATCTTTCTCAGGGAGATGCAAGAGTTAACACACCACCACTGTCAGTGATGAACTATGGAATTCACTCTGATGGCTTGGCATCTTGGGGACCTGGTCAGCAGCGCCCTACATCTCCTCAGTCTGTGGGGAACAGAGAGATGGTCCTCAAAGTCAACCCGGCCAGTGCAAGAAGTCATGAAGCAAGCGAGGAGGAGGCAGCAAGACGCTTTCATCAAGCGCATGGCAGGCCACAGACAACTCAACTCAAACCGGAATCATTACCAGCAGAATACCGTGGTGCACTTCACAGTGGGATGCCATTGGAACGATTTATGCAAACAAGAGACATGCGGATGCTGATATACCACCCACAGGGAGAGCGTTCAGCTGCCGACCTACACCAGGGGCACCTATCAGAGGGTGTCCCACCAACCTCAACTCCAGCCAGTATTGCAGCGTCACCACCTCCACGGCCTCACCTCTTGCAAAAAACTGTGGCTGACAAAGAAGCACTGAAGCAGTCTGAAATAAAGAGGGCCACGCCACCTCCTGGGAAAGAAGGAATGCTGGGAATCCTTGGTGCACTGCCTGCCATGCCCTCTCCTAAGCGAGTGCAGTTGACCGTGCCACCCTTTTCAGAGTATCCGAACATGTACGCAAACCTCCGCACAACTGTGCACTCGCAGTTTCCAGAAAATTCTACTATGGGTATTAGCCAACCTCCTCGCAACATCACTCCATCACAGGCAAGTTGACACCTTGTTTTGAGAAGTTAAATCTGGAGGATTTTGTGTCGGTGTTGCACTAATACAGTTCATGTTTGTGTGTTTATATGTATGGGAAAAAAAACAACTATTCAGGTTGCTCAAGAATCCGAACTCAACCAGACTCAGATAGAAGGTCAAATAGAGCATGTTGGACACCAGCAAATCAACATGGTACAGCTTCTCACGGTAAGGCACAGGGAAAAAACTTTTTAGGGTCTGGGAAAATAAATAATATATATTTAAGTTGACAGCATTAAAATCTGTTTTTTTTTCCATGAACAGAAGTACCCTATTGTGTGGCAAGGCTTACTAGCATTGAAAAATGAAACAGCTGCTGTCCAGTTGCATTTTGTTTGTGGAAACAAGTCTCTTGGCCTGCGCTCACTTCCTGTGCCAGAAACTGGACCTCCTCTGCGTATCGTTCAGCGGATGAGATTAGAGACCCAACAACTTGAAGGAGTAGCTCGCAGAATGACCGTAAGTCTCTGAACTAGCACAGGATTACTAGTAGGATAGTACCTGCCAAAAATTATCATGCCTTTCTTTATTCTTTTTCTAGGGTGAGAGTGAATTCTGCCTCCTGCTCGCCATGCCTTGCGGTCTAAATCAGGAAGATGTTGTGACGCAGACCCAAGTGCTCAAGTCAGCCTTTATTAACTACCTGAAAGCCAAACTGGCTGCAGGTATCATCAATGTCCCCAATCCCGGCTCCAACCAGGTGTGTGCACGTTGTGTTTTATGCAGTTTTCTGTATTTAGTGACTTTAGAATTGGAACCCTGCTGTATTCTACCCCTTTGGTGTGTTTATAAATACAAGTAATTGATGTATGATTATTTTTGTTGGTGCAAGTCATGAACACACAGCATTTGTGCAGTCTGACAGGCACTCTCCTATGGCTCAGTTTGATTTAGAAAAGTTAAAGTTGATTTAGAGTCAAATCAGAGTGAAGTAAAAAAAAATTTAATTTATTTGTTATCAGGTGTTTTATTAAAAGTGCACTAAGAGGCACTCGTGATTTTACATTCTCTCCTTACCTCTCCCCCTCCTTTCAGCCTGCCTACGTGTTGCAGATTTTTCCTCCATGTGAGTTTTCAGAGTCTCATCTTTCACGCCTTGCTCCTGACCTCATCAACCAGATCTCCAGCATTTCGCCTCACCTCATGATCGTCATCACCTCAGTGTGATCCTGCATATCCTTTTGGACTCGTATCAACTTCAATGTCATTGGCACCTTTGCGTTCTCTGACTGCGTTCATTGGCACCTTTACGGTCTCTGAGAGCTCAAGAGAAACCAGTGGTGTTTGGAACCCTCCTACATATCAGTGTGTACAACACCGTGCCACATTATCTCCCATTTTACACTTTCTCTGCTGTATTTCTATTTATTGGTGGGTGTTTTTTGTTTGTTTCTTTTTAAACTTGTGGAAAATTTTTGGGGGAATCAGGATGTTCTCTTTTTCTTTTCTCTTTTTTTTTAAGAATAAGGAAAAAGATGAGTGACAAAGTGGAAGCTGTTTTTTTCTTTAATGATATATATTTTTTTTTAAGATGGAGAACACAAACCATTGTAACAGACTAATGTATTTTTTAAACAATCCTGCACGCAGTTTATCGGTCAGGAGAAATAATGTTGGGAATGTACATTTCAGAGGATCGACTCATCAGCCTTGCAATTTTGTTTGTCACTCACTTTGCTAATTCACATTACTGTAGGCTCAAATGGAGTTTTGTGACTGCGGGACTGTAAATATTTTAAATATTTAAAAAAAAACTTGGCAAAAATGGCTTACACCCCAGAAGAGTTACCCCTTTTTTATTTTCAAAAAAAACTTGGAACTTGCCCTGGGAATCTTCACAGGGATGCGACAAGTGGAAATGAACATCGACACCGTAAATGTTTGTGATATAAATATTAAAGACTTTGGGCTGGCAGCTCTTGAGGGATTGTTTTGCGGGCACTTCAAATTTTCTTACTCAAATAAAAAAAATCCAGAAAACTTGAATATTACAGTCATGTTTCTCTCTCTCTCTCTCTCTCTCTCTCTCTCTCTCTCTCTCTCTCCCTCTCTCTCCCTCTCCTTCCTTTTGTCCATCATTTGTGTTTATTGATCTTAAGATCATGAAAAAATAATTTTTTGTTAAATAATAAATAAATAAAAAATAAACATCTCTAACCAAATTAAAACAGAGATATTTCTGTTTTGTTAATTGGTTTTTATACAAGTAGGTTTTACATAGTAGTTCCTGCACTTTGCATCCTTCAACATTTATTCTTTACTCATGAACTTTAATTTTGAATAATTTAATACTTATTATATGTTTACTCTGTTGTCATGAATTTTAATGACATTTTCTTTAATTATTGGCACACATTATGCCAGTTCCAATGGACATGTGAAGACCCTGGGGTGTTTTGGGGAATTTAAGCTCAATCTATGACCGTGATTTCAGAAATCAGTCAGTGATCATAATAAAAAACTGTCAGGGATATTTGGGAAAACAGTCTGGTGCTCCAAGAGAGCAAAAATTTTTCTGTTTACTGTTTTTCATCGCCGTTCTGCTACCTTTATGTTCTGTCTAAAAAAAAAACGTCTTTATACAACTCCTGGCAATGATGATGGAATCACCAAACTAAGGATGTTCATCTTGCGTTTTTACTTTTATACTTGAGTATATGTATGTGTATATATGTATATATAGAAATATATATATATATATTTGTGTGTGTGTATGTATGTCTGTACATATACAGACATGTATG
>JBCNYG010000021.1:13411543-13428816 GCA_039654305.1 Porochilus rendahli
CACACACATATATATATATATATATATATATATATACACACACACAAACACACAAATGGTGTTGTCTGAACATTAGTTAATTTATATAAAATAATTTGTTTTATAAATAACTAATAAATGCTCCAGCCCACACCACCAAGGCCAATAAAGCAGATATATAAATATATATACACATACATATATATTTATGTACATACATGCACACACACACATGTATATGTATATATCATTAAACTGTTCTTATTCTTATTGAGATAATGTGAGTTCATTTCTTCAAGTGGACAATATCCCCAATTTATAAAATAAATCACAGATTTTACTCGTGAATTAGTGTTCATTAGGATGACTGGCATTTTTATTAGCATTGTAAACATTATGAAAATACATTTTATTACCAATTCCCTTCTGAACACAATCATCTCTCAGATAATATACAAGCTTTAATACATCAAATCAACACAAAACTAATTCACACTGAATCCAACTTTTTCTTTTCTTTCACACACTACATTTACTCCATTACACCTTGCTTTGACTTCTTTACTGTCATACTGTACTGTATGCTCATGTGTGTAAGAGTTTAAGAGTGTGTGCGAGTTAAAATACAGACAGAAACTAATCAGACTACGTCCCCTTGGCCTAGTGTTTAATACTGGACAGTCAGGGAAAGAGATTTTCCTCCATTAAATTATAATAATGGAATAAATAAACTAAAACACTCAGAAAAAAGAGGAGAGGTAGAGACTGAGATTATGTGAGATGATATGTATCTGAACAGAACCAAAACAAATTGATTGCATTGTTGAAAGACACCAATATTTAGAATATTGCAGTATGACATTTAATAGAACAGCTAATTTAAGTCATAACTCAGGAGGTTTAATAAGACTCAATACATTAAAGCTGATATTCACTACTGGGCACTAGAATTGAGGACATAAAGAAAAAAGCGGCTGGTAATTAGATCAGATTTACTCTCTAATTCTAATGCAGAACTCTGAGCAATTACATAATTCAGCTATAGTCTGTTTAATTTAAGATGAAATCTAGCCATATTTCCATATTTCATAGTGTAAGGTGCATACAGATATTATAATCCTCACTTAATATTTTTTATGTGACAGGGACACTGTGTGATATGAAATCTAAAAACTTGAATTGTAGCATTTTTGGGGCCTCTATTATTTTATCACCCCTCTTCATGCAGCTTATCATTTGGTGTCAAGGTTCCGCCGTCAAAAGTCTAAAAGTGCATGACGGCGCATCTGGAATTAGAATTGACATAGAGCCATGAAGAAAACAAGAGACCACTTAGAATGAGAATGTCCATTAAAGTGGTCTCTTAATTTTTTCCATGGTTGTGGATGATACATTTCCACCTCACCCCCATTTTAAGTGTGTTGACAGACTGCTGTTGTTGGCCACTGCTATTGTACACACATCATTGAAATGATGCATGTATATGTAAATCTGATGCATGTATCTGTAAATCTGAACGTGTTTACAGATGCTATGTATCTTATGTACATGTTATAAACATGTCTGGGCTGATTGACCTATGGGTAAAAGATGATTCTACTATAAAGTGAAGGATTTTAACAGTGTGTGATCTGGATTCATGCCAAGTAATTTCTTTTATGTCAGCCACAGTAAAATATTATTCTGCATCTGCTCCATGTGTGTAAGTGTGTAGGTGCAGTTGGACAGTATTCAAGGCAGAGATGTCAGTCTGCACTGATCTGAGGGAACTCTTTGTAAATCTGCTGCACTATCAGCTTGTCCATCTGTCTGGCCTGAGCCAAGCTTTCGTCCTCACCAGGGTCGTCCTCTTCTCCCAGAATCCTCTGTAGCGCTGCCTGCAGGTCTGAGAGTCGGTGCTGATGCTGCAGGTAATCAGTGGAGCGTATGATGGCTAGCATGAGCGAGAGATACTCCATCCTCAACTGGCAAGAAAGTAAGGGAAAGAGACACAGAGAGAGAGACAGAGAAGACAGAAAGAACAGAAGATGAAACAGAAAGATTGATGGTTTGAGGGAAGTAGGCAAAAAACCCAGTAAGATTTGTTTTTAGGGAACTTTAGGTTCTGATAAAACCAGTAAAGTGTATTTGTGTGTGTGTGTGTGTGTGTGTGTACCTTATCACCCGGAGACAGGTCTGATATTTGCCGGACTGTGATATCAATCATCACCATCATGTCAGTGTGATAGAAAATGTCGGCAGTATTGCTATTGGAGAAAACGTCTTGCAGGAACTTCAGTATCGAGTGTGGAGCTGAGGGGGCATGTTTAAAAACACGCACAGGGTCCTCTACAGAACACACACACAGACACACACACATAGTAAGTGACAGTAACAAACTGGTCACACTCACATTGTCATAAACCACACATTATTAACTTGTGGGTGTGGGTGTATGTATGAGTGTGTGTATAACCTCCTCTGTTGAGCAACAGCAGGATTTTCTCTGTGAGAGTTTTCACATTCTGTCTCTTGGTCAGAGTTTGCATCACCACATTACTGTCTGGCACTGAGCAAGAGAAAACACACACATACTTTATTCAATAAAACATAACTATCTAATACACAGACTGATTTGCTGTAATTAAAATTCTCATCTGTGTGAGTGTGTGTAGATACCTGTGAGGTGCAGGTTGAAGGCAAGCAGCAGGTTGACACTTAAGTCTGGGAGCTGCTCGGTAAGGTCTGATGGAAGTCCGTCCTCGATCACATCCAACAGAAACCGAATAAATCCAGAATTCAGGTGATCTAATAGAGAGAGAGAGAGAGAGAGAGAGAGAAAGAAAAGGAGAGGGAGGGAGAGAGAAAGAGATAGAAAGAAAAAAGAGGATCTGAAACCAACATTTTCCACAAAGATGTGTGCGTATGTGCGTGTGCGTGTGTGTGTTACCGTAGTGGCGGTAGGGCAACTGCTCCCCTGTGGAGAAGATCATGGCCATCACCAGTGCAGTGTAACACATCTTCTGATGTTCTGCAGAGAAAAAAAAAATCACCATCTCTTAGATTACACTTAAAACTGATTAGATTAATAAACCAATGAAATCACTTGTATTTGCATTTCACATCTATAACTCTGATCCTGAGTCAGTACAATTTACTTTCCCTCATTTTATCTCTCTATCTGTCTGGATATAGATTTGTTGTTGGTACAGTATCAGTATTCTCTGTAAAGATTATACTTGGGCCATTTGCTAACAAAAAGAAGAACATAAAAAACCTAATGTGTCTGAGGCTTTACAGGCCACCACAGAGATAACTGTGTGCATGTGTGGGTGTTCTTACCATGTGTGTTGGTCAGCAGGTCCCTTGCGAGTTCCATAGGAAGGATGGAGTTGAGAAGTGTGGAGATGAGCGAGGCATCCAAACCACACATCGCACCAAACACTTTCAACAGCAACAGCCGCAGAGAGACACGATGTTCCTGCGCATGCACACACATACACAATCGCACACACCACAATTTAACACAAACATGCTATGTATGTGGTTATGAAGAAAAAAATAGGTTCCTTACCATCTGGTAATAAGAAACAAGAGAAAGTACAGGCTCAAACTCATTGGCCCTGCACATCCTCTTACACACCTCTGGATCTGCATCTGTCTGAACACACACACACACACACACACGCACACATCTCAAACTGACTAGGTATTTTCTAGGTTATCTCTGTGTGTGTGTTTGTGTGTGTGTGTGTGTGTGTCACCAGTATCTGCAGTAGCTCCTCCAGGTAGCATGCAATCAGCTCATGGTCCTCATAAAGAGCCCAGCTGCGCTGCTGCGAGTCGTCACGGTGACGCGCTAAATCATTGAAGATCACCTCCAACCTCTGCTCATCATGACACACCTGTCCACGTGGCAATGCTGCACTTAGGTCCTGTAAAGATAATAGATCATTTGTTCTTTTCTTCAGCGGAACAGAATCTAAATACCTGAGTAAATGAAATGTAAAAATAGTGATAAATGTAATAAAAATAATGTTAATAAAAATAATAATAGAATTGTGAATGCTGACCTTGCTCTCCACCAAAGAGAGCAACACTTGCTCCAGCTCAGCTGCCACCTCCGGGATGGTCGCCTGGAGATGGCCAACAACAACACCCACAGCAACGCGCGACATCTCATAGCTGAGCCCTGTGTTTTTCCTGACCAGCTCAATTAGCTCAGCCCCTGTTGTCATAGGAACCGAGGGCAGACATTTGGGGCTGTCTACAGCAGTTGGGCTCAGAGATACAGGGGGTGGGGCTGAGGGCCACTCGGTTTCTGATTGGTCCTCATTTGCAGACGATGTCATGATTGGCTGAAGCTGGAGTTCGGGGGTTGGACTATTATTAGAGGCGGAGGGTTCAGGTGGAGAAAGGGGTGGGGTTGTTTTAGAGTTGGACAAGTCATGTGGAGGAGGTGTGGTCTTTTTAGAGTGGGAGAGGTCAGACTGAAGAAGGGGTGGGGTCTTCTGAGTGTCCAGGATGTCAGGAGGAGGAGGAGCCGGCGCTTTTGATCGGCTTGGCACAGGAGGTGGAGTGCTAGATGCACTAACAAGACTATCCTCAGAGAGAATGATGGAGTGGGTGGAGCCAGATTGTGATGAGGTGGAGCTTATGGTTGAAGAGAGAGAATGAGGGGACACCTGACCAGGCATTTGGGTGGAGTCAGAGCAAATCACTCGAAGTGGAACCTCAGGACCTGTTCGGAATGTCAGAGAGACAGAGATGTGGTTCATATTTTAAAAAGTTTATAAATAAATTATTAAATTAGACTTTTGATGTGCAAATTTAGACAAATATTTTCCATCTTAATGTTTTATTAAACAAATATGAACTTTGATGGATCATTATTCTTATTAACACTCCTCAGAACATAGAAATCATATTTGGTGTGTGGCTTAAGAACCTGGGCGTCGGGTTTCTTTCTGTTTCTCTGGAGGGGGTGGGGTTATGGGTGCAGCTTGACGAGGCTGGGGAGGCTGAGGAGGGGCCTAATGAAAAACCAGCAGAGTGTATTAGCATGGTTTTATTGTGCATGTATGGGTGTGTGCGTGTGTATTTGGGTGTGTGGGTGTGTGTGTGTGTGTGTGTGTGTGTGTGTGTGTGTGTGTGTGTGTGTGTGCATGAATGCACACAGTACCTGATAAAGTCCCAGTATATTTGTGTTCTTTGTGTTATCTGTGATAGACTCATCGGTTTGACAGCTATAAGCTCGGGTCAGACCATTAGGGGTTTGGTTGGCAGAGCTTAGAGACATCTCACTACTGGAAGTGGGAATTCCTGTTTTGTGACTGGATGGAGTTGGACTCCGGCGAGACAGTGTCTCCTTCCTGTGGTGTATCAGCTTCCTTTCAAGACAAAACGGAGAGAGATGACACCATACCACATACACTCCTGACTTGCTTACATTATACACACATCTACATGTAAAGAGTCATGCTCATTCTCTCATTTGCCAAACCGCCTAATTCTACTTGGGTCATGGGGAGACTGGAGCCTATCTTACCCGACTCTGGGTGAAGTACTCTGAACAGCTCGCCAGTCCAACACAGGGCCAACATACACAACTGTTCACACTCACACCAAGGAGCAATTATCCTAATGTGCATGTCTTTGCAGTGTGGGAGAAAACCCATGCAAACACAGGGAGAACATTTAAACATTACACTGAAATGCCTGAGCCCAGGTGAAGAGTCACAGAAATAGGGATTATGGGAAAGTGTTGATCACAGAAGTTCACTAAGGATCAGTTAATGTTTGGTTTTTAAAATGTACTCATGTAATCGTTAAAACCAACTTACAGAAGTCAGGTTTAAAACACAATTTTAAACAGAAGCTGACAGAGAGCATCCATGTTGCTCCTCGAAGACATTTACAGGCTGCCAAACAAGGTTTTATCCCTCTAGCAGTTGTTGGTTTTAAAACCCTCCAGAAGGATGACAGTTAGACATATGTCACACTCACCTACATAACTATCTAGCAAACCATCATACATCATAGGTCAAGTATACCTTCAGAATACGTCAACATCTATACACAATACACTGACACAGATTTATTCTGTCACCATTGAAACCCTGACTCACTGTAGCACATCTCTCTGCTCCAGGTTGTATTTCCCACCGTTCTTCATAGCCACATTGTGAACTCCCTCAATCGCTCTGTCTATCGACTGAAGAACCTCATCATGTTCTGGAGCCTGAATGAACGAGAGCAAGAGTGTGAGAGAGAACATTATAAGAAATATAAGAAGAAAGATTACAATGTTTTCTTAGTGCCTATTAGTCAAGGTACATCACAAATGTAAATGTAAGTTTGTTGGTTTTTTCACACCCGAGCCTACTGGCTCATCAGGGCCAGAGCTTATCTCCAGTTTCCATAGCATTAAAGCGACCAGGAGTTCAAGTCCTCCTGGATGGGATGCTAGTCTATTTTAAGTTAACTTCCAAGTTTTTTTAATTGGTACCCATTTATACTGCCGGGTGGACAGAGGCACACTTGTGGTTAAGACCTTGCCCTGGTGTCTTAGCACGGTGGGGGACCAAATGAACACTATGAACAGATATAAACTTCATGTTTCAGTGAAGAAATATGCTGAGATGTTTTTTTTACATATTACTTTGAATAAATGTGTCATTGTAAGAATCTATTAGATCTTTTAATTATTGCTAATTTTATGATAATTAAGTTCCATATTGTCATTCATCATGTGTTTGTCATGTTTATCCAAAATTCAGATCACCATCTGTCACCAGTTACAACAGTCTCTCCAATAAAAACAAATAACATGCTTTATTAATAATGATGAATAAACTCTAACATTTTGTTCTTACTAGTACTGAATAAAATTATTTTTTAAAACTCAGATGGTGTTAACGTTTTAAACAATGCTTCCCCCTAAAAAAACAGAAATCTGTAAATTATTGATGAGTTAAACAGAATTATAAGAACAGAAAAGGCCATCTGGTGCATTCTGCTTGACTTCCTGATTTAACGGGCTGTGGGCGTGGTCAGTGCACAGTGAACCAATCAGACTGCAACAAAACCTGCAATATTTATTTATTTATTTATTTTTACTGGTTTCATTACTTAACAACAGATCAGTGTGATTTATGTGAAAATATAAGGGCCTAAATTCTAAATACTAAGACACTAAAACAACGCGAGACATGTTTTCATATTTCAGTAAGCAGCTTCGTAACTTCATTTTAGTGTGTGTGTGTGTGTGTGTGTGTGTGTGTGTGTGTGTGCGTACGTACCGGGATTTTCTCCAGGTATGAGGCCGGAATGTAGCCGGTTTCCCCGGAGCTGCAGCGGGATCCCATCCACCAGTGCTGGTTGCTTCTCTCCAGTATGAGGAAACTCTCCCCGGCCGCGAAGGGCAGCGAGTTCGGCTCCTTCGGTTTGAACGCGTACAGAGACCGATACATGACGCTTCGACGATCAGATTTAAAACTAGAGTGTAAACAATGTATTTATTTTATTCACTAAATCTACTCTCACATGACACAGGTCATATCAGTGCAGGAGAGAGAATCACCACCGGCCCCAGACGCCTGTAAACACCGCAGGGGGCGCGCACGTATTAAGTACGCAGCAACGCCCACTTGGAGGAGTCGGAGGGGGGGGGCGGGGGCGCGCACGCAGTGACGCGCTTTTATAAAGTAAAAAACGAGCGATTTTGTTTGTGCCATATAATTATTCTTTCAATAAAGTAAACAAAATAATACAGAGATAACAACATAACCAGATCAATTATAGAAAGAACACAAAGATAGAACATCGATCGATAGATCGATAGATAGATGGATAGACAGGCAGACAGACAACCAACCGAAGCGCGTCATATAATAACAGCGAAAATTTACTCATTTACATTGTGACATCTTTTCTCTCGTGAAAGTGAGTTAAGTAGTTAATAAGCAAATAACATTGTCCAGTTTTAAAAAATACAAAAATAATGATTTAGCAGCATATTAACCTTTTACATACACTATACAGTACGCACTAGATATTATAACCTCACATCAAATAAATAAGTAAATATGATACATGGTAAGAATCTTCCAAACTCTGTATTTATTAATTTATTTTATGTACTTGTCAGACCATCACCTGTAGATCTACCTGCTGTTCAAAACACAAGTAAATGCTGATCGATGGAAACTTATTATTATTATTGTTGTTGTTGTTGTTGTTGTTACTGCAACATTGTAGACATTTCTTGAGCAGTTTATTTAAGAAGCTGGAAAATAACTTGATCGTTCAGCTTTGGCTGAGGTTGGAAGCTGAGAGCTAGTTATCTTAAACTGGATTTTTTAAGAGGATGGACAACAGATGTTTTTTTCCCCCTTACTGCTTTATTCATTCATTCATTTTCTGAACCACTTATAACTAATTAGGGTCGCGGGGAGGCTGGCGCCCATCTCAGCCGACTCTTGGCAAGGGCAGAGTACACCCAGGACAGCTCCCTAGGCCATCGCAGGTCAGAAACACGCTGACGGCTATGCAGCCTACTCTTGACAAAAATCAGCAAAGGTTCTTATACATGCCTCTCACCATAGACAGTGAGAGACATGGCTGGCATTTGATAACCCAGTTAGCTGCACTGGGGAGACAGCAGTGACAACCCGCTGATAGTGGGGCTTGAACCTCCAACCTTGGGATCAGTAATCCAGCACCTTAAACACCAGGCCACCACTGCCACCCTTACTGCTTTATTGTTGTTTAATTTCCCCCAAATTAGTTTGTTTACAATATTAAATAAGTAGCTGTAATGCAAACTGTGTCCTTTCCAACAGTTTGCTGTTTTTCTATAGCTGGTCAGACCAAGATGGATTTTTCAGCAGGAATCTGATATTATATGTTTATATTATACATTATATTATTCCTTAATACTAAATAAATAAACCCGCTACACCAATAATAGTAATAACAATAACAAAAAGAACAAGATCATATAAATACAAATCTTTTGATTACATATCATATACGCAGGTCGTTTGTTTGTTTTAAATTGAGTTAGAGACCTACGGTCGTTTTTAGGCAGTTTTAAGTGGACTTTTATTTTCTCAGCAAACACTCACAGGATGTTGTCACCGGAAGTAAATAGAGGGCAGCGCGGTAACGTGTCCCCCGTGAGCCGTCGTGTTGCCGGGTGAATGTGAGACCTGTCCGTGATGGCAGCGTTGGTCTGTGTGAGATTGTTTTTCCGCGGATCTCACTGCGGCTTTCGGTTATGTTCCACAGCTCTCCGGAGATTCACGGGGTATTTCAAATTTAGTGTTAGAGGAGTTTTATTTTTGTGAGTAGGTTGTGATGACCTCTGTTCCTAAGGACAGGTTAAATCATCTGAAGTTATGATAACACCCTGATTTACAGACTGATAAAGCTGTTTGTAAATGTTCATTTTATTAGCCATATAGAAACTCAAGCTGAATTTATATTTTTTCAGGGTCATGTAGAGTAAAACAATTTTATAGATGTTATAATTAAAATCTGCTCCACTTTGATTAAACCTGTTTTATTGTCACTTTCGGCCCCCTGCAGTCCGGTTCTTACCCGCAGTCACAGGCTCGGTCCAACAGATGATGAGATGTACCAGCGCACCACGGTGACGGTGATGCAGAAGGAATTGGGCAGCGGTCCCATCATCTATAGCTACAGCCCACGAGGTTTCAACATCGATGGGAACAAAGTAATCGGACCCTGCGCAATCGTCCCTCCAACAGTTCTCCAGTGGAACGTGAGTAGAAGTTTTGTCGTGTGCATTTATTAGGAGAGATTTGAGGTGCCCTGATTGTGAATTCAGTTCTTTTCTTCTGCCAGGTGGGAAGTCATGAAGATATCACAGTGGAGAGTTTATCTCTGTTTTACCTGCTGGAGCCACGCATAGGTATAAACATATAAACCATCACGACACCATTAAGATCTCCAAACCAAACCCTCATTACAGACCACATCTGAAATATCACCACACCTGATATCAAATCACCCCTCAAATTCAAATTCAAATTTTATTTGTCACATACAAATTATACACAGTACAATATGCAGTGAAATGCTTTAAAACACTGCCTGAAGGCCCCAGCGAGAAATGAACTCACGACCCCTGGTTTACAAGACCAGTGCTCTAACCACTGAGCTATGGAGCCTTCTCACAAACCACACTCCATCATGGTCCACACACTCATCACAAACTACACCTGATATTTTGAACACACCCTCATCATAAACCACACCCTCATTACAGACCACATCTGATATTTAACCACACGCTCATCATAAACCACACCCTTATTACCACCCAACATCTAACCACACCCCCATCACAGTCCACACCCTCATTATAAGCCACACCTAATATCTAACCACACCCTCATTACAGTCCACCTGATGTCTAACCACACCCTCATGCTCCCTCACTGACCACACCCACAGCTCATTAATTCAGACAGAATGCGCCAGATGGCCACTTCTGTTCTTTTAAATTCAGTTTACTTCATCAATAATTTACAGATTTCTGGGTTTTTTTGGCATCCAGTGAACCAGGGTGCAAAAAAACAATCATCACAAACCACTTCATATCATCATAGTCCATACCCATATCATAATCTACCAGCCCATCACAGTCCACAACCTCATCACAAACTATACCTGATATCTAACCACAGCCTCATAAAAAACACACCCAAATTTCTACCTATATTCTGTTTCTGAATCACACCCTCATCAAAAACCACGTTGCGATCCCTTAACCACAATCTCATGTGAAACCCGAGCTTCACCCAAATGTGCACTGATTGTAACTGCATTAATTTATAACCTGTTTGCTTTCTCCATGATTCGGAACTTCGCCTAAAATATGTGTGTGTGTTTGTGTGGGCTTTTATGTGTGCGTGTGCAGAGGTGTTGGTTATAGGTACAGGAGACCGTATAGAACGTTTGGACCCTAATGTTCTCTCCTTTGTCAGAAAGAAAGGCATTGCATTAGAGGTGCAGGACACGGTGAGGAAACCCCCTCCACACACACACACACACACACACACACACACACACACACACACACACACACACACAAACATACACACAGCTTATCATTGACTGATCTGTCTATTAATCCAGTGATCTACTTTATCTCATAAAAGGCTGTTAATTCTGTCAAAAACTGCCTCCTATTGCAGTTTATTTATCAGTTCTCAGTAGGCATGACATCTGGACCGTATGAAATACACAATTTGGTTGTTAAAATTGCTTATTTCAAGAAGGTAAAAACATTAAGGAACACGACTTGGCTAAGGCTGGCTCAGCACGTGCCCTGGAGTTTAACCCCCCAACAAAAAAAAGCAGGACCTAGGCTCTAAGGGATTACTCATATCTGGGGTTTTCAACAAGGTTTTTTTAATTGGACATAAGTTCATCCAGGAACAATCCAAACCTTACATATTTTCCCCTCTTATTGGGCCCCTTTCATTCCCACGGCCATGCAACTAGCCCCTCCAAGGGCCAAAATATGGGGTCCCCATCCACCAGATGCCAAACTTAATAGCTTTCTTTGAGTCATCCAGCCCTTTCCCATGAGCCCTCCCATGTGTGGTTAGCCCCTCTGGTGTTTGAGATATGGGGCTCCCATTTGCTAGGGTTTTAAAGCCCATAACTTTGGCCCAGGAGGGGCCAGGCCTGCCACACTTGACAGCTTTCTTAGTCTCCTCAAGCCCTTGATTTTGCACCCACACTTAAACCCCATTCATCCGAGGCTGGGAAGCGATTTTCTGGTCTCTGGGGTAACTACAGGCCCTGACCCGAGACAGGATATGTTAATACAGGTCAGGATTTATTTTTCATCCTCTTCTTCCCCATAGCCAAACGCCTGTGCCACTTTCAACTTCCTGACCAGCGAAAGACGAATCACAGCAGCCGCATTGATCCCGCCCCTACAGACATCATAGTGATGTGTGTGTGTTTGTGTGTGTGTGGTACTGTAATACTGTGTATAATAAATGAGTTTTTGAATATCAGTGTCTTAGAACCTTGTTATTATTATAGAGAATGTAAATTCTTCAGACAGGAGGGTAAAGATACTAAATCTCACCTTATAGGTGAAGCTGTTATTGTGTGTGTGTGAGCCTGCACCAGCCACCACAATTTCGTTGCAGTTTTATTGTACAAAAACACAAGATTTTTCTTTAAACACTGCTTAAGTATGATATTGAGTATAGTAAAACAAGGGACTGTTGGAGCAGTAGGAAATATCTGTCTACCTATCATTGTCAGTGGCCATGATATCATGTTATCTCTCTTCTCTGGAAAAGTGGTTGCTATTATCCTTTCATAACCTCTTTCTCTGATAGCCAGTTCTCTCTCTCTCTCTCTCTCTCTCTCTCTCTCTCTCTATCTCTGTATTCATGTACATGACTTTGTCCTTCTTAGAGCTAATCTCTCTGGGATAATGCGAAGATTTAATCCATGTAGTATGGATTCAGGATAAAAATAATAATGATAATAATAATAATACCAACTACAGGTGCATGTCAGTTTTAATTACAGTTTATGTTACTGCACACAAAATTTAAACACTTCACTCACCTGTAGTTTTCACTCAGACTGTAAAACTGTGACCTTTATTATTACACCACTTTTAAAAATTGTGTGTGTATGTGTTTCTGCTGAAGTTTATTCATCTGTGTCAACCTCACACTCTCTGCGGAAGTCTTCAAAGCTGAACTCAGTCCCTGTCATGCGGCGGAAAAGATCTTTAATGTCTGCACACTCCATGTCATAGTGTGTAGTGGCATCATAGGAGCGTGACACAAATATCTGAAGGAACACACACGCACCCAAACCCACCCACACTGTAATTTAATTTAAAAAGTAAATAAGTAAACAAAAAACTAAATGAATAAAACAGTATATTAATAAGACCTTTTTTCATGTTGATAGTTTAAATTATTTTTGATCTTAAATCACAGAGCTCTTGATTGGAGAGAGTTTTTGTCTGACAGTATACAGCTTACCTGACTCCGCCTTCCATCGTCAGTGGGCACCATGAAGTTGCTAATGGAGAAAAATCTACAGAACAAAAATAAAAAACACGTATGATATATATATATATATATATATATCATACTGTTCTCCTCTTTACATTATAGTACCTTGTACAATGTGAATGTAAATTTGACTATGAATGAATATGACATTGAATAGTAGGATATTCTAATACATAAACATGTATGGATAAGCACTGTGAGTCACTATCTGTATGTATACAGGATATAGATATAGACAGTTTGTTTTACTTGTCCATGATGGGTTCGAGCAGCGCCAGTCCCGGCTGCACTTCCTTCTCTGGGTTGTTTGTCTCTATAGTTGTGCTTACTACAGCAATGTACCTCCCGTCAGGAGCCACATTGTGAGTGGAGGAGAGCAAACACACATAGATATCTGTACAGAGCAATACAAGCTCTGTCAGGACATCGCACACACACTTCATTTAAATATGAAACCATCTTCTGTACCATACTATTTTTTTGTTTTATTTTCATACCAGATTTCCTGTGCACCTGCGTCTGAGGTATGACGATCTGGCATGAGCTGGCATCATGAGTGTTTTTGATTGGATGGTTCAGCAGGCAGATGACCCTGATGACCCTGCCCATTTTCTTGACCCGGTTGGGGATGTAACCGGGATCACACAGAAGCTGCTTACATCGGAATAGCTGGAAAAATCAGCCACATAAAGATATTCAATACAAAAAAAGAGATTTTATAATGATGTCTCTATGCCTCTGTTTATATCACAGGAAAATAGTTTATTTGTGACAATAGTGTGTAAATAAAAATCATGATATATTGTACATAAGTGGTTATCACTACATGCCTGCTCCTCACCTCTCCTTGAGATTTTACCGCAGCCACTTTTCCATTCTCCATGATGATGTCATCAACTAGGCGGTTCAGCATGTATGTACCTCCATGCTGAGCGCTCAGTCTGTCACACACACACGACTACACATACTAAGAATGTCTCTTAAAGCAGTGAGATATGGCCTCAGTCACCATGACAGCAAATGAGGTGGGGTCTATTTAAATGCCTTTGGTTTGGTTGTTCTATTGAACTTAACATGACTTCTCACCGCTTTATAATCAAAATATATGTTTTATTTCATACCTGGCAAAGCCCTGCAGCAGCTCCCCGAGTCCATACAGTGGATAAAGGTAAGGACTGTGATCGTGTCGCGCCACAGATTCCGAGTACATCCGAATTCGCTTGATGGTCTGCAGACATGGCTGGTCCAAATAACTACACACACATACAATCAAACAATGTGTGATGCAAAACTGTGCACATTTTTACATCTAATATTCTCAGAAATGTCCTGTCTACTATATTTGAATGTGTGTGTTTGTGTGTGTGTGCACTAACTCATCAGTACTGTACAGAGCTAGTGCGTGTCCAACAAATTCTACTACGTCCAGTCCCAAATCAAAATGGCGGAACAAGTCCCTCATGGTGCTCCGGTGTGGGTCCATGTCCTGGTGAGTGCGGGGGTCGTGTTCGTCAAAGTTCAGGATAAAGAGGAGCAACTTCCGGAACCTCCTCTTATCAAACATGCCCATCAAATCTATTAAAGAATTTAATCTCTTTTAAAAGAAGAAATATTGCAATTTTTTGCAAAGTTTTTAACATAAATATAGAACTAAATATATTAGTTTAGTCCCCATAGGCATGGAACAGGACTACGATGGTTGTTCTGTGCTCATGAATGAGTTGATGCTGATTGGCTGGTATGTATCACTGATTTGCATAACAACAGGGAGCAATACTGAAAAATGATTTATTCATAATGAAGCTGAAATATGGATAATAGATGCTTATACATCACTGCTCAGACTCACACAAAATAAACGAAGACAGACTGACTCGTGTACACAGAACGCAGTTGAGAAAAACAACACAAAACAATAACAGGAACATGGAACATGAACTTGTTAAACAAATAATCAAGCTAATAAAACAAGTCATACAAATGAACCCAGAAATCAGCTAGTGAATGCTTTCCTGCTTTCACTCCAGAGCATAGGGCAAATGCAGGAGTATTGAGACTCCCGCTTTAACGCAGTGCTTAAATATATATGTTTATTATAAGTTGACACTGTGTTGTGATTTACCTGAAGTATGAGCGTCTGACTCTGTGATGGGAACTTTGTGAACTTTCCCACCTTTGAACACGTAACTGCCCTCAATGACCTTGAAGTCCAAATATCGCGTCACCTCCGTAAACAGCAGTATCTTCACCAGTGGTCCTGTAACACGTCACAGCATGACACACAGTAACCTCATAAACACAGCTCTGAATAAACTGGATTATAAAACAGCACTATGGGAAATGTTATTTACATTATTGCTGTCTCACCATTGGAGAGCATAAATTTTGGAATGAGGTCAACGTTCCACTCTTTGCCGGGTCCCATTCCTTTAGGAGGTCCACGAACCTGGAATTGCTTATATAGCTGTTTGGCACAACAAATATGGATGAAAAAGGGCTCCTGACTTTTTTTTTTTTTACAGTATCAAGTAAATCTATAGACTCAGTCCAGGATATAGTTCAGACCTCTTCCAGAGGTGAGAAGGATGCACTCTCTCCTCCATAATATGGATTTTTGTCAATGTGAAGAACCTTTTTTCCACATATGGACATCAAACAGGATAGGATGCATTCCTGTGGAGAGAGTCATAAAAACCCCATATATCAATTTATTAGTAGTACAACAGCAGTGGAACCAAGACCAGTGTGATGTGTGACACTGGCACCACCAAAAAACACTCCAGTAATCATTTTACACCAATGGATCCTATCAGAACTGCATATCTGCAATTTCAGTGTAGCATCATAATACCATTAAAACATTACAGTAATACTGTTACTCCAACATTACCTGGTTATCTAAAGTAACTGAAATAACATCATACTGTATGGACACCAGAGCAACATGAGTAAACACCAGTGTAACCATACCATCATAGCAGAAACCCTGGAGTACTACTAATGTTACACCAACCTGTGGTTGCAAAGCTGGGTAATATGTTTTAAGTCTAACACCATGATAAGAGTAATGTAACTCCAGAGTAACACGAAACAATGCAACTCAGGTGCAACACCCTGAGATTAGATGGTGTCCTAATGTTACATAAACGTATCCTAATAAACAACAGTAAAGTTAACAGTTTATCAGTGTACCACTATTACATAACACCAGTCTAACAGCATGCAATGTCTGGAGTAATATCACAGTACCAGTAAAACAGTAATAATGAAGTACACCAATATCACAGAGTTAGCGAGAGTAACACCAGTACAACCAAGAGACTAACAGTTATGCATCAACAGTTACATAGTGGTGCAGTGATGGCCTGGTGGTAAGGTGCTGGATTACAGATACCCAAGGTCAGAGGTTCAAGCCCCACTATCACAGCAATGTCTCTCACTGTCTATGTAAAAGAACCATTGCTGAGTTTCGTCAAGAGTAGGCTGCATGGCCTGTCAAGCTGTCCAGGGTGTACTCTGCCCTCGCCCGGAGTAGGCTGAGATGGGTGCCAGCCTCCGTAATTAGGATTAAGCGGTTGATGAACTCTAAATTAGACAAAATTCATTTAACTCCAAAATAATAGCAAAGTACCATTTAATTTAAGAGTAAAAGGGACAGCACTATGTTCTGACAGGCCATTTGTACAGCATTCCATTGGTCTGACAGCCCTACTCATATAAAATAGGCACCTTGTTTAAATCAGTTGGGCACCCTACTCAGTTCAGTTGGGTTAGGGTTAGGGCTGTCGGACCAATGGGCTGTCGCAATATAGGACTGTAACAGGGACTAACAGTCATGTAATATAAGAGTAACAGCAAAGCAACTCCAGGGTGACAACAAAGTAACATGAATAGTTTTGTGACTCCAAGAGTAACATCCATCGTAATACAAGTAAAGATGAGAGTGATACTAAGGTTAAACCAACACTGTGGATTCTAATAAGCAAATCAACCAAACTTTAAGTGTAACAGCAACGTAAGAGAGGTATAACAGTAACGACACCCTAAAACCTGACATGTTTGAATAGATTACAATAAGTATATTCTGTATCCGGTCTGTACTCACTGCTGTTTTATTTACTGCTGTGTATTGCTTGGGATGTAATTTAAATTTTTTATTTGTGTGTGTGTGTGTGTGTGTGTGTGTGTGTGTGTGTGTGTGTGTGTGTGTGTGTGTGTGTGTGTGTG
>JBCNYG010000021.1:13454402-13465637 GCA_039654305.1 Porochilus rendahli
AAAAGAAAGCATAAAAAGAAGCCTAGATGTAGGGAAGAGGGAAAAACCTCCCCACGCACACACACACACACACACACACACACACACACACACACACACACACACACACGGATGGATTCTAGAGCAAACTCATTTCTAAAGCTGGAATAGTATTTTTCTCAAGTGCTGATCTATTCACTGGACCACTACTAGCCCTATATCTGCCTTTGGTAGAGCAGAGAATGAGGCAGGGAAGCGATTTGGAAGTGGAAGAGGAAGTGAGCATTTCTGTATGTGTGAATGGAAGTACGATGGAGCGAGATGCTATGTGTTTATGCGTGTGTGTGTGAGAGAGGGTGGGAGGAAGTGTGAAACAATGAAGGGCATTAAAAATGTCGGCTGGTGAAAACGATTCCGTATTCTGTGTGGAGGTTCACCCGCATGATTAGAGGATGGGAGTGATGGATTGAGGGAAATGTGCCATCATCTCTCTCTCGCTCCATGATATAGCTACCCCACTGCCTCTTTTAACCCCTCCCTCTCTACATTCTGCCTCGTGTTGGTGCAGTACTGCAGTCTTCTCTTCGCCTGACATGTCACTGATACTCCCTTATTCTTTTCACATGTATTCATGTGTCCACTTCCCTGGCGGTAATATCTTGTGATAAAGCCATTGTGTCACTATTGCCATCACACTAGTTGCTAATGTCAGTGGTTTTAGTCCATTAGTGCCACTTATCAGCTTTGATGAGATGAGAGTCCATTCTCTTACAGCACCAGTTTAGAGGGTTTAATAGCTCCCCATGCGCTGATGGACATGGTGATGGATTATCTATCGAATGTTCTGAACAATGGCTTTGTTCAAAAGTGCTTAAACAACGGGCTACAGTAACATTAAACTACAGGGAAAGGCTTCTTTTTTACAGAACAACTCCAGAACAAAGCATATGTAATGTTTTAGGAGGGTAAAACATTAATGGTATCAGTTTCTATTCAGTGCTTCAAATATGTGACACCCAATGTGGGCTGCATGTACTGTATACAGCAAGATGCACGTCTTTAGTCTCAGCTAGATACCCTGTCAAACGTTCTGTCTTAGTGCCTTGTCTTAGAAAGAATTATGAGTTTTTTTCCAATAAAAAATGCTTTTTAAAAAAGCCTTGATTTGTTGCATATACCGTATACAGTGCACAGTACTAAAAAACACTATAAGGAACTATATAAAATATTCTAAGCTTGTTAGGAAGCTGGGATCAGAGTGAAGGGTCAGCCATGATACTGCTCTCCTGGGACAGAGAAGGTTAAGGAACTTGCTCAATTACCCCACAGTGGCAGCTTAGTGGTTAGTGACCTTTTGATCAGAAAGCCTGAGCCATAACCCATGACCCCACATTGCCTCGTATATTTACCTCTGCCAAGGAAGGTATATTTTACCTTTGGTGTTTTACCTCTGTGGGGGGAGGTAATGTATTCAAAACTGTTTGTTTGTCAATTAGCATGATAATGCAAAATTACTGAACTGATTTTCACCAATATTGGTGGAGGGGTGGGACCTGGGCCTGGCAATTTATTATAACATTTTGAAAGTGATTTGTGCATGGGATCATGTTGGAACTAAAAAAAAAATCCCCCAAAATCTCTGTCTTTAATTAACATTAGTCAAAATGTTAATTAAATGCCCACTAAGGTGAGACATTTCATTGTAACTAAGCCAAGTTATAATAATTAATTTGTCCCTAGCACTCTATGACTGCACCTCTTGTTTGTTTGTGAGTTTTTTTTTACCGGAAGTATATCTTTGGATAAGGAACTCTATTAGATGTTGGAGATCATCTGGATTTAACTCGGGATCCAACAATACTTTTTATAGATTGTTTTGAATTAAAATGATTATTATTATTTTTTTTTTTGCAAATGTGGCATTATAGCAGGCTCAGAAGAGAGTGCTGTGTACTTTCATTTAAATTTTTTTCAGCTTGGCAGAGGTTTGCACTGTCCAATGTCCTTTATTTGTGACTGTATACAACAATTGGATGTTCATTCTGAATAACAGGTTTGGGTACATCCCTTATGGACATTGCAAAATCGGCAAAATGTTTTGCACAATAGTCATCACTCTCTTCATTATCTTTATTAAATAAGTCTAAATTTAGCAAGTAATTAATAGCACCAAATTGCATCTCTAAGCACAAGACATCTTTTCTCCCAGTGGCCATTGCACTAGCAACCTCTTCACAGCACTCGGTTACTCCTCACTTTCAGTAACTGCTTACATACCCGTTCATCATGCTCTCTCACTTATTTGCGGAACCACTTAATCCTGTTTGGTTTCTGATGCTGGGTGAAGGCAGGGTACGCCCTGAACAGCTTGCCAGACCATTGTAGGGCCAACACACACATGCAATTATTCACATTCAAATCCACACCTAGTAGCAATTTGGAACAGCCAATTAGCCCACCATGCATGACATGGACTGTGGGAGGAAACTGGAGTACCTGAAGGAAGCTCACCCAAGCACAGGGGAAACCTTCTTGTTGTGAGGCAGACTTGCTAACCACTATGTCACAGTGCTGCACCCACTTATTAAATCCTACAGGAATGTGGTGTACCTAGTCTCCCTGTGTGCATGTTTTTGGAAAGTGGAAGCACTTGTCTCTGTTTTAAGTCGAACGCATGAATGTGCTGGTGAGATAACAGGATCACAAGGGACTGTTTATTTGTTGCAGAGCATCTTTTCCCAGTTCCAGTACAGCAGTGAGAAGGTGCTGCCCTCCGATGCCCTGCGCAGTGCTTTGGCTAAGACCTTCCAGGATGAGCAGCGCTTCCAGCTGGGCATCATGGACGACGCAGCCGAATGTTTTGTAAGCTCTTCCCTGTTTTCATTATATTTATGTACACTTCCCATACCCTCCATTTTCAAATTTCCTGTTTCTCTGCTGGATGTTATTGTTATTGACCTGATATTGATGTAGTTCCTACTCTGGGGATATTTGTATAGAACGTAGGCAAAGAACGTAGGCAGGGTAACAGTGTAGACTATCAGAGGAGGTTAATAATTTCGTACTCACCTCAGTATTGGGGTTTAGACTGTATTATACATGACAGTGACAATGACGGGCAGCATATTTTATTTTGTACTGGGAAAATGTATTTTTAATTCTTAAAGACAGGCACACATAAACAGGTACAATAGTGTCATCATTATTATTATTATTCATTCATTTTTGAACCGCTTATTCCTAATTAGGGTCGCGGAGAGGCTGGCGCCTATCTCAGCCGACTCTGGGCGAGGGCAGGGTACACCCTGGACAGCTCGCCAGGCCATCGCAGGAAACCATTTATTATACTTTTAAAAGCATGTGTACTTTATTACATGACGGGATGAAATTTGGTTCTCACTTTGAGATGTGTGAACGTTACAGGCTTATTAATCCTAATGAATATGCAAATTAAATGTATGTAAACTACACTCATCTCATTTTATACATTTGCCTTTTTTAAAATTGATTTTTAAGCCTCATTTTTACATTTGATACATTCGAAATCTACAAAAGTAGCAGCAACATAAGGACAAAAAACCAGCAGCATGCAATCCCCAGACACAAGGCCGACTTCAAGTCGACACAAGTGACTTGTCATTCCAACCATGTACATTGGTACAATGCACAGTTAAAACAAAATAGTGTTCCTCCAGGACCACAGAGCCATACAAAACAGGATTACAAAACTACAACAGTGCATGTGTTCATCATGTTCAGACACTACAGACTGTAAAACTACATGTAACAGCATATAATAATATGAAGTGCATGTGTGCAGTATGTGCAAACACTGCAGGGCACTGCAAGGACAGGACAAAGACAGAGACATTGACAGAGCTGTACCTAATACTGATAGCAGTGTAGAAGTTTGGATGTGCAAAAGGAAGTAGCGATCATGTATAAATTATTGTAAATTGTGTGTAAACATTGTGACAGTCACAGTACCAGTGCAACGTGATATATTTCTTAAACTGTACTGATATAGTAGTGGAGGTGAAATAGTAACTGTGTGTGTGTGTGTGTGTGTGTGTGTGTGTGTCTCAGTCCAGTCCTTCAAGGGTAAGCAGTCTGATGGGGAAGAAACTGTTAGAGTCTGGTTGTAAAATCCTGAATACCTCAGTAGCTTTTCCAGGTGGCAGAAGGGTGAACTGTGTGCGTGAAGGGTGTGTGGGGTCATCCACGATGCTAGTGGCTTTGCAGATGCTGTGTGTGGTGTAAATGTCTGTGATGGAGGGAAGAGAGACTCTACTGATCTCAACTGTCATCCACTGTTGAGTCTTGCGATCTGAGACAATTACCAGACCAGACCGTGATACTTATAATGCTAGAATGGGTGACGGGGTTTCCTCAGCCCTCTCAGTAAGTAGAGACTGCTGGGCGTTCTTAGCTACAGAGCTGGTGTTCAGGGACCAGGTGAAACACCAGGGAACATGGTTCTTTTAACAATCAACATTAATGAGTTGTTAATGCACAATATGAAATTCAATATTTTAGGACTGCAGATTTATGTACTTAATATTAAAATTAGGTTTTAGGTTGTATCATAAAGTCTGTATTAAAGGCCAAGCCACATCTTTAAAGCACTGATGTTTAAAATGTGTATAGTTGTAGTCAGAAGTAGAGAGTTTGTGGACGAAGCAGATGGAATGTTGTAAATAGGATTGTTTCATGGTGTTTAAGACGCTTCTGAGACGCATTAGGAGGCTTATTTTACAAAAATGTTCAGTTGAGTTTCTTCATTCGTCTACATCTTTTCGCACATAATTTCACACATTTCTGATATTTTCCCGTGGACTATATAACAACAAATGAAACCCACAGTGTGTTTATCATCAAACAAAACATTTGTGGAAGCATTTTCCAATTTATTATGTGAGAAATGAGATGATGTGTAAACTTGCACGTGTTCTGAAAATCTCCTGTGGCTTCTTTATCAGTGATTAACCCCTCACCTTGCATTAAGTGTGTGGGTGTGTGAGAGAGAGAGAGAGAGAGAGGGAGAGAGAAAGCGAGAGAGAGGGAGAGCGGTCCCACTGATAAATTATGATGGTGGATAATTGCCTCTGGTGAGAATAAGACCCAGTGCATTCTGGGAAGAAAATGTTGCTGCTGTTAATCGCATTAATAAAGACATCTGATATCATAACAGAATTATAGCTTTAGTTTCTCATACACAGGGTTGATTAAAGGAGCAATAATTTTAGACACAAATAGAGTAATGATAGGATAGATGTGGTGATTTTGTGAGAATAGTCGTGAGTGTATTAGCTGTTATAATCTTTTTAATGCACTGGATCTCTGTGTTTTTATTTATCTTTTTATTTTGACTGATAGATTTGTTGCTGCGTCTCACCTATGCTTGGTAGTAATTGTCAAAAATAACACTTCTACACCCCGCCCACCTAGTGCATTTAGAACTCATGCTTTAAACTCTAAACAATTTTTTGTGGATTGTAATGAAATTGAAAGAATCTAAAAAAGGAGTGTGGCACACTGGCTGAGGGTGGTACAGTGGCATAGTGGTAAGCATGTCCTCCTCACACCAAAAGGGTCCTGGGTTTGAGTCCCGGTCTCAGACGTGTCTGTGTGGAGTTTGCATGTTATCCCTGTATTTGCGTGGGTTTCTTCTGGGTACCCCAGTTTCTTCCTGCAGCCCAAAAACATGCACAGTAGGCTAACTGGCTGCTCCAGATTGCTCCTAGCAGTGTATACCATTGTGGATGGTTGTGTGTGTATGTATTGGCCCTGCAATGGTCTGGCAAGCTGTTTAGGGTGTAGGCAAGTACCATGCCTTTGCCCAGTCTTGGCTGAGATAGGTACGAGCCTCCACACAATCCTAGTAGGACTAAGCAGTTCCCCTAAAAGTCTCTCTAAAAAAAGGGAGTTACTCTCTATTTGTCCACTAGGGAGCAAAATAGAGCAATAAACTCAAACGATAAAATAAAATTCTTCATTGTTATTTATCTCTGAAGTGGTCAGGTTTGCTTTGGATTCTGAGAACATTGAAGCAGGAAGTCATACCAAGGGGGGCAGTTACAATTTATAGCACTTGGTAGATGCCCTTATCTAGAGGAACTTATAACTTATATTTTTCAGTTATACAACTGGGCAGTTGAGGGTTAAGCTATTGGGACTTGAACTCTTGACCTTCTTATCACTAACCCAGAGCCTTAACCACTAAGCCAACATGGCAAACAAGCAATTTAAGCGTGGATTGTAAACATAATAGACCTTTCCATTATGTTTCCATTATACAGTGATAAGCTCCGTCCCTCTGGTTATTTTTTGCATTGTGCTTTTATCCCAAAAATAAGTGTATTCAAGGTTTGTCCAATTCCACTTAAGCTAGTCAGACATATTCGCAGCATCAGGCTCAGAAGAACTGTATTTAGTTTTTTATTAATCATGGGTGTGTTTTGGATGTAACATAAAAACAATACAGTGTCGTCTCCTATCATCTTTACAAGTCAGAACAGCAGGTTTCTTCTCCAGGTAGTGACATACTGTATATATTTTTAAATAAATAAAATAATAAATATATTGTGATATACAAAAGAAAAATGTAGTGTACAGTTATATGACTGAATTTCATCATTTTCACTTAGTTATATTAATTTAGAATTGTTATTTTAATATTAAATAATTTAACGAATAAAAACTGTGAAAAGTGCTGCATTAGCAACAACAATTATTATAATAATTATTATAATAATAACAATAATAAAGATGATAAGTTGTTAAAATGTAAACACTAAAATTAGTGACTGGCCCTGAGAGTTGCGTATTGTTATTATTATTGTAATAATAATAATGTATGTATGTATTTTTCTCATATATTTATATGAGAGATTAAAACTAACAGAAGGTTTTATTTCTTTTAATTTCTCTTAATTTCTTTTCTTTTATTTAGTTTAATACTGTAGTATTTGGCTGTGTCTCCTTCACGGTCTGTAGGCACACCCTTCCGTTAAAGCTTTCTTTGTGCAAAAAGAAACCAAAACAAACAAACAAACAAAAAAAACTTTAAATGTTTACTCAGTAACTAATCTTTATCTGGTATTACAAAATGTAATCAGGAAACCACATTTATATTTTGAATAACTTTATGTAACAGGTGATTAATGAAGATGATGATGACGTGATAATGGCGATGGCAGGTCCATGTCTCGTATTCTTCACACCACTGAAATCTGATTGTTCAGACACACAGACTCCGGTGGAATGAAGGATAGGATGCATGGATGAGTGGCTGCACAGCAGGTCTGGGATATGTCCTTCTAAAAACAAAGACAAATGATGAAATACAAACTGAAGAAAAGAGAAATATGATTTATTATATACATTTTTCTATTATTCCTGCACATTTATAATGACATTTATAATGGGTATTCAATTGATCAAGTGCAAATCCATCCACACATACGTGTGTGTGTGTGTGTATGTGTGTGTGTGTGGAGGCAAGAGAAGACGTGTCACACTTCAGTCATGTAGCTGCAGGTAGACATTAGCTTGAATACTCATGTCACTCTAAAACGTTGTCGAGGCAGCTGCTTTAAACTGAAAAGACTGAAACACACACACACACACACACACACACACACACACACACACACACAAACACACACACACAAAACACACTTACCCACTTGACGGGTGTTTCTGAAACTCTGAAAGGTCTAAAATGTTTCCTCCTTATTTTTATTTATTTATTTAATTAATTTTTTCTTTAGTTCCACATGAAATCTTTCATCTGCACTCCTGCAAATACAACAAGAAATTAAAACATTAAAAACAACAACAATAAACAAAATGATAAACATTGTCAGAAAGCTCGCAGAGCGATCTTGTAGTTCATCTGTGAGAAATTACACCATCGAAAGCAAAAATCAAAAAGGGGAAGAGGTGAGGAGAGGAAGTTTGCAATCTGTCAGGAAAGTAAGAGAAAGAAAGACAAAAAGAAATAAAAACAGTAACTGAAATCCAGAGATGTGCTGCCAACTGACCTGAAGTGCGCTGTGACTCTTTACCTGTCTCAGGTAGGCACCATTTAGCTGACTGAGTCCACCAATCACTTTCCAGAATTCTCCATAAACCCTGCCCCCTTTTTGAACAGTATCTAAACCCAACACCCTCTCAAATAGAGTGTGTGTGTTTCTGTGTGTGTGTGTGTGCGTGTGTGTGTGTGTGCGTGCGTGTGTGCTTTAACCACCCAGTCACAAACCTGTGCTCTGGAATTTAAACCAAAGTAATATTCCAGTCACGTATCAGGACGATTCATGATCTTTTTTTTTTTCTCTTAAAAAAATAGTAATAAACACTTTCAGTACAGTTGCACAAAGATGTGTAGAGAAAAATAAAAAGCTTTTTCTAGCATTCTTCAAATGGTTTATGGTTCTCTTTTTTAAAAAAGCACCCAAATACTAAATGCTTAGGAAACAGCATGCTAGCTCATAAGCCCATTATTTATTTTGTGTAAAATAGGTTAGCATCAGGGAGCATGACCGCTAGCTATATGTAACAGCTAACAAAGCTATTTAAATATTGTGTTCAAAAAATTCAAAATTTCTGATGAAATTAATAAAACCGAGTAAGTCTTGGTAAAATGTATTTTAAACTAATTAATGTCCCTAATAATAATAACAATTATTATTAATATTAATATTTATTATTATAACTTGTTGCTAATGTGTTCCTGCATGTCACAACTCGAGTTTTTTTTTCATTTTGTTTTGATTTTTTAAAAAACTTCAGAAAAAAAATGTAATTACAGCATAATATTGTGAAGGAATTAGTGTTGATACTTTGCTCATATGAGTTTGTCAGATTTATGCATGTCGTGGAAAAATTTAGGAGGAAGTTTAGCTCTTGAGCGCCTTTTTATCCGAACTCCACCCTTTTCTTCCCCTCTTTTCTTTTCTGACTTGTGGGTGTGAGCTTGTCTGAACTCGCAGCTTCAGGAATGTGCTCACTTTCTCAGACACAGAGCTGCAGTGGTAAATCAGATGTAGTCTTTATTATGCAGAAAAAACAAAGGCATGTAGAAGGCAATGTATAGTCTCATAAGTATATTTCGCCCTGTGTGTGTGGCCTTTGTCACATACTCAAAGGACATGTTTAGCCATTCTGATCGATTGATGCACGATCTATGTGTAAAACACAGAAATAGGCATGTCCTCACAAACTTCATGCACTTCATACACCCCCTTTTCATACAGATTATTTTCTCCTTCATTATGAGCTCTTATTTGCAGGGGGTGTGGTTAAGCTTAATAAATAACCACATTACATTTCCATTCCAAAGGCCTTTATCCAAAGCAACTTACATTTATCTTTTTTTATACAACTGATCAATTGGGGGCCTTGCTCAAGGGCCCAACAGTGGTAGCTTAGTGCTTCTGGGGTTTGAACCACCAACCTTTGGCTTAGTAATGCAAAAGCTTAATTACTGAGCCACATGACCCCAATACATATAACATTAACATGTGCTAGTAACTCAGTAACATACCTAAAACCCCAGGGAGTGTCACTTCTCTGACACTTTTAAATGCTCTTTAAACTCACTAAGGCTTGTTTTTATTTCACTTGAGAGCTTCGTGCACTTTCTTTGTCCTAAAGAATAAGTGCAAAACCACTTTTCCCACAGGATATAAAAAATGTATCAGTTCAGACAAGATGTACTCTAAATTAACTCATTGGACAGCTAGTTTTTAAGACATTTTTCCAAACGTGTAAATGTGTGGCCGGTACAAATGGAGCTAAACAAAAAATCTCAGAGGTACTTTAAGAAAAATTCCATTGCACATCTCCTCATGTAAAACAAACCCAGTCCAAATAAGGTTTTTTTTTGTTTTGTTTTGGTTTTTTTTCCAAATTTGACTGCTAGCATGTGGGCATCCTCAGGGCTCCAGTGTAGGAGCAGATTTTTTTCTTTTAACTCTCTTGGGCAGATTTCTGTTGTTACACTTATGAAAAAAAACTTTGTTGTGTTGCCTCATAAAATAATTTGTGTGACTCACAGCAAGTGGTCAGTAGGGAAAAAAGGCAGGGGTATAAATCAGAGAGAAATAATGTTACTTTTTATTGTACTGGCTCCTGGTTCATTTCTTAATGGAAAACAGTGAGTGAAGTCAGTTCCTTTGCAGTCATTAGGGTAAACCAACACACTCGTATCTCTATAGGACCCTTTGTTTGTACACCAGTGGATTCTTTAGATTGTGTTGTTTACTCTGTAAAATTGCAGTCTAGAGCTGTTTTGCCCTGGTTTATGATTTTAAGCATTTTTGTTGCAGGTTAAAAAAGAAATGAAACAGATGGGAAAATCAGACCAAAAACTAAAAAAATCCCAAAGTTTTTTAAGGCTTTTATCAGATAAGAATCTTTCCACTCTTAAACAAATCCTATTTTCTGACTCTCGCTCTGTCTCCAAATGGAGTTGTTGCAGTTCCCGCCCAGAGTCTTAGGATTAGCCGTCCCATTGACACACAACCTTGCTGCTGTGTCTCTTTTCCTTTTTAAGTCAAAACTCAAATCCTGTTTTGCTCATTAGTATGCAGAAACTCCGGAACGTGAGACAGGTTTATTCATGTATGGATTCAATATTCAGTGTTAGGAATTAATTTTTTTATACTACAGTATATCTACTGCCTTCTGGATCACCTGAAGTGTTTTTAATATTGAAACATGTTTTACTGTGAATACTTACATAAGAAATAGAGTTACACAGTGGTGTGGAAAACTGTTAGCCCCTTCCTGATTTCCTGTTTTTTTGCATGTTTGTCTTAAATGTTTAAGATCATAAAAATAAATTTAAATATAAGTCAAAGACAACACTAGTAAACACAAAAAGCAATGTGTAGGTTTTTATTATTAAGGGAGAAAAAAAATCCAAATCTACATGTCCCTGTGTGAAAAAGTGATTGCCCCTAAACCTAATAACTGGTTGGACCACCCTTAGGAGCAACAACGGCAATCAAGCGTTTGCAATGAGTCTTTTACAGCGCTGTGGAGGAGTTTTGACCCACTCATCTTTGGAGAATTGTTGTAATTCAGCCACATTGGAGGGTTTTTGAGCATGAGCAGCCTTTTTAAGGTCATGCCACAGAATCTCAATAGGATTCAGGTCAGGACTTTGACTAGGTCACTCCAAAGTCTTCATTTTGTTTTTCTTCAGCATTCAGAGGTGGACCTGCTGGTGTGTTTTGGATCATTGTCCTG
>JBCNYG010000021.1:13530603-13541285 GCA_039654305.1 Porochilus rendahli
GCGAGGGCAGAGTACACCCTGGACAGCTCGCCAGGCCATCACAGGGCAGAAACACGCTGACGGCTATGCAGCCTACTTTTGACGAAAATCAGCAATGTTTTTTTTACATTCCTCTCACCACAGACAGTGAGACACACGGCCGGCATTTGTTAACCCAGTTAGCTGCACTGGGGGGACAGCAGTGACAACCCGCTGATAGAGGGGCTTGAACCCTCAGTAATCCAACAACTTAACCACCAGGCCACCACTGCCCCTATACTGAAATATAACATCAAAGCCTGTAGAGTGCAGCCTAAACTGAACACTCATTTAGGAAACAACTGAAGAGTAGGTTGGGATGCTGCACTGTTGTTTAAGTCACTGGTTAGCCAAATAGTCAATCCTAAATCTCACCAAAATGTTTCATATCACACAAAACCAAATAATGGTAAGCCTGTCTGAAATAAATGCACAGTGATTTATTTTATAGTACATGACAAACATGTATGGGCATCCACCTCACAACTAAAAGGTCCTGTGTTAGAGTTCTGATTCTGTGTGGGGTCTGCATGTTCTCCCTCTGTTTGCGTAGGTTTCCTCCAGGTACACCGGTTTCCTCCTACAGTTCAAGGACATGCAGAATAGGCTAATTGGCTGTTCCAAATTGCCCCTGGGTGTAAGTGTGAATGGTTGTGTGTGCGTTGGCCCTGCATTGGGCCTGGTGAGTTGTTTGGGATTTACCCCGCCTTTCCCCAGTGTTGGCTGAAATAGGCCTCAGCCTCCCCACAACCCTAATAAGAGTAAGAGGTTTGGTAAATGGGTGAGTGAGATGACAAAAATGTCACTATGATCCAATTTTCATGCAAGAGATTTTAAAGAATTTAAGCTAAAAACAGTCTTAGCAGATAATTTGACTAATTAGCTTTTATTTCTAGAAAGAAGCAAAATTATATTCAGTGAAAAAAGAACATTTAAAGCTTGAAATGTGAAAAAGCCTTTAATAACAAGCTGACTAATAATAATCCCATAATACAAAAACTGACATCAGATTGAACATATTTTTATTTTACCTTTTTTTTAAAAAACATATATATATATTGCAGTTAGGAAACACTTCCTGTCTTAATTTGTTGACTTTTTCCACCATAAATGTTGGGGATGGTTGTGTTTAAATCCATACAGATCTATGGTAACACTGCCTCTTCAGTAAAATAGATATTTAGACACACCAACCAGCCATAACATTAACACCACATGACTGATAATGTTATCTTAATGTTATAATGTTATTCACGTTGTTTGTCAGTGCTCATGTTTTTATTATTATGGCTGATGGGCATGTATCCTTACATCTTATTTCATTATTCCTAATCAGTGCATTTCAGTTCCATCATTATGATTGATCATTTCTTCTGTACTCTAATCCTGAGTGGAGGACGCGTGTAATGTTTAGTGTTTTTTGTGTGCACTCTGATCATTAGGATGCACTCTGTTCTGTGTAAAGAGGTTGGAAAGTGTTTAGTGTTCGAGTCGAGGTCAGTCGTTTTGATTATGGTCATCAGTGTCTGCTGAGATAAAACTTGGCTCAGACTATCGAACGGGTCGATCGATTCGTCGTTACATTATGCACTAAAGTCAAGATTAGACCCGAGGCTGTGATTGGAGTGACTTCATTATACCTACATGAAAGTATTGCAGTATTGTGTGTGTCTGTGTGTCTGTGTGTGTGTGTGTGTGTAGGTGGTCCAAATGCCGGTGGAACACTGTGAGCAGTACACCCGGTGTGAGGAGTGTTTAAGCTCAGGAGATCCACACTGCGGCTGGTGTGTCCTCCACAACAAGTGAGTCTCTCTCTCTCTCTCTCTCTCTCTCTCTCTCGCTCTCTCTCTCCCAGTATCGCTCTTACACATACACACCTTTTATAACCATAAACATTACATGTACGAGTACTAAATGTATAAGTTATTATGTGTTGTTCAGGTGTAATGTTTGTACAGGTAAAATTTTCTTTAGAACAGTTTCAGTCCCTAGACAGGAGCACTGAACTGTGATCCATCAATAAGATTTACACAGTGGTGGTGCAGGGTGGAATCAGGATGGGCCAATGTGGAGGCAGGACCGGCGAGGGTGGAGTCACGGTAGGGTGTCAGGATATTACAGGGCAGAGACAAGGCAAGGGCAGGGTGGGTTCAGGACAGAAAACAGAGTAAGGAAAAGACAAGGAACCGAAAATGTCCACAAATCAGTAGCGCAGCGTTAACATCATATACATATAAAACTAAAACAGTAATGAGAAACAGGCGTGACCTATTAACTGCCATGGTAACCCAGAACATGAAACACTGACCATATAAGGAGAGTGAAGGGGGAAATGGGACAGAGGGAGTGTAGCAAATCGAGACAGAATGCTGGTAGATGTGGCTGTCTTTAAGAAAACAATTTTTAGAAAAGCTTTTAGTAACAGGTCTGTGACATCCGTCATCTCAGAAAAACTCGTTTACTCTTGACAGAATGTCATCGGCAGGTAGCTACAGAAAAACCAGGAAGCTAATCCAACCAAACACACACACACACACACACACACACACACACACACACACACACACACACACACACACACACACACACACACACACAAACGCACTCAGTCCTGTCCTCAGGTGATAGATCTGAGTTTCTTCATGATGTCAACTCTTCATCCTACCACCCCGACCCCACCCCCAACCTTTCCCAAATGCATTGACTCAGATTTGTGTTAATGTTTCACGAGCTGATAGTAAACATCAAAATAACACCACTACTACGGAAATTGAAAGGTTCCAAAGCGTTGGATCATCATGGTTCAGGATGAGTTTTTTCGGAGATTTTGATAAAAACTAAAATGTAAGTATGAACAGCAGCACCGATGTGTTTCAGCTCAGTACACTTATTTCATTTAAAGTATGGCTCAAAAAAGCCCTGACTACATGAAATGCAAGTCCCAGCATTTTTGAAGCTCATGCAAAACACATGCAACATTACGTTTTTAAAACTACCCTTCCCGTGTACATGTTGCCATGGGTGCAGTCTGAGCTGCCCGAATCTGAACTCCATCATTTCCAGTCTTCTCATCCTTTTTCTCGTCATTAACTCTGCAGAACACGACACAGCGATTATTCAGCTCTGATGATCCAGAGGCGAGCAGCAGGATGTCTAATGAAGTCCTAAACTCATAGCAGTGAATTTACCCTCAGACATGAACTCGACTCTCACTCTCGGGACATCTCTCACCCTCTGTGCCACCCACGTTCTCTCCTTTTTTTCCATCTCATGTTCTGTTACTTTCTAATGTCTTACTTCCTTACACACTTTTGTTGGACCGCTGTAATTTTGATTCTTATGTTTTTTTTCTATTTAACACACTTTCATTCCCTTCTGTTAAAATGCTTCCTCTCTTTTTCCTACCTTATCCTTTTTTAATTTTTACCCATTTCTCTCCAGTTCCTGGTTTCTTTATATGATGTAATAATTACACTTCACTGTGTGGGTGTGTGTGTGTGTGTGTGTGTCTGTGTGTGTGTATGTAAGCTCTGGCTGGTCTTATAGGTGGAAACCATGGAAACCGTTCATTTGATGGGCTTGAGATTTTCCAGTGTGGGAATATCATTGAGCTGAGAGAGTGGTGTGTGTGTGTGTGTTAGTGCGTGTGTTACTTTTATGATGGTGCACACACGCCATGTCTGTTCTGTCTCAGGTGTGTGAGGCGGGATCGGTGTGAGCGTGCTAATGAACCTTTCCGATTCGCTGATGAGATCGGGCGGTGTGTAAAGGTCTCTGCACACCCAAACAGTGTCGCCATGTCAGAACATGCCATCCCGGTGAGTCTGCATGTGACCTCATTGTTACACTATCAGTACAAAGTCACTCTCTATTTAATATTCCTCTCACACTTTAACCTGTGTAAATAGATTTTCATTTATTAAAGTTAAATTGGTTGTCAGTCATCCAACTCTTATTTTTTAAACATTCGTTTGCATTTTTGGGACCTAGTATCATGTCATCACTCAAATCTTTTTACAATTCTGATTAATAATAATAATATAAACAACATTTATGATAAATAATAATTGTATTAATAATAAATTCTTTTTTCATCATTGGGTGGCATGGTGGCATAGTGGTTGGCACATCTATCTCACAGCAAGTAGGTCCTGGGTTTGAGGCTCAGGCTCGATGAAAACATTTCTATGTAGAGTCTGAATGTTTTTCCTGTACATGCATGGATTCCGTCGAGATCCCCAGTTTCCTCCCACAGTCTACAGTTTGTACATCAGGTTTACTGGCTTTTCCAAATTGGTGTGAGTGTGAGTGGCTGTGTGTTAGCCTTGTGATGGATTAGTGAGCTGTTCAGGGTGTACCCTGTCTTTGCTCAGACTTGGCTGAGACCCTAGTAGGATTCAGTGGTTCTTCGTATTAATGAATTATTATTATTGTTGTAATTATTATTATTGTAGCTGCTGCTGGAGGTCAGTAATGTTCCTGACCTCTCTGTTGGGGTCACCTGCTCCTTTGGTAACCTGGCAGAAGTTGAAGGTCACGTCAGTGGGAACAGCATCATGTGTCTTTCTCCAACGGCCCGGGACATCCCGCTGATCCCAGCTGACCGAGGTGAGAGATGCAAGAGCACATGATAAAAAGAGAAACAGAGCCTTTCAAATAAACTTCATATTGATGGTGTCTCTCTGTTATCTCTCCATCTGGCTTTCTATCCCTACCTCTGTCTCTCTCCCTATCTGTCTTTCTCTCCATTTTACTTTGTTTCTCCATCTTCCTTACACACACACACACACACACACTCTCTCACTCTCTCTCTCTCACTCTCTCTCTATCTTTCTCCCCCTCTCTCTCAGACTGGTCAGGTGTGGAATTAAAGGTCGTTTCTAAGGAGACAGGTCGCATGGTAGTGAGCACAGAGGTGAAGTTCTACAACTGCAGCACACACACCATGTGAGTGTTTCTGCTGCAACCTGATCAGCCTCCTCTTCAAGTCCTTGCTCTACACACATTTCCTTGATACACAGTAATGATGAATGAATGTGTGTTTCAACAGACTAAGTAATTCACCCCTTCCAACTGTAACTTCCGCTACAGTTTTTACTGTAGCCATCTTGTTTCATCACATTAGTGTTACTGTAATTAACTCTAGGTGTGTGTGTGTTTGTGTGTGTGTGTGTGTGTGTGTAGGTGTTTGTCATGTGTGAGCAGTACATTTCAATGTCACTGGTGTAAATACAGGAACACCTGCACACATGATCCCAACAGCTGCTCCTTCCTCGAGGGACACGTCAATGCATCAGAGGTACATAGACACACACACACACACACACACACACACAGTACCATAATAAGGACGTAGTTTAAGGGGTTCTAGTGTTGAGATATATCTGGGTCTGAGGTTGCTGAACTTTGACTGTTGATCTCTATGCTGCAGTTGTGTCCTCAGCTGGTGCACTCAGGGGAGGTGGTGATTGCAGCCGGTGATGTGAAACCAATCACGCTGAAGGCCCGGAACCTTCCGCAGCCTCAGTCAGGTCAGAGAGGCTACGAGTGTGTGTTCAACATCCAGGGAATGGCACACAGAGTGACGGCGCTGCGCTTCAACAGCACAAGTGTACAGTGTCAGAACCGCTCGGTCAGAGAAAACACACACACACACACACACTCACACGGCCTGTAATATTGCCTTTAAGTTTCTGTTACTAAAATGAAAACAGAATGGACAAATGCACACACAACATTAATGTTTAATAATTGGTAAAAAAAAAAAGTGATATTACAAAGCTATTTTCAGACACTCCATGGTCCAGTATTTGGCCAGTAATTCCAGCACATTTCTTTTGCCCTGCGATGGCCTGGCGAGCTGTCCAGGGTGTACTCTGCCCTCGCCCAGAGTCGGCTGGGATGAGCACCAGCCTCCCCGCGACCCTAATTAGGAATAAGCGCTTCAGAAAATGAATGAATGAATTCTGTTTTTATTAACTGCTTACTCACAGATCTTTCTACTTTTTCATATTCAATGACTGAAAAGGTCACTGAATTAAAGCTCTGCCCTCCCAGTCTATGTGTGAATCCAAATAGTTCACTACAGAATAGTATGTACTAACGTAGGTTAAGTACCTGTAGTCCTTGTAGTATGCTCTTTGAATATGCATGCGACTAAGCAAGCACAAAATTCAGCCGTCTTACCTGTCCTTTGACCTGGAAGTTTATAACATTAGTTACAGTGAATGAAAGGTAAGCCTTCCAACTTGAAGGATAAGCATATGTATACTTTCATCTGATGGTTTTTACTTACATTTTTGAAGTTAATCTGTTAAAAGTTAATCTGTTAAAATTCACTTCGTTGTTTGCACTAGCTAGTTTGTAAAGGCTGGCGTTTCACTCTTGTGAGTGAGCGAAATTGCAGGAGTAGGAAGTGAATCCCCCAGTTCATATAAGGCAAGTGTATGGCAAAAATAACAGTATACAGATATTATACTAACAATCTATCAGATAGAAACTGAGTATTTAGACATCCTAAAAGCAATGGTTTTAATGTGAGGCACTGCATAGACGGGATACAATATTTCTGCCGAAGCATTCAGTTAAATACAGCCGGGCGTTAATACATCACACCCCTGACTGTACCCTTATGGAGGACTGAGGACAATTTATAAACTCTCTCTCTCTCTCTCTTTCTCTCTCTTTCTCTCTCTCTCTTTCTCTCTCTCTCTTTCTCTCTGCAGTATGTGTATGAGGGGATGAAAGTCAGTGAGCTGTCAGTTGATCTGTCCATTGTGTGGAACAACAACTTCATCATCGATAATCCTGAGAAAATTAAAGGTAATAACACACACACACACACACACATGCACACCGCAAATAGACAAACAGAGCTGCCCTAAAATTGAAACGTGTGTGTGTGTGTCACAGTGCACCTGTATAAGTGTGCCGCTCAGCGGGAGAGCTGTGGTGTGTGTTTGAAGGCAGAGCGGAGGTTCTCTTGTGGGTGGTGTGCGAGTGAGAATCGCTGTACGCTGCGTAAACACTGCACTTCTCCTGCAGCACCACACAGCACACACTGGCTCGGACCCAACCAACCCCACAAGTGTATACACCCCCGCATTACTGAGGTCAGTGCACTGCTTTAATTACACCTCATCAACATTCATGCACACTTTATTAACAATTCATGAACAAATTAGTTAATTTAACTGCACAGAAACAAGAGAAGCAAGCTAAAAAAAGATTTTAATGATTTATTTTTACATTTTGAAGCATGAAAGTGGTCACACGCACTTAATTACGGCTTCTCTTGAAACTCATTAAAATTTTGAATAATGTGCTTCTTTTACTTTCAAATATGTGAATGTCATACTATGTAGCTTTCTTTGTATATTTTTAGGAAAGCATTTTGCTGAATTTCTAGGATTTCAGAATTAGTGTCCATACACCGACTTTAGTCTGTTTGTCCGCAATTTTGATTCCATCATTATTCCCAGTTTGGGAGGTGAATAATGTCCCTTATTTAAAAAGAGCGAACCACATTGTGTGTGTCTTTGATCATAATAACTTAAAAACTAATGAACAAATTTGGCACAGTCCACGGGGGAGGGGGGGATACTGTAATTCTACATCATCTACCAATATATACGCTTTTATTAAGAAGAGATTTCACTGCTTTGGTGGAGGTCTGCACTCTGTGAGTGCATTTCTAGTTATAACTTGGCATTGTTATCATGAAATATCTCCCCCTAGTGGGCGAGTGTTAAGAATATGGCTGATTCAGGATTTCTTCTGCATAAATCCCATGCATGGACTTAATGGGTTCATTTCAGGCCCAGGCCTACATTTCCACCAAGTTTGATACATCATACCAGTAGTTTTCGTGTAATCTTTTTCGTTCTTTGGATGTCTTTTTTTTTGGAACAGGGACTTAACTTTAACATTAGCTAATGATCTGATAAAAAGATTTGGTGGCAGAGCAGCACTGGGAGTCATTAATCTAGAAATACAGCTGATATTGTGTGGGAATTACAATCAGATTTTATTATTAAGCAAACATTATGTAATCATTGTATGTGGAATATCTTCCTCTAACCTCATATTTTTAAATAATGATAGAAAAATACCCTTCACTGTTAATATTGTTTTATTGTTTAATATTTTACGCTAAAATCATGAAAATTCCCAAAGTGTTATTTTATGTTTCACAGTGATTTTGTAAATCTATATTTTTAATATATACATCTCACTGTATTAATTTATATTTACCAGAAAAATTCCCAAAGTGGTCTGTTTCAGAGCCACCTTTTCGAACTACTTATTTCTGCCTGTAATACTTTTTCACTACTTTTCTATTTAAACACTTGGAGTTGTGATTGTTCACTTTTGTAGAGACAACACAAATTCTGACTGTATTAAGCACGTGTGTAAATTGAGTTTGAAAAAGTTAGCAATAAGCATATAAATAAAGATGTAGGACTCCTACAGTAGTGGTGCAATTATAAAATGTATGGAGATCATGAGGTTGAAAATAAACAAGGGAGCAAAAGTCCTGTCAGGATGGTCGGGGTACACTCTGTCACACTGCAGTCACACTAGCCAATCATGGGTCTCTATGAGCTCATGTATGTGGAAGGGGTAGAAAGAACTTTTTCTGAGGAACACAGCATTACCAGATGGTCAAGAAAAAACATTCGTTTCACATTCGAACAACATCATGATCTCATTGTTGAATTTACATATGGTTGCTTTTTACAGATAATAATTTCAGTAAATTAAGTATGCACAGCAGTGTGTAAAAATTGTCCATGTACTTGATAAATGTTGAAGTGCAGTTATGTGTATTGCAGTGTTTATGCAAATGCGGGTAGGTTATTAAAATACGAGAGACAAAAAAACGCTGATCACAGACACTGTCACGATGACAAACTGGAGCAATTACAGTCCGCAGTGTGATTACACTTTGTAGGTTTATTATATTTTAATTACTCATGTTTCCATAAAACATTTTTTATTCTCCCATTACAATCTCTCCCACTGTCCTGTTTTTACAACTAATCTTCACTTCCTCCTAAATGCCTTTACATAACCTGTATTCTTCAACACAAATTAGTTTAATGCACTGTGCGTGTGTTTTACACAGCAGTCCCTTCCGTACCACATCCCTTAATTGTTTCCCGTAAGCCTCTTTTCTTCTGTACCTGGGATGTAATTAAATCCGGCGCCAGTGAGAGTGAGTGTTTGCCCTAAAGAGTGACAGCTACAGTATAGAGCAATATAAGATATAGCAGTGCTAATGTGCGTGTGTGTGTTAATGCTCTCAGTGTGTATGAGTACATATATACATATGTATGCTTTATCTCAGACATTACATGACATTACATTTATGACATTTGGCAGACACCCTTATCCAGACTTACATTTTTATCTCATTCATGGGTTAAGGGCCTTACTCAAGGGCCCGACAGTGGTATCTTCTGAAGAGTAACCCAGAACATCACCAGTGAGCCACCACTGTCAAACAAATAAAGGTCCCAGGTTCAAGTCCCGGGTCTGGCAAGGGTATTTCTGTGTTGAGTACATGTTCTCCTTATGTTTGTGTGGGTTTTGTCTGGGTACTTAGGTTTCCTCCACCATCCATAGATATGCTATTAGGTACATTAGGCTAATTGACTGTTCCAAATTGCCCCGAGGTTTGAGGGTGAATGTGAGTGGTTTTGTGTGTTTGTGTGTGTGTGTGTGATTAGAGAGATCTGCATTGGGGTTAGTGATTGGATCATTTCTGAGCTGTGGTTTGATTAAATTAAGATTGAGTTTGGGCTTCAGACTGAGTTTGGATGATATTTGGGTTTAGGTTCAGTTTGAGCTTGCTATTAGGATAAAGATGAAATGACTGCTGTAGCCATAGAGTTTAAAAGGTAGAACGCTTAAAAAAGAGGAAAAGGTGTGAAGGTATCAGTAAATGATGAAACCTGCGGGCTAGGTGTCGTTTGTGCTTGTTTGGGTGCTGTGCCCTGGTCAGGCTGAATTTGTCTGTATTTCCAGCTGCGTCTGAGAGCGAGACAGCGAGCCAAACCTGATGAGCTGCTCGCACATCAAAGCAGTCCGAGCCTTTTGAAGTGAACTTGTGTGTTTCTATGCAAACACAAACAGCATCAAATCAACTTTGTCTTCGTCCCCTGGCACAGTGCTCACACATAACACCTAAATAAATGGATTTTTTAAATATAGGATTGACAGATTTTTAAAGATTAATAAATTTAGCTATGGGTACAAATAAAGTAACCCAAATTATTAAAACTCTCAAAGTTTTGCAGTTTCAAAGAGAAACCCTTAAACAACACAAAGACATTTTTTTACTTTTCACAAAGTTTTTAATCTCAGTGTTCCTCTGTAGGTGTCTCCTCTGTCCGGTCCCCCGCATGGTGGCACCAAGGTGACGATCCGCGGCATGAACCTCGGCATGTCTCTGTCAGAGCTGCAGGGGCGAGTGGAGGTGGCTGGGGTCCCGTGTCACGCCCGATCTGAGGGTTACATCACTGCAGAACAGTGAGAGGATATCACACACACACACACACACACACACACACACACACACACACACACACACACAGATACCATATCTATGCTCATTTTTGATTTATTTGTATATGAGGGGAAAAAAATCTTTGGAAGTATTT
>JBCNYG010000021.1:13742215-13766595 GCA_039654305.1 Porochilus rendahli
GTGTTTGTGTGTGTGTCAGTGTGTGTGTGTGTGTGTCAGTGTGTGTGTGTACATATGTTTGTGTTTGTGTGTCAGTGTGTGTGTTTGTGTGTTTGTGTGTCAGTGTGTGTGTGTTTGTGTGTAAGTGTGTGTGTTTGTGTGTCAGTGTGTGTGTTTGTGTGTCAGTGTGTGTGTTTGTGTGTCGGTGTGTGTGTGTTTGTGTGTAGGTTTGTGTGTGTGTGTGTCAGTGTGTGTGTTTGTGTGTCAGTGTGTGTGTTTGTGTGTGTTTGTGTGTCAGTGTGTGTTTGTGTGTCAGTGTGTGTGTTTGTGTGTTAGTGTGTAAGTGTGTGTGTTTGTGTGTAAGTGTGTGTGTTTGTGTGTCTAAGGGAAAACGGACAAGTTTTGTCAGGAAACACATTGCAGAGGGAGAATGTGGTCTCAAGGGGCTGTTTCCCATTCCCACTCTCACTTCTCTCTCTGTGTCCTTCTGTTTACCACATTTATCACACACACACACACACACACACTAATCATTCATGGATTATTGTAACCCCAGGCAAGATTATTGTTTTTCTTTTCTCTGTACATCATGATTTATCTTCCTTGGTGACCTAAATGTTCTGTACTGTTTGGTTTATGTGTTGTGTTCATTATTATAAAACCATAAAACTGTGCACTTCAAAAAAAGTTTCATAAAAATAGCGTTCTTATGTATAAATACATGTATAAATCCAGAGCAGAAATAAGTAGGGCTTTAATCAATAATCCTTCAGATTGGAACTGGTTGTCTTACACACTCATTCTTGCATGATTCACAGGCCATATTTGTATGAATGATCTTCCAAATGTTAAATTAGTGAACACACTGAACTAATTTACGCTACAACAAACTTGTCGGAGCCTGAGCCACGCTGTGGTTCACCACAGGGCATTGAGTCAGCACATTCCAAACGCTTCGGTAATTTGCTGGAAAATAATCCGAGATTAGGGACGTTTTCACTCGATTGAGGGGGAGTGAGCAAGTGGGAGTGGATTGGTTGATATCTGACCGAGCAGCAAGACCCAAGTCTGGTTTGAATTATGGAACAAGAATTTCTCTGTCTTTCAAGAAAAGTCATGTTGCCTTTGGCAGCTTTAAAAAAAAAAATACAACCCCCTGCTAAGATTTGGGACAGAACCCAAGAAAGTAGGGGGAAAGGAGAGGAAAAGTGAAGTTAGTCAGCATATGAAGGAAACCACAGAGAACTAAACACAGGAGTGAAACAATGCAAAAATAAATCCTACAAGGGAACAGTAATATCATGTTTTTTATTTATAAAGGATTTTATTTGGCTAAAGGCAAATGTGAGATGGCAGAACATTGCTGTCATAAAAGAGTGAATACAGGGAATTAATATTCCACCACAGAGCACTCTGAATTCAGATTTTTTAAATAAAAGCAGCTCAGACAGTAGCGCAGGTTTATATTAATGTGCTACTTCATATATTGTCATTTCCAAAGTAACAGTTAGTTACAGGGGACCTGGAACATCAGTGATACAGGGGCGTTTTCTGTAGTATTTGTGGAAGGAGTCTCCAGTGTCAGCACTTTGTAGCAATCAGATATAATGCTGGCACATTTAAGTTTGATGACATTAATAGGACAGGAGTTTACACTGCTTTGTAGTTTCTTAATAACCTGGAGTTTGTTTTGTCTTATTCATTTAAATAATGACTGGCTAGCAAGGAAACCACTGTTTACAGCTGCTATAAGAAGTTTCAAAAGAATTTACTTGTGTGAACATTCCAGGATATCTAATTATATTATAAATGAATAAAACTGTAGGACATGTCAGTGATTATTAATAAATAGTCATACTAATATAATTCATAAATGTCTTAGACCTGTTTATTTGTTTAAAGTGATAGAACTTTTCATAGGTATTTCTGGAAAGGGTATCCCATAGGGCATTCAGTACAGTTCTGCTGGCGCGCCTCAGCGTAATTAATCGGCAACTTTGAAAATGGTTAACTCCATCAATTTTTGAGCTATAGAATTAAGATATATGGGTCAAAATGTTTGGTTCGATGTCCTTTTCTGTTTGAAATTATGCAAATGATTCCCTTGTCAAGGTCAACAAGGGTCAACCGCACCCTAAAAAGCATGACATTTACCCCTAGTTTCCTTTTGAGCCAGGTTTTGTGGAAAAATCCAAGAGAAATCTAACCAAACATTTTTGTCTGATAGATTAGACACCAGGGCAGTTTTTAGAAAAGATCCGAGCAGTTTGGAGTTTTGATTTTTTTGAGTGCAAAGACCATGCTGATTTGATGCAATATCTGGAGTCTCTCAGTTACCCCTAAAACTTGTCACTACTTTTGTTGCTAGGTGGCCCCACCGTATGGGGCCTACATCTTGTATATGTAGCATCACACTGATGGAAAGCATAGACAACATTGTTTCAAACTGAAATTATCTTATTAGTCATATAAGTTTTAGGGATAGGTAAGTCCGGTAAATACGTGTTTGCAATTCGAGAAAATGAAAATAAAGAACACTCTTGTTGGGTTGGTGAAAGTGAAGTAGATGTGATGGATGGTTCGAATGGGCCTTCTGTGTGCTATAATGAGTGTCAAAAATCTTAGCATTGATAAGCATATGTAAATTGGCTGTGAAAGTTACACCAGGGATTACTGAGGACTTCCCCACTCTTCACTGTCTATTCAGGTGTAATTATACCACATCATTCATTTTGATAAGGAAAACAAAAGCCAAATGAAGTGATGGTGAAAAACAAGTGAAAAACAAGATTCACCAAAGCAATGTACGCTCTTGGAAGTTCAGACAAAATAGATACTGATGTGGCTGCAACTCTGGAGGAGTCCATGTGTTGTCTGTATGGTTTGAAAAATATCAGGTCAGTGATGATAGACTTAACCTTTTTAAAAAACTGTATGCCCCAAAAAGACACAGGATGACCCGTTCAGAAAGATAAAATTGTCGGGTCCATGCTGACTTCCACCATGCAGAGCTGTCCTGGATTAATAGCTGAAGCGAACCAACCATGTGACGTTTGTATGAAAAAATGCTACAAAAGCTTAGGCTGGGGAATTTGGTCCAGTTGGACATGGATGGCACATGAATGCAGGCAACAGGTTGGAAATGGTTTGGTTTGAAGGGCCACAAATGCCTGAGGAAATATCACTTGAGGATCTGAAGTCAGATGAGACAGATACACGGATGAAAGTGACAAAAACGGCATCCTTAAACATAACCTGTCCTCAGATGAGGAAGAATCAGATGATGACTATGAGTAAGGCACCCTTATGCGCAGTTCATGCAACCACGAGACTTGTTATTTTTCAACTTGGTTGAAGTTATTGATATGGTTTCAATCTTTATGAATGGACCTGTGGGCAATTCTGGTGTTTATTTCTACAGTTCAACTAACCATTGTAAAGAAAATTATAGGTTTAATCCATCTACTGTAGAGTATGTATTAGTTGGTCATGGCCTATTTTGGCCAAACCATTAACCATGTTCAGTCTGAAAAGAGAGACCCTTGCATAAGCACATTTGTCTTCAAAATGAGGCACAAGGGTATACCGGTAACGGTACTTGTTTATTTTCTGTGAGAGAATTTTAGTGCCACGACCACCAAAAACATACTCTACAGTAATGTTAAATTGGTAAATAATCATTTGTAGCAGGGGGATCAGTTGGTTGTTTGTATTAAGCAAATCTGTAAGGAAAAACAGTGTCTATTTTGCTGGTTCAACAGAGATTTTTCACACAGTTGATGCATATTTAGCTCTAACTGTACAACCTGAATTATTTTCCGTATTGTTGATGGTCTTCCTAATAAACTGCCCTTGTGTCTAATCTATCAGAAAACATACGTTTGGTTACATTTCTGTTGGATTTCCCCACGAAACCTGCCTCAAAAGGAAACCATTGGTAATTTTTAAGCTTTTTCTGTGGTATGTGACATTTTGACCCGTCAACCTTGAAAAGGGACTAATTTATATAAAAAGAGGACATATCATAGCAAACATATTGAGCTACAGATCTTAATTCTAGCTTAAAAACTGTTATCCATTTGTTTGGCAAAGTTGCCCTACCCCATTAATTGTTAAAAGAGGAAACGGGTTGATTCTGGCTTTATGTCCCGGCTGGGGCTTGCCAGCAGTACTGTTCCGAATGCCCCATGAGATACCCTTTTCAGAAATACCCATGAAAAGTTCTGTCACTTTAAGCAAACAATCAAGTGCTGGCTCTGCACCTATCTGTGTAATAGAGGAATTAAACCCCCATGAACATGCTGTTACAGGAAATTATGACATGGCACATTTAGAAACTTGAATTCTGATTAACTACATTATCCACAGCAACGATTGCAAAATGAACCTCTTCAGTGATACACACCCACTAAGCACCACTTTCCAGGCCATAATACCCCACACAGTCATGGGATATTCACATAAACAAAAACTATCCTGTAGTCATACACCTGGTACACATCCAGAGAAAAAAACATAACAGAATTCCAGCCTATAAATCAATTATTTATTGTAAGATTATAATAAAAAAATCTAAATTACAATCATTTAGCTTTGCAGCAACATATAAAACAATATTATCAGTAAAAATCCATCATCACACTCACATCAAATCGAAGCTGGGTCCAGTATAAAAGCACACCGCAGGGAAAATTCCATTTCTTTTTCCAATTAAAAGCATAAAGTGAAGATCCACCGACATCACATCTGTCCTTTAAAGCTAAGTTGCACTTATGGTACTTATTTTTGTGATACGAGCACCAATCTAATAGCATTGTATCTCCTGAACCCCAGAGCACCACAAACCCCCCAACACACACACACACGCACTTAACTCCACCAAAATTTTTTATAAACTATTACAATACAAATGTCACTTAATTCCCTTCCAGTTCATTCCAGACAGCCGACAAGGATTCCAGCATTTTCCATTAAGAACAGGAGAAATCTGACCATGTGAAATGTTCCTATGACATCATCCAGCAGTGGTCCCATGTCAGATAGAGGCTTTGGATGAACCTGAAGTAGCCGTCTTGTTTAGTGCTTATTTAAAGTACACAATGTATTAAAGCAGTATTAAATCTACAATGCCACTGTCTGTTTTGTTTTGGGTTTTTTTTGTTTTTTTTTGGGGGGGGGGATTTGGTGTGCAGACAATCATCTCAATACAGAGATCATAAAGCTATGAAGAGCAAAGTATGTTTATGACCCAGGAGTTATGGTTTTATGCATGTTTCGGTTAAAGGGTGCATGTGGCTTTCATAAACTCTGTACCCCACCCAAAAGTGCAAGAGGAATTTGAAGTTCACTGGATTAAAAAAATTAAAAGTAATATTCTGAAGAACATGATTCCAGAACTTTTTCTGTTTCCTCCTAAACATTCACCTTAAATGATTGTTTTAAACGAGACATTTTAAAGTGGGCATTAAGACACGCAGAAAGCTTGAGCCACATCTGAAAATAAAGACCAGCTGAGATTTGGAATGGTATTTTCTCAGAGACGGCATGGAAACTTGGGTTTAGGTTCCCTGAACACTGACCCTGTCCGTGAAATATGTTTGACACCAGGGTGGAACACCTCCTTTACTTCTGTCTTTGTGTAGTTCACAGTGCTGCGCAGCAGGGGGCAGCAACAAACTAAACACTCACTATAAAGCAGCAGAGAATGCGTTTGTTTCGTCCGAATTCTCTTTTGTTCCTGTATTAGCATTAGCGCAACGTGTTAAGGTTTGGTCACTGCAGGACGATCAGTGTCAGCATTGCCACCAGCACCCCCTGCAGGCTAAGAAAAGATCTGTTTCCGGATGCTCTCTGCGAGCATGCTTCGCCAGAATAGCCAGTGTAACACTGACACTGGAAGTCTTCGCTTAGCCTTTCCAGCTCCTCTTTGTCCATCTTGCCATGCACTGCAAGCCGACCCCCCTGCAGCTCTATTTTGTGTGTGCGAGTACTCAGATGTAGGTAGGTGTCCGTGTCAGGGAACTTGCGCAGGCAGCGTCCATGCCATCCGCACAGCTTGGCGCTGCACTGCTCGGCTGCAGAGGAAACGTTGAGGAGGTATTGGCCGAGGGCACCAGAACGGAGGTAGTCTCTCAGGCTGGAACAGCTTGCCTGTGTGGTACAAAAAAACACAAGAGTCGGACAAGTCAAACTCAACACCAATACCTGAAAATGCTAACTATTGTTTATGCCACAAATACACCTTGAAATACACCCCGAAACAGCAAGAAAGTCATGGAAGTACAACATATTCAGACAGTTGACACCGATGTGACCTTGAGTCTGTTTAAATCAATTGAAAAATCTAATCCGTCCATCTGCTGTATATGATAACAGCATAAATAAATCCAACAAAGTCAGAAGTATTAATTAATAGCATCAAATTTATGAACTTATTATTCATGTTTCTAAATGCATTTACAGCGAAAAAGTACACTACAGATTACAGCTGGTTTCTGCGCCTGGACTGCAGTCGGCATCACTCAAAAACAAATGCCCTGACCAGGCTGAGACACGCCTCTGTTTTAGTCCAACTTTTATGTTACGTAGTTCCATCACAAGTCTGGATACTAATGTGGACCATTTTAGTATTAAATCCTCACTCAGTGCTGATTCCAGCCAGAGACTTAAATAATTACAGAAACAGCAGGATGTTAAACTGTTGGATCCACAGGAAGCATTCGCTTATCTCGTAATAAACTAGTGTCAGACTACACACTGGATGAGTTGGACTGCTATAAAGTGCAGTGCTGGAAGACTACAAAAGTCTTATAATCAGGAGCCTGGGGTGGAGATATCTGTGAATATTCTGAGATTGCAGGAGTGAGAACAGGGTGGAGACTTACACTACTGCTGGCGTAGGAGGCATCGCCCCACAGGATCACACCGGCAGCTCCCAGAGACACACTTTCCCCTATAGTTGAGATCAGATCCATCTGCATGCACACACATAGTGAAAAATGAGCAGAGTCTACATGGTTGTTTTATAAAGAGTGAAAACACGCACACATAATCTCTCTCAAGGGCATCCACATCTCCAAGGGTCCTGTAATCATTTTGGTCCTATACTGATACCTAAGGCTTCAGAACACACGTGCACACGCACGCACGCATACGGAGAGAGAGTCCACTATGATCACTGTGTGTGCATATTTATTTTAGTCGCATTCTTCTCCTCTCAATCACCCCACCAACACACACCTTCCTCTCCTTTACTCATACATACACACATAGATAGACACTCAGAAATAATACACACTTATTCCACTTTCAACACACATACTCCATTCAATTGTGTACCACATTACCAACATGGTTCATCCTACTCTTTAACAGTATGTGTGTGGTGGTGTATTATACCGCCTGACTATGGACTACAAACGATTCATGCAAAAATACTTCAACATGTTTACTTTAAAAGATGTCTTTCACACATACTGCTCGCGTGCGCACACACAAAGCGCGTGCTCTTACACACCCAGACAGGAACTTCACACCTAAGACACACCCATATCATACATTATCATCAAATGACAGCGGAAAAGTACATGTAAACATACACACACATGCCAACATGCAGCATGTGACCATATTACAGGACTGCACTTGTAAGAACGTGTAACTGATGAGATCTACACACTGATAAACAAACACAGTCAAAAATCCCTGAGAACAAAACGTACAATTTTGTATACTTTGTATAAATACTGGGTTACAGGGTGACATGGTGCTGCAGAGGCGAGATTTTTGCAGAGGGTTTCACAATGCTGCTCTGTGGGATCACAGGAACTATAGTGCAGTTCGCCCTGAGCTGCTGAAGGTGTTTGAGTTTCAAACACACAAACACACACACACACACACACACAGGTGAACCTCAGCAACATAGATGTGCCTTGGCCTCCAGAATTGAAAGCCAAGAGAAACGTAACTGTGTGTATTATATATTTATAGCAAGTCAAGTTGAAATGCCTTATGGCCCTGGTGTTTTTCATCGAGAGTGTGGGCTCTGCCAGGAAAATCCCACCACTCCTGAGCCTTGAAGAATTCAGAAACGCGTGCTCACATATAGGAGGGTAGCGTGCGTGTGTGTAAGTGAGAGAGCGCACACACAAAACATGACTCCAAAGTTCTTTTCCATTAAATGAACAACTTTACTTCAGAGGACTATCTGCATCAAAACCTCGACTCGTCGAGCACAACTCGTCTTCAAAGCAAAGCTGCATTCCTTCCATCCTGGAGAGCAGAGAGATTTCCTGAAGTGCCATGAAGATCTTTCTCTTTCTCTTTCTCTCTCTCTCTCTCTCACACACACACACACACACACACCACACTGAAACTTCTCTATGCTTTCCTGCTTATAAACAGTAACTGCATCCATATGTCTCATCAGTGCCTGTCGGTACCCGAAAAGAGGAGGGGCCTCAGTGCCTGTTAGTACCAGGACAGAGGTGTAATGTGCCATTTTTAAATGAACATGGCATTGTTTGCCTGAATCACACTGTTTCACTGTGGTGCACTGAACATACAAATACGATACATGTCTGACTTTAATTATTAAATATTTGCATCTCACCTCAGTCAGCAGTGTAAGCTCATTAATATAGGTGGGTCGTGTGTACACAAACACAGGCCGTGCAGTGCCATTCCCGGTCGACGCGAGCCTCATGCCCTCTCTGACACGGTTCCTGGCGAACTGCCGGCCGTTGGCTTTGCCCTTCAGTGCAGTGCTCAAATAGACAGAGGGGAAAAGTGCCGTGCTCTCCGTCCACAGCCACTGCAGCTGGTCATTGCGTCGCACCTCCACTTCCGGGCAGCGACCAGTGTAGTTCTTTGTCTCAATGTTGTAGTTGTGATTATAGCAGTCAGGGAACAAGTAAAAACCCCAAAGTTGCTGGGGGCGGAGACTTTTCGCTGTGCGCAGTGTCTCCAGCATGAACTTTCGTGCAGAGAGTTCGAAGTCCTGCTGAGCCACTTTGTTCACTTGATCAGTGGTCCAGTCTGGATTCTTTTCCTTAATAAGATTCTTGGATTTTTCACGATAAATATCTTTGGGGAACCAGTTCCGAATCCAGAGCGGCCTCCATTCCTCCCAGTCGAGTACGGCCAGCCCTTTAGCTCTATGCTCGTTGATGTATTTCTGGATTCCTTTGGGCATTACATTTAAATGCTGTTCGAGGCTGGCGAGCTGCGGTAAGCCTCCATTCACAGGGGTTCCATCAGCTTCGTAATAAGGATACAGTCCCAAACGATCTTTGTAGAAGATGGTGAGGTTTTGGCGCACAAAACCCTCGGTGGGGTATGCCACAATCTGGAAGAGATCAAACGGGAAAGTGACACCGTGCCGTGGGGTGCAGTCCTCTGTCGGTGCATTCCACGCTAGCAAGAGAGGTTTCTGGGAATAGAGAGGCCATCTTGTGACTTTGAGCTCCTGTGCATAAAGGAATGCCAACAGAGCCAACAGACTGAGCAGACACAGGAAGAGAGATTCTGGCATGACTCTCGTTTTTTCAAATGTCCACCTCTATGTCCTACAAACACACACAATCAGAGCTTATTATCTCCTACAATCAAGCTGAAATAAAACAGTTATGTTTTCACTTCGATTACAATCGGTTTAAATTATATAAAAGGACTATAAAACTTTTGCCCACAGATATCAAATTTACTCCTTACACAGACACCTTGCTCTTACTACAGACTCTGAGTTGAGGGCCATAAAGAGTTTAAGAAGAATTTTAAAGTAAAGTACTTAGCTTTAAACTGCATCACTTTTTTAGAAGTTAATTCTGGACTGATCCTCCAACTGGATGGATTCTTGTAGGCTTAATACACGATTTCAACAAACACACACACCACAGCTCTGCATGTCTACATTCCAGAAATTTCTCCAGCTGGGATGTATTAATAGCACAGGTGCATCCAAGGGGGTTTTAAGGGAATCAAATTACACCCAAAGTGGGGTATCAGAAAGCTGTGGACAGGTTCCTGTTTATCCATGTCTCTATCGCCCTCTCTCTCTCTCTCGGCAAATGTTAAACTTGCAGTCTAAATTCTAAACAATGCTTCTTAGACAATGAAAACCTAATTAAAAAACACCCAAGTGTGATAACTTCATTAATAGGTTTACAGGTAGCTGATCAGATGTGCATAAATGTGTAATTTCTTGTTTAAGTCATGCAGTGACAAAAAGCTTTTACTTGTGTTTGAAAATCAAACATGGTTAAATTAAGGAATAACAGACATCACTATTGGTTCAACCCTGCGTTCGCGTTACAGGCAGTTTTCATATTATTTTCCCCAGGGTAAACGTGGGTGTGTGCGCGCGCGCGCTTGCATCCTATCCAGGGCGTGTCCCGACCCCACACCCAGGGTGAATGAACTTGATTTATCATTTGGTGCACTTTTCCTTCTGTAACACACCTGTTTCTTCTCAACAAGTGTGTCAGTGAAGAGAAAGCAGACCCCCAGTAAAAACAGAGCAATGCGTCGGTTGTACTGAAAGATCCTGATCCGATCACACAACTGGTCAATTCTCTTCGTACAATGCTGTTTTTATTTTGTAGTTTAACAGACTACTCGCAAAGGACATGTTGCACTATACACTCGTGTCGCCACTTCCTGAGTTAAAACAAGTTAAGAAATTATATTACACAAAAATAAACCTGCCTGCTAGGACACGCACCAAGTCACATACTATAAAAAACAGAAGCACCGCACTTTAGTGTTCAAAACAGAGAACGTCCTTTCTTTACTGGCTTTCTATTCACATCAAGTAAAATAGACGCGTTTAGATGACGCAAGCAGCCGCTGTGTTAATTAAATGCCATTGGTCCGCGTGCGCACGCGCTCAGCCAAGAAAGCTCATCACGCGCAAGTTTTCTCATTTTTTAAACTTTCAAACAACTGTCGCTGCGAAAAGCCGTTACAAAGTGAATGCGCACTTTCGCTTTTTAAAGAATGATGCAAAAAAATCGAATCAAGAATATTTTTCGTTCTAGCGAACTGTCTTAATAATTGATCACCTAAACTGTAGCAGTGTTCAATAAAAAAGCCACTGACCTGAAGAAGACGGAGCTCGTGCAGTGGTTCAGCTCAGGACGCCGGTTTAGTCAATCTGTCAGCACCGAACTCTGATCATTACTGTTTACAAATGGAGTATTTATTCATAATCTACACCTAACGCTATGCTGTTTTCACTTGAAAAGCTAGTCGTGTCATACTCCGCTGTTTTCACGCCTTTTCTCTACATCGCGAGCGACTTTTCTTTCTTTATGGTCATTAACGAACAGTGGTTTCTGCCTCGGATTCTTCCATTATTAGAATAGGGGTGTTTGAGGAAAATCACTGCATTACTCTCCCCTAACATAAACCTATACTTAATACACGAACTTTAATAACTTCCAAGATATACAAGCTCATCTTTTCTGAAAATGTCCTTTAAAATAAACTACCGTCATAACACCAGGGACAAGAACATGCACCCATACACCCCCGCTGCTTCACTTAAATGGTACAGTCGGATGAGTTCTCGGTTGGGGAGAAGATGAAATAGACTCCGCGGAATCTACAGAAGCGTTGAACCCACGGGTGGTGGGGGTTGTGTCCAGTTTCCATCTCAGAATTCTACTTTTCCCCCTTTCCGAAACACATTTCCTCTACGTGATACTTCTCCATAAGACTGCATAATCACCCTGTAATGCAGGCTTGTGAAAACAAAGCCATCAAAGCTCAGTGTCCTGAGGGAACTGAAGTTTATTTATTATCTCTGTATTAACCAATAACAAACACACACATTCATAAACCAGCACAGTAGGCTCAAGTCATGTAAAATCTTTATACAGGATTTGTTATTTAACTGTTACGTCATCCTGCTGTAATGAGCCAATTCACAGTGAGTAAAATGCACAGTATTATGAATATGATAAACAGTACAATATAAATGCAGTGCAAAATGCAAATGAATAACAGTGGATGTTGTTGCTGTATGGAGGAGTTGTACAGTTTATTGGCCCCAGATAGGAATGATTTCCTGTGTTGTTCAGTGGTACATTTAGGTGGTATCAGTCTCTCACTGAACGTGCTCTTGTGACTAATCAGCAGGTTGTGAAGCGGGTGGGGTGTATTGTTCAGTATTGTCTTTATTTTGGAAAACATTCACCTTTCTGGCACTACTGTCAAAGAGTCCAGCTCCATCCCCACAACGTTACTGGCCTTGCGGATCTGTTTGTTAAGTCTGTTTGTGTCTGCAACCCTTGGCCTGCTGCCCCAGAAGGCAACAGCATGGAGGATGGCGCTGGCCACAACAGACTCATAAAACATCCCTAGCAGTGTTCGGCAGATTTTAAACGACCTTAGCCACCTCAAGAAATAGAGACGGCTCTGGCCCTTTTTGTAACGTGCAGCAGTGTTCTTAACCCAGTCCGGTTTATTGTCAGTATGAACTCCAGCTATCTGTAAGTTTCCACCATTTCCACATTGACGCCCTGGATGGAAACAGGAGTCACTGATGTTATGAATCTCCTAAACTTGCTGTGAGGCAGGCGTACTAAACACTATGCTACCATGCTGCCACTCCTTTTTTTTATCCAACATATTTTCATCATTTTCACTGTGTAAGACTCTGGGCACCCACAATAAATACATGCAGAGAGTTTGCAGAGGTAGGCAAGTAAGGAACTGTGGGAGGATAGGAATGTGGGTCATTTAATCTTTTAATTTGGACTGAATGAAATGATTGGCAGACTTTCTACAGCCCTCCTTGCTTCTTTTAATTATCAGAGAATTCAATTTATTCATTGTTGTTGAACAGAATTTCAAGAACTATAACACAAATGCCTCATAAATAAATTGCGTACATTAGCTTTAAGTGATGTATAAATATCTTCACCGTTGAATAATGTATAAATATCTTCACCATTGAAGTGTTTTCATATTGTAATTGCATGAAACTTTAATGCTGTAATTTTAGGCCATTTCCTTTATGTCAAGCGTGAAACCACAATGATCTAAACGGAGCTATCTTTCACACCCAATGCCAACGCAGCACATGAGCATTTCACTTTATCTCAATTAACAGCCTTAAAAACACGTTATTACAAATTAGACCTACAGGTGATTCTGAGAACAGGTAGAAAACCCAACTGGGGTTTTGGTCTCTGAAAGGAGTACTGAGTAAAACACTGACATTGGAAACCACTGAACTGGAGTACTGATGAAAATACTGGCACTGGAGGTCACTGAACTTGAGTACTGACAAAAACATTGGCTTTGGAAGTTACTGAACTGGAGTACTGACTAAAATACTGGGAATTGTTATCAATAAACTGCCGTACTTACAACAGAAATGGCATTCCAGGTCACCAAGCTGGAGTAGCGACTGAAACTCTGGAGTTTATGGTCACTGAACTGAAGAATTGACGACAATATTGGAGTTGGAGGTCACTCGACTGGAGTAATGACTAAACTGTACTTTTTTTTTTTTTTAGTCATAGATCAGTTTAAAACACAACAGTTTTAGGTTTAATGGGCATTACTTGGGAGACACCTCTCAGAAGTAGGTCAAAAGGTCACATCTGAGTCTTTGAACTTTTGGTTTGAAAGCCCACATACCAGGAACTCTGCACTAAACATTAACAATTAAATGGCAACTTCAAAGCCTGCGTGTATTTCTCAGAGTATAATCACTGAAGGAATTGTGAACATGTGTTTGTACGGACAGTGAACATCTGCTGGACGTTAATCTGCACTGCACACTTCCGTTTCTTCTCTTCGATGTAAACATCATGAAACTCTGGGAATGCAGACTGATTTGCTTTTTTGATCTGTACACACTCCTTCACTGATATATCATGTGTGTTGTGCTGTTTGAGCAAGTGAAAAAGTAATAATAAAATATTTTAAAAACCCCAGAAATAAACAGAATTCTCTCAATTTTCAGAGTATAAGGGGTCTGTGGTCATGTGATTGAGGTCAAGGAAATCAACACCCAGCGCCTTTATAGCTGACTTGTTTCCCTTCATATGACACTTGGCTCTGAGACAGATGGCCTGCTCACCACTGCATCCTGCCTGGAGCTCAGAAGTTATGTTTCCAATGAAAACTGAAACCCTGTGGAAAGTATCAGTGGTAAATAGTCTGCAACATTTCAGTAATATGGAAGTAAGGTGCGGGACAGAACGTGTGTCTTCTGTGCTGTTCTTTGAGGCTGTGCCAAGATGCGATAAAAACCACAGTGGGGAAATTAATCAATGTATAAAACGGAAAAAAACTGGCAATAGCTGGAACAATCAAATTTTCCAAGAAACTACATGAATGAGAACAACCACAGTTTAGAAATTCCTGAACCAGTGACTCAATACAAAACGTTTGCACCATTCTTGAGCATATAATCCATGTTGTTCGGAACAGTGGCCTAAGTGTGTTAAACAGGTGACTTGTGTGGAGCAATAGACAAGTAAACATGTTTAAAAGTACCACTCCATGTAAACAGAGGTTTCAGGGTGACTGAAGCCTATCTCAGCTGACTCTGAGCGAAGGTCGCTAACATTCACACTCACATCCAAGGACAATTTGGAGCAGATAATTAGCCTAATGTGCATGTGTTTGGACTTGAGGAAGGAAGCCAGAGTACCCAGAGTAAACACAAGAAAATACAGGGCGAACATGCAAACACCCAAGCCCAGGACGTATTTGTTGTAAGGCCAACGTGCTAACCAACTTCGCCACACTGCCCTTGATGAATCAATCAGAAAAATCTATTTACCAAGAACAGGAAACAGACCATATAATGAAAGAAAGATTGATTCATTTCCTAATCCAGATCTGCACAAACCTGCAGTGCAAACTATTTATTTCCCTTTAACTAATATGTTTATACATGTGCTTGTTGTAACCCCTGTCATTAAAAAGCACTCATCATGTAACTATTTCTACATTAAAATATGTTATTTATTGATCATGAGTATTTTATGATGGTTATGTTACCTTAGAAACAGGAAATATTGGAAAATTAAGGTGTATTATTGAACTTAAAATTGTCTCGTTTGCACATTTACTTGTTTAAAAATAAAGTTGCGTAGATTTGTATGTTTTCCACATATCATGTGGTATTTTTTGTGGTTTGTATAATGTTGATTTAATGTAAAAAAAATCCTTTAAAAATGAAGAAATAAAAAATAAACAAATGTTCAGGTGCAGTCTGGCACATTTTTAAATCAATTCTTTATTTTGTGCATAAATTTTGTATGGATATAATGTGAGACAAAGGATAACCTTTCTGAAGTTCTTATGAAGCTTTATGCTAAGTTGAAGTGAGCTTAAATTAAGGCTATGAAAAAAAATAAAGGAATGAACTGTTTGTGTCTCAGACCTGCTGAGTGACCCCTTGTCCTCGGGTTCTGTAGACACACAGAAATCCTTCTGATTTCCTCTTTTCTCTACTTTTCCATGCTGAGTCAGCACTTCCTGACTGGAGAGAGAGAGAGAGAGAGAGAGAGAGAGAGAGAGAGAGACAAATGGTTGTGATATTGTGCAGTCATTTAATAAAACAAAACGGGTTTAAAACAAAACAGGATTCACCATGAAGATAGGCCTTGGATTTTTGCCACACACACATGCACACACACACACACACACACACACGTCTTTAGGGAGCTTTAGGGACAGCCATTAACATGACAAACTCTAATATACAGTGTGCGTGTATGTGCATGTGTGTATGTGCATGTGTGCATGTGCGTGTGTGCATGTGTGTGTGTGCATGTATGAGCCATATGGCAGTAATCAATAATACATCAGGGGAAGGTTTGTGTCATTCACAATCACGAAAGCCTTCTAGTGGAAATAATTCTGCTTAAATCTGAAGCAACACAGAGAACATCAAATAAAAATGTATAATACTGAAATATGAAAGCAGTGTGTGTGTGTGTGTGTGTGTGTGGTTCCTGCTGCAAGCTTAGAGGAGAAACGCTAATCCTGGAAAAAGAAATAAAATGTGATATGTGACGTACAGAAGCAGGCGGAAAGGAGTGTATACATCCTTTCTACCCTGGGAAACACACACACACACATACACACACATACACACAACAGGATCACAGTTCTTCTTCCTGCAAGGGTAACATAAATGCTTCAACATCAGCAAATTGCAGAATAGTGGAGGGTTTCCGGCACAGTGTGTTCAGGGGGCTGAAGACACACAGGTCACACTGTTCATTCACTTTTCATCTTTCATCTGGTGCTTTTCATCTGCTTTATTATGTTGTGGTCTCTTTCTAAAGCACACATGATAATTTAAATATTCACTACACACTCATTCACTCACTGACTCACTCACACAAACACTCTCACACAAACACACAGAGAACACACATTAATAGGTGCCAATAATTAGCCACAGGTGAAACTCAACCATGTTACCTGCTCGTTCTGCCTGACCCCTCTCTAGCAGGAGAGGACACTTGATCACATCCTCAGTGCTCCAGACCTTTTGTCCATGAATGGTGGAACTACCGAACAGATAGCATATGAACAGACTCCACAAAAATGCATGCTAAGACAGGAACAGTTGGTTATCCTTGATTGAGTTTGATAGTAAATGTGTTGTCGAGATGTTTAGCTCACGATGGCCCTCAGAAAAACAATAAATATAAATATAGATTTAAGCGTGCTCAGGAAAAATGGAGGTTGTTTTTGAAGCAGAAGAACATCAGCAGTGACATTGAAGACTCCTGCCTGCATTTATGGTCTCCATCGTTATTATTTCTAACACCTAAAACAGAGACTGATTTTAAATACGGGTTGGTTTTGGATTAAATGATGAATGCCTGAATGTTTGAGGAAAGAGTCATGGTGTAAACTTTATATTTTACCCGAATCACTCCTTTAATACACTTTATAGAGAAAGAAACTCATGGCATTTCTCATTCTTCATTTTATTGTGGACTGAACTATTCCTTTAATCTTTGCCAGGCGGAGAGGGACGCATGACTCACCGCATCAGCACTGTTGGGTCAGAATAAGAGTTAGGAAAATTTTAATTTCTTTTGTTTGAACATTGACAAATTATAGTGTGGAATAAAAAAACTGAGGTCATTCACTATATTTATTATCAGGGTTTGTTTTGTTTTCATTAATGGACTTATTGTGTGAGAGAAGCATTTTTCTTTCTGCATTCCACTTAGAAATTGTTAAAAGGGGGGGAAAGTTAGAATTCCTATTTGTAAGGTCGGGAAAGTGTCCTCAACCCCAATTTACTGTATGGCACCATCTCAGCAATGCAGAGATTTTAAGCGGCTGCTTGATGGAAAAAATGTTGTACATTTCCTGCTTTTAGAAATATTTTGATGAGACTTGGGGACTCTGTGATCGTTTCTGAGTGGACAATACTGTTCTGAGTGGAGTTTGTATGTTCTAACCATACCTCATACTTTGGTTTCCTCCAACAGTCCAAAGGCATATACATTAGGTTAACTGGCTACTCTAAATCTCCCTGAGGTGTGAGTGTGTGTAAATTGTTGTTTGTCTGTAATTCTGTAATAGACTGGTGTCCTGTTCACGGTGTAACCCTGCCTCTCACATACATTTCTGGCATATGGGAGACACTCTTATCCAGAGCAACGTACATTTTATCTCATTTATGAGAGTTAAGGGCTTTGTTCGGGGTCCCATCAGTGGTAGATTGGTAGTACTGAGACTTGAACCCTCAACCGTCCAATTAGTAATCCAGAGCCTTACCCACTGATCCACAACTGCCTTGGGTAAGTCAACTGGCATTGGCTCCAGTGTCCCCGCGGCCCTGACGGAAAAGTGCTACAAATAATGGATAGATGGGTGCAAACATCAGGGTATCATCTTAAAACCAGTGATTCTGGAGTAAAGCAATTCTATTCACTGTGTTCGAGTTCTAGTTTAAAGATGTTAGCTAGTCAGAGCATATTCAATGTATGTAAATTGCTGCAGAATCAACCTGTTTTATCACATAGAGTTTCATGCCATGCTAAACCAGTATGATAAAATAAACTATTTTTATTTATTGAAACAAATAAATAATTTTTTTTGTCATCTTAAATAAACCTGTGACTTCATACTGTGAAATGAGATTATGGCTGAATTGAGACACTCGTATAAGCAGCAAACAGCTTCTTAAATGGTTTTTCTGTTCACCTTTGAATATAAATTCTGCACAAACACTTTTCTATAAAACTATGGGTTCCATCACTGCATTCCTCAGTTTGGTAGCTGTCAGTTGAAAGCAAGCACTTTCACATCCCTTCATTTCCTGTATGAATGAAAAACAACAGTATGGAGCATAGCGGAGCACTATTGATAAGAAAAAAGCAGGTACACCCTGAACAGCTTGCCAGACCATTGCAGGGCCAACAAACATACAACCATTCACACTCACAACTAGGGGCAATTTGGAACAGGCAGTTACCTTACTCTACGTTTTAGGACTGTGGGAGGAAACCAGAGTACCCAGAGGAAACCCACACAAGCTCAGGGAGAACATGCAAACCCCACGCAGAAATGCCCCGAGGCCCAGAATCGAACCCAGGACCTTCTTGCTGTGAAGCGGACATGCCATCCACTGAGCCACCCTACAAATTTTTTTTTTAATTACAATTAATTTACCTTGATATACATGGGATACGTGTAAGGGGTTTGAGAGTTCCCATCAAAAATTGTCCTGTAAGGGAAATCCTATGGGAGCTCTGCTTTTAGGCACTGCCTAAATCTCCTAAAATGAGTGTCACTGCATCATCACTACTACTGAATGGTGAGATAACCCGGTGTTCGTACTCGTTAAAAACGAGCACTCACATAACTGACAGGTCCAGAGGTGCGGACTGTAACTTATCATGACAAAGAGATTTCTTTAGAAGCACTCTTAAACCCCAAAGTTCCCAGAATGGGCTTCATCAGTCCCCTTTGTTTTACCATGTTAGTTTTTTTCGGGGTGGGTGGTGGGGGACAAAATAGCCTAAATAAGTTATTGGGGTTATCAAAAGGTTATGTAAATGGATGGAAACTTGGTTTATAAAGGATGCTAGACTTAAATTGGGTTTGTACAATAAATTTACTGGGGGTTTTCCAAGAGGATGTCAATTTTTAAAAACTCTTCAACCTAACAGGTTTTGAGCGCCTCCACATTGCCATCCATTTCCATCCAATTGATATCAGGTTCTGAAACTTTAAACTCCTTTTGATTCGCAAGTTGTAAGGCTCTTTAAAAACACACACTGGTATTTTGGACTGTCATTGTACATTTCCATGCCTTATAGGCAACTGCATTTGGGAGGAAAAAAACGTCACACAGCTCCTTTAAACCCAACAGTTCAAAAAGTTTCCTTTTTAATGCTTTATTACACTTGAAAGCCACAAATTTCTTGCTTTTACATGAGTGTTTAAAAGGAATGCGTGGGTGGTAAGGAACATATATAGAAAGTGTTTCAAGGGTAAGAGTGCTCCAAGAATGACAAAAAAAGGGAAGAGATCTAAATATAACCCTGTCAGATTATAATTCCGTAACCATGGTTGGAATTCAGTAGCTCAGAGATTCAGATGAGATAAAAAAAAATTAGTAACTTTTGATTGTTTACACATTAACTTTTTTGTAGCTCTGCTTTAATATTTCTATGAAAAAAGGAAGGCAATGTTTATTCAGAACGAAGGTTTTTTTAAAACATGTAAAGCACTGTTTTTAAAAAGATCTACATAAATAAAAAAATAGCTACATTACCGTATTATATGTAATATATGTGTCCTAACAGTCTACGCTGTTAAATATTTATCAAATTTTTCGGGTTTACTCGTACCTGCTTTTTATTGTGTTGTGCGCCCTCTAGTGATCATGTAATGAAGCGCACGATCATTTCTTACAATAAAAGGCACAAACACACATTTTGCATTTAATGGTGTTATTTCTTTTAAAAAAAATAACAAAAAAGCAACCAAAACATACTTGATTGTAATAAATTAACAGTGACATGAATCTCAGTACTGAAGTGATAACAGAGTGGGTGTGGTCACAGTGAGCATTCTGTACAGCTACCCAACTAAATAATAAAACACAAAATAAAAATGTACATCAGCCAATCAGAGCAGGGTGCAGGGTGACTGAATCTCTCCATTGGCTTTTATAATTGTAAAGACAACAAGCATGATTCAAACAAGAGAAAGACTTCAGTCAGGTGTTTAAGAGACACGCCCCCCTCTTGTTCAACAGCTTCATGGATAGTGTTCGTTCTAGACTGGCTATAAAAGGACATTGACGGTGATTCTAGAACCATAAGGTTCAGGGCTCTAGTGCAGTGTATGTTACAAGTGCGAGTTCTGAGACATCCATAAACGTAAAAACACAGAAGATGAAGAGGTACTAATGCATCACCTCACATCAGTGATTACCCTTCATGCAACACTCTCTCTCATACACATACACACAAGCACTCCCTGCAGGCTTCTACACATAGAAAACTGATTCAAGATTCAATCACATATATAGTCCAAGGGAAGATTGTACTTTTTTTTTAATTGTGTGTAGGGGAGGTTGGGTGTACCAAGTTCATCCTTCATCAAACCTCACATATAACAACGGGAAAATCTACATGGAGGCAGGGATGATCCAGCTTTATAATTCCCTACAGGGGGGCGAGAGAGAGCTCAGTCAAAAATAATTTAAAAACACTAATTATACGTTAAGAAATACAGAAAAAATAATAATTTACATTTTATAAAAGGGAAAGAAATAGATAAAGTGACACACACCTGAGGTATGAGGTTCTTGTGAATCCTTTTCAGCTTGGCTCTCTTGCGTCCATTTTTCGTCACCACCATCTCCTCATAGAACTCATGAGCCAGATCTCCATCTTCATCAAAGTACATAGAGCTTGAGAAAAAGGACACACACAGACACACACACAGACACACACACAGACACACACACACACACACAGTGTTCCAACCTGAGCATGTGATTGCGTCTGCTCTATTTTTGGTGGTGTGCTGTATTCAGTAACATGATGATGATTCTTCACCCTACTCCATGTGTGTGTGTTTACTTGGCTATATTTACCTCCTCCTTGTAAATATGAAGGGTGTACCATTTGGGAAGTTGCGCATTCGGGCCAGTGCCTGCTCTCGGCCTTCTTTGGCTGCTTCATCACTGCCTCCGGAGCCGGAAAAGGGCCAGTAGCTTTTAGCTTTTGAGCCGCTGACGCCCATCTTCAACCGTGGGACATTATTTTCTCAGCCAGGGTTCACTCACAGGGGTTGCAATGCTGCAGAGAGACCACAATCACAAACAAACAAACAAACAAACAAACAAACAAACACACACACACACACACACACACACACACACACGTAAAACCAGCAACAGGGGCGGAGCTTCCTGAACCTTTAAACCTCCAGGTAACGACAGATAAAAAGACTAAAGTGTACAGATAAAGTACTTATAAAAGAAAGAAAATATTAAATAAAATATTATAAATCTTTTTGTGCATGTTCACTAAGTTTGAGGATTTTGAACTCAGGCTTCAGTTAACCTGCTAATTTACTTCAGTAAATCAGATCCTGTTAGCATGGAGGTAGTTTAATCTTGAGAAACGAAAACATCCCCAAAACCAACTGAATACACTTTCTATTACACAATTACATCACACTTTACCCGCGTTTAACCAAATTAACATAATGAAATCGGATTCAAATCAATTACAAAAGAACTACATCTTGCTAACAGTTATCTAGATTAGCATTGCTACTTCAATGATTTATATCTTATTCTATAAAAACAATAACACTTCGCCAGCTAACTTCAGTGACACTCACACGAAGAGACAATCCGACACTTGGTGGAGAAAATCCGAGCTAAAGAGGAAAAGATTTCTCTTTCAAATGTAAAACAAAGTACGTATAGAAATGACAAGCTGACTAAGCTGGAGTGAGCAACCTCAGGAGGTACAAAAGCAACGCGAAAAGACAGCGCCTCCCGGAAATTACGCATTTGCTCGTTCAAAACAAAATAGTAGTCTATGTGAGTGATGATGATGATGATGATGATAATAATAATATTAATAATAATAATAATAATAATAATAACAACACCCTTTTTATTAGTGTAATCAAATTATTCCAACATAACCAATAATTTAACAAATACGTTTACATTTATTATCTATAAATTGATCTATAATTTTTTTAAATATCAATTTGAATCTCAATAAATATGCTTGAACTAGCAAGTGTTAAATGAATCCAAACCATTACCTCAAACATTGGTCAATTTGATCCAGAAGGTACCCTAGGGTTCAAATCAGGGGCGGGTTCATGGTAATCATACACCCCTGCTGCTGATTTGTCGGCATGCTGTCTATTTGGATGTAGACCATAGGTTTATAACAGTAGTTCATAGTTTTTAATGCGGGATATTTATGATACTATTTGTTGTTGTTGTTTTTCTTCCTTATCTTCTTCTTCTTCTTCTGCTTCTTCTTCTTCTACTTCTTCGTCTTCATCATCTTCATCATCTTCTTATTTCATAGATTAAAAACCCCTGGGGTCTGTTTGAGATAGCAGGTTTAGTTAAAACCCTGAGTTAATAAACCCTGAGATGAGGGAAACTCAGATTTTTCCATTTCACAAAGCCAGTTCAGCGTAACTCTGAGTCAGCCCAACATGCTCTGTGTAACTAACCTGCTCGCTGGGTTTGCTTCACCTAATCCTGAGTTTCTCCTGCTCTTAAACTGAAGAAGAGAACCTGTTTGAGCATTTCCATTTATCTGCACCATCAATAATTCATCTTAACAACATTCTCAGGCCTCACATCGTTCACATGACACATTGTGGAAATGCTCTCAGTTTTGTACCAGTTTTTATACATATAGAATACAATTGTTGAATGAGTGGAACTCTCAAGACAAAGCATTTTTTTCCCTCCAATTAATACTCATGAATTTTTTCACACGGTGAATCTGAATCTTATCTGCATTCCACTGTAGAGGGCTCTTTATATCCTCATGCACAAGCTACACTAAGGGTAACTAACATAGAGCTGATTGAACTAACCCTGTTCTGAAACCGAAAACTCAGAGTTTGACAGCTAAGAGTTGGTCAACCTAGAGTTCAGGTTTTGACTTTTTGTTAAACTTGTTTTCTGAAATGGACCCCTGGAAATGTCCCCTTTTTCATTTCAGAAATCTGCTTACATGAAGACACAGTGTGTAAAGGTTAAAAGACGTCAAGTTTCCTTTATAAAGCCATGACTTCTTCACATCCCCACATCAGGGCTTCAGAAAATGCTCCTGGAGTTGAATGATCACAAAGCCCTACACCCACAAGTCCCAATAGTGACACCCCATAATCTAGAGGGAAGCCTTCCCAGAAGAGTGGATTATTAGAATATGCTTACTATTAGAATTATTGGAAGAATTATTATCACAGAAGCACAGGGGAATAAATCTGAAATGAGACATTGCACATAGACACAGTGGTGCCATGGTTAGTGGTGTCCGTATTTTTAGTTGAATAGTGTGTATAAATCGTAACAAAGAGAATAAATATACTCTTAATATTATTTGTTCTTTTCATATGTTAATGACACACACTGTCTTTCTCACAAAATATTTATTAAATTAATATTTTTCATATTATTTCAGAAATCAATCCCTCACTTTAACAAACATTTTACAAAATAATTGCAGAATAAATATTTTTTGCTCAGTTAAATTTTAAAAATGTGACAGAAATGTTTTTTAATTTTCAGGGAACGACACTACAAAAGAAATGTGATTATGTCAAGGTACAGGTTACTAATGGTAAAATGAAAATTTTAACTTCTGCAGAGTTTAGTTTAACCCAGATGAATCAGTGTATCATTCAAGCACTGTAATGATGATGTAACACTGTTTGTGTACAAAAACCATCAGAGCTGTCCATATAGTTAAACATTAAAAATCTAACCAAATAAACAGTATTTACAGCTTTTTGCTAAACAGCAGGGAGGGCGTGGCCTAAATGGATGGCATGATTGGAAACTGGATTTAGGAAGAAAAAAATTCAGGTTGTACCATATGGCTGCTCCATGATGTTAGACTGTTGAGGTTTTCTACAGGATGAATGTTTGGGTCTTGCTTACAGGTTACATTACATAATCATGACATCAATGGAGACCTGGATGTAATTTAAAGGGACTGGCTGACTTTTCCCAGGAGCCTCCATTCTCAGAACTCGCCACGTTCAATGCAAATTTATATTCCACGATGTTACCTTTGAGCAATCGCAAAGACATCACTCGCAGGGCCATCAGTCACACAACCATTCGCACTCACACTCACACCTAGGGGTGATTTGGAACAGCCAATTAGCCT
>JBCNYG010000021.1:13768847-13779154 GCA_039654305.1 Porochilus rendahli
CACACACACACACACACACACACACACTCTTGTACTTCTATCTTTACAGGGACAGTCTCTGACATTCCCCTCACCCGTCACCCCGACCTTAAACGAGCTGTGTGTTTTTAAACAAAATCCAGTTGCGTCACATTATTACCACGGACGTCTGCATTAGCCAAATGTTCTTCCAGCTTGCAAATCAAAACGAGTCGAGAGTTTCTGAGCCCAGTACAGAGCGGAGGGTCAAAAAAAGACGTATTAAAATCTAGTGCTGAACACTTTTCAGAGATGGAGATCATGCTGCAGACCCCTAACGGACTTCTTGTATGAACCCACCTCATGTCTGGTGTCCTTCATAACCCTAATTCCATCTATATGAGTGATTGTGTCATTTTTTTCTTGAAATAATCACAACAAATGAAACCGCCCCTTTAACCATCTCAGCCAAAAGCCGAACCCAACCTTTACCCTAAACCCTAAACCTAATTCTCACCTGAACCCTAAAACCAAGTCTTAACCTTCAAACAGCTCACAAGAGTGAGGACCAGCCAAAATGTCCTCATTACCTAAAGATGTCCTCATTTTATTCGTAAAAAAAACCCCTTTCACTCCTAACTAGATAGCAAGTACAAGTACGCACACACAGTACTGATGCAGGGTCGCGGGGAGGCTGGCGCCCATCTCAGCCGACTCTGGGCGATGGCAGGGTACACCCTGGACAGCTCACCGGAAAAAACTAGGGGTGATTTGGAACAGCCAATTAGCCTACTGGGCATGTAGCCTAAGAAAGTTAACACCCTATATCAATGTGAGCATAATTATTAGGCAGATTCTTTTCTTCAGGCAAAATTGGCCAAAAAAAAAGTCACAAATTGTGAAAAACTTTTCTCCAGGATCAATAAAGTTTTCTGATACTGATAATAAAACTAACTAACATTTTCTTGCAAAAGGTCAACAGGGCAGAAAGAAAGTGTTGAGAGAAAACATTTACTTCCAGAGATTTACGAAAAATCAAGTGTGAAGCTACTAGGAACCCATTGTCCTCTAGTGCTGCATATTCCATAAATGAAAACTACCTGGAGTACAAGGTGTTCAGTGCTCAGAGACATGACCAGGATAAGAGAGGCTGAAATGTGACCACCATTGAACAAGACACGTAAGTTAAAACATAAAGATTAAGACTGATTTTTCAAAGGTTTTATGGACTGATGGACTAAGAGTGACTCTTGACGGACCAGATGGATGGGCCCATGGCTGGATCAGTGTTGGGCACAAAGCTCCACTTCAATACAGATGCCAAGGTGGAGGTGTGGTTCTGGTATGGGCTGGTATCATAAAAGATGAGATAGTTGGACCTTTTCAGGTTAAAAAAGGACTTAAAATCAACTCCCAGAACTACTGCCAGTTTTTAGAGGACACTTTCCTCAAGCTGTGGTATAGAAAAAAGCGGCATCTTTCAAGAGGACCATGATTTTTATGCAGGACAACGCTTCATCACATGCATGGCCCCCTTCCTCACCTGAATTAAACCCTATTGGAAACTTGTGGGCTGTTCTTAAACGGGAGATTTACCATAACGGAAAACAGGACGACTCTCTGAATAGTGTCCGGGAGGCTGTGGTTGCTGCTGCACAAAAAGTTAATCAACAGATAAAGAAATTGACAGACTCCAATTAATGGAAGGCTTGTGACAGTTAAAGAAAAGAAGGCTGGCTCTATTGCTCACTGATTATAATATTGTCGGAATGTTAGAGATGTTTTTTGTAAATTTTCAGTTGTTTGTTCATTACTTTCATTTTAATAGATGAAAAATATTATTTTTTATTTAGTTGCCTAATACTTCTGTGCACCAATATTTGCCTAATAATTGCACCACTGAGATATTCTCTTAAGAAAGACAAAACCTGACTTTTACCTTCTTAAAAATTCAGGTTTTAGCTTTAATAACATTTGGAATGTTAAGAGTATTGAGTGAGAGAGCTGTAGTTATAAAAATATCTAATTAATCGGCAAAAATACAACATGCTTAATAATTATGCACGCAGTGTATTTAAAAAAATAAATTTAATTAAATGTAAAAAATGTAATTAACTGTAATGAAGCAGTGAGCTGGATTTTTTTTTGGCTAGCAGTCAATGTGCATGCGTAGGAAATAACAGAAATAAGAAGGGTAATCGCTCATAGGGAACATATTCTGGTGAAATCGACCTGAACTGGCCTTGGTCATCTCATGGGTGGTCACGAACGAATGAAAACACATACAGAAAGAGTTCTAGATGGGTTTCAAAGACATTGATCACAGTAAATTTCCTGGGGTCTACCTAATAACACTAGATGATTAGCAGAGCCTTGCTTTCAAATTACAGTTGCCCGTATGTAAACAAAAACGAAAAAGTGGATTCTGGGAATGATGAGCTGGCCCTTTTGAGGTGTCCACAGTTTCTGGGCAAAGGGAAGGTGTTTTCTAGTGTTAATCACTGTGAAAGTAAGATGCCAGATTAGCAAGAGTAGCACTGACTCTTTGTGTAAGTGCCTATCTTTCAGGTTTGATATGTTAGTCTACATGCTGTGGGGTGCACTTTGTGTAATAAAGCCACATACCGGAGTGTGGAGTTACAAATAAATGAGTTAATGCTACATCCGATAGCTTTTCCTCCTCACTGTTTGTTCTCTCTCTCTCTCTCTCTGTGTGTGTGTGTGTGTGTGAGAGAGAGAAAGGCACCCTGAGTATTTCCTCCAGCAGCTTCTTGTTTTCTTAAAGTGATGGTTCACGGTGTGTATTCTCATTAGTGTGTTGTTTTTGTGTGTTCTCTGTAGTGTGTTGTCAATGATGTTTGTGTGTATTCTTAGTATTGTGTGCTGTCAGTGGTATGTTTTCTTTTGTTTGTGTCCTCAGTAGTCTGTGTTCTCAGTGATGTGTGTCCTCTGTAGTGTGTCCTCAGTAGTATGTGTCCTCAGTAGTATGTGTCCTCAGCAGTGTGTGTCCTCAGCAGTGTGTGTCCTCAGTAGTGTGTGTCCTCACTAATGTGTGTCCTCAGTAGCACGTCCTCCGTAGTATGTCTTCTCAATAGTGTGTGTCCTCAGCAGTGTGTGCCCTCATTAGTGTGTGTCTTCAGTAGTATGTCTTCTCATTAATGTATGTCCTCAGCAGTGTGTGTCCTCAGTAGTGTGTGTCCTCAGTAATGTGTGTCCTCAGTAGCGCGTCCTCAGTAGTATGTCCTCTCAATAGTGAATGTCCTCAGCTGTGTGTGTCCTCATTAGTGTGTTTCCTCAGTAGTGTGTCCTCAGTAGTATGTCTCCTGATTAGTGTGTGTCCTCAGCAGTGTGCATCCTCAGTAGTGTGTGTCCTCAGTAGTATGTGCTCTCATTAGTGTGTGTCCTCAGCAGCGTGTGTCCTCAGTAGTATGTGCTCTCATTAGTGTGTGACCTCAGTAGTGTGTGTCCTCAGTAGTATGTGCTCTCATTAGTGTGTGTCCTCAGCAGTATGTGTCCTGTGTAGCATGTGTCCTCAGTTGTAGGCCATTAGTATGTGTCCTCAGTAGACTGTGCCCTTAGTAGTATGTGTCCTCAGTAGTATGCATGCTCATTAGTGTGTGTCCTCAGAAGTGTGTATTCTCAGCACAGATTGTGTAACATTCACTCCTTTTGCATCCCTGGTGTACTGAATCTTCTTAGTGCCTCCTTCAGTTTATCCCGTGCCAGTGAGTAGCGCTGTACAATCTGTCGTATGTGTTCCTCCTCCTCTCTCTGTAGAATCCGCAGGAAGTTACCAAGCTCGGGAAAACTGAATGCGTCCCACTGCACAGGAGAAGTAAAAGAAGAACAACACGTCACTGCGGTACTCTGTCTTGTGATCAGATCAGGATGTGATTGGATATGACCCTGTGACTTGGCATGGTCTAGAATTCGTGTGTCTAATGGACATGACTTAAAAACTTCATGGATTGGACTGGATGCACTGATTAGACTCCATGCTTGCTTTGTTCTACAGACCTTGAATAAACTCTGTATTATTACAGGTTTGTGCTTGAAATGTACTCAGTACATGGATTGGATTTTATGTTTGTGTCATTGTGTGTGAGTTTGGACTCTGATTTAAGACTTTTGTGCTTGAAATGGACTTGGATTTCACTTCTTGTGTCCATTTCTACACTTCTTTCTTCATGTTCCAACTGAGGTCTTAGTGGTTTTATAAGCCAATTCTTATTCTTATGTGTGTGTGTGTGTGTGTGTGTTTTAGTTTATCATATACACTCACGTTCACTTCGCCTGTCTCATTCTCTCTGAGTATAAAGCTGAGTGCGTTTTCACTGGGGCCTGCACATAAACGTAGGAAGAGCGGACACTCATCATCACATAACTTCCTCAAGTACACTGAGAGGGAGAGAAAGAGAGTGAGATAGAGAAAGAGAGAGATGGAGAGAGGGTAAAAGTAAGTGAGAGATGGACAGAAAGAGATAGAAGGAGTTAAAGAAATAGATGGAAAGAGAAAAGAAAGAAAACCGACAAAAAAGAGAGATAGCAAGAGAGTGAGGTGGACAGTGACAGGAAAACAAATGTGAGAGAGAGATAGATGGAATGAGAGAAAAAGGAAGAGAAAGAGATTGGGAGGGAGAAAAAGAGGAAGAGAAAGAAAGAAAGAGAGAGAGAGAATGAGATAAAGAAAGGGAAATATTGAAAGATGGGTAGATTATACAAGAATACTACCATTAAACGTTGTTTTACACAAGACTTCTCTTATATGGTCATTGTTTTCTGTTCTTGTAATCTCTTGGTGGTATTTAATTATATATATATATTTTAACTGCGTCTTGGTTTTCTCATGTAAATTAGTAGGATGGTTTACCCCTTCTGTCCTCAACACCCTTCACTCTAAATATATTCAACAGTTATTGAAAAGGAACATGACTGTAAATGTGATTAGGGTCATTAGAAAAAATCATTCATTATTAATCTAATAATAAGCAATGATCTAGAGAAGAAAGCAGAGAAGAGCATAGCCTATAATCCAAGGGTTCGTGAGAACATTGATACGTTCCCTTTCCTGACACACTAGTGTGATACACCTCAGCTTTATTAATGAAGGACATGGAGCTTAGAAATAAATAACATAGATGTGTGTTTCTCACCTTGGCCATTCTTCTTGATGCGTTCGAACAGAGCAAATTTGGCTGGATTGTCCACCACTGTGAACTTGTTTAGCAGAGCCTCAATCACCTCTCGAACCTGCGTACGTGAGCTGATATGCAGCTGCTTCACCGTGTCTCGAGGCAGGTAGAACGATGTGCAGAGGCCGTTGGAGGGCAAGGAGGAAAAGGGCAAGCAGAAAGAGGAGGAGGAAGAGGAAGAAGAGGAAGAGGATGAAGAGGACAGTCTCTGAGGGGGAGGAAGAGAGACAGGTCGAACCAGCCGGAACTGGACCTTAATGAAACCTGTATATGATCCATCCTGGTTCTGAGAGGATACACCAATAAACATGGATTTTTGATTGGACAGTGGATTGGATAGTTGATTGGACAGTTAATTGGATATTTGTTTGGATGGGTTTTTGGGTAGTTGATTGGACAGTTGATTAGTTTTTCCTCACCAGAAACATGTAGAGGTTGCTGTTGATCTGAGCATTGTATTCTTTTACTTTGTGTTGAAGTTCAGTGATGGAGAGCTGCTGCTGTTTCCTCCAATCCAACACAGTATCCTATGCACACACACACACACACACACACACACACACACACACACACACACTTATCAGTGAATATCCAAACTTTATCACCTATACCTGCTCACCAGGTTGTCAGTGCTGCAGGTCCATGTGTTCCTGAAATAATCTTCACCACTGGTTTTGCTGAAGAAACTATAAAAGCTATTCAACTATTTCATTCATTCATTTTCTGAACCGCTTAATCCTAATTACGATTCATCCTGGTTTGTCATGTAAACAGTGGTATTTAGGGTGTTTACTGATATTCACATTTCTGTTCATTTTTATGAAGTACTGCACACTTAAATGTGATTTATAATCTCAAAAACATAACAGAACTACAGCTTTAATAAAAAACAAAGAAACAAACAAATAAATAATCTAACAGAAAATATGGATCACACATCACTTCCAAGGTTTGTGCCCGTGGTCTGTTTGGAATTCTCTATGTCGTGAATATGTGAGATAGATAGATAGATAGATAGATAGATAGATAGATAGATAGATAGATAGATAGATAGATAGATAGATAGATAGATAGATGATATCATATTATTAAGACACAAATTCAAAATTAATATTATAGCAGTTCTGCAGTGAAGGTGCTATATTTCCTGCCATTAAATATTAGTAGTAAATAGTAGTATGTAGTAAATGTGTTCCTTCTTCATCATTAAATAACACACACATACACACACATATATATATAAACATTAAGCCATTTTATATACCGCATGCCGTATCTATAGATTATTAGAAATTAGTGACTATGTAAGGCTATAAGACAGTAATAAAGTAATTATAAACAATACTTATTACATTTGGTTAGATTCTGTGTATTTTATTCATTTTTATTTGTATATTTACTCTTATATATTCTCTATCTACACACATCCTAAAATACACAGTGTAGATAACCATATAGACAAGTATATAGTATGTAAGTGTTTATATTAATACAGAATGAAACTTCTCACCTTAGGGTTGTTTAGTTTGAGCGAAAACAAAGTGTATATGGTGAAAAAGTGCTCAAGCTCAGAGTCAGAATCATCCTGACTGCAGTACCCGCTGCTCGTTCCACTCCTGACTCCCCACGACATCACCAAACACTGCACTGTATCCAAATTCAACCTCACTAACACACTCTTTCTCTCTCTCTCTCTCTCTGAGAACCTGACTGTAAACATAAATTTCCTGTAAATGTGTATGTGTGTGAATGCTTCTAGCACAGTCTACACAAAGATCTGCAGGCTGTAGGCGTGGAGTATATGTTTATAATTAAAGCCCCTCCTACACCCTAATACATAGCCCCACCTCCTTTTAACCAAAGCCAGTCATATATCATAGAATGGCACAAGTCATAATTAATTTGCATTAAGACTACTCACTGTGAACGGTCTGATCAGTGTGTGTGTGTGTGTGTGTTTGTGTGTGTGTGTGTGTGTGTGTGTATGTGTGTGTGTGTGTGATTAGCTTTCCCCTAACCAGCTGTCCATACTCGCTGTCCCTTCACTTCCCACTCATACAGTCTCACTGCTCACAGATGGTGGCATTTTCCGTAAGGTGAGGTTTATGTGGAATGGATGGAAGGAGTCTCCAGTTTCAGTGATTCCTAAGTGTCAGAGGTAAACTGTAACATTTGCATTTTTGTTTAATGTATTAAATTTTGTTTCATGTCAGAGTTTTCTTAACTTCAAGACAGAGACTGGTGAGGAGACAACTGTTTATAGCTGCTATATGTAGCAACCCACGTCACTAAATGTAGCTATATAAAATAGGATGAAATTTTTTTTTTTGCCTTTTAAATGGTTATATTTATCAACAACACAACATTTAGAAATCCTGACTATTTTATTCATGCTCATGAATATTTTAGTGAGACAATGAGTCATTAAAGTGTGTATGTAATACACAGAAGGAAACGGACAGCTGCTATTTGTGTGGTTGCCATGGCAATGGCTGTAATAAAATCACACACAACATATGGAGCAATAAGAGAGCTTGAAACAAAAGCACTGTATTATTCTATATGCTTAACACGTACACACACATGTGAGAAAAGTGTTGCTTACCACGTCCGTGTCTGTCTCAATGTCTTCACTGCACTCTGAGTGTCCAAGCATGGCTTCACAGTCCAGCTGTATTAGTGGCCGACAATGGGAGTGACATGTGTACCTGCAGTCTACACACACACATCAGTCCAAATATACAAGACAAAATGACACAAACTACCCAGATTTCTTAAGATAGAAGAACAGGTGCTCTGTAGTGATATTTAAGTGGTTCTTGTTTCTTTCGTTCTTCAGGAACCCTTAAATGTTCTATACAGTATCCTCTCCCTAAGTGCCAGTTGGAGTTCAACCTGCTTTGTGAATGCTAATGACTGTTCCAAGACACATTGACAAAACTTCTTTTTATGAGAGTAGATCCACAAAGGAACCATTAACCCCACAAAAGGAATATTTTGTTTAATAGTTTTTGATAGAAAATATTTTCTTAACCTTAATATTTTTGGTAACATTCACAACTGAATCATTGTGTGCCCCCCAAACATTTTCATATACTATATGTGCTGAAGATTTCATTAAACCCCAAACCATATCCCTACACTTTACTGTACTCCCTAATCCCTACATCATACTGTTTATACCATAATCCCTACACCTACATCTGTAAAGCACCAGTTGTCTAGGTTGATGATGTGTAAGATCCTGATGGTTAGGTTGCTCAGGGTAAGGTTGTTGATGGTTAGGTTGTTGGTGTGTAGATTGTTGATAGTTTTGTTGTTGATGTGTATGTTGTTGTTGGTTGTGTTGTTGATATGTGGTTGTTAATGCATAGGTTGTTAAAGTGTAGGTTGTTATTGTTTGTGGTGTTGATGTGCAAGCTGGTAATGTGTAGGTTGTTGATGGATGTGTTGTTGTAGTGTAGGCTGTTAATGTGTAGGATGTTGATGCTTAGGTTGTATATATATGTAGGTTGTTGCTGGTTATGTGTTGATGGTGAATGTTGTTGTTTATTGTGGTGTTAATGTGTAGATTGCAAACGGTTGGAATGTTGAAGTGTAGGTTGTTGATAAGTAGGTTGTTATTGGTTGTGGTGTTGATGTGTAGATTGTTGATGTGTAGATTGCAAATGGTTGGGGTGTTGATGTGTAGGTTGCCACCTGAAACCCAACTCCCCAGAAATTACAGGGTTGTTACTCACTGATGCAGCGCAGACTCCTTTTATAAATTCCCCAGATGAACTCTCCACACAGGTCACACCAGGCGAGATGTGTGTGACCGCAGGCCTGGAAATCATGACCTTGCCCACTTCTGAATGTTCCAATGTACGAAACATCAAAATGCACAGTGTCTCCGACCTGACGCACAGTATAACAAGGTTTTGGCTGCTGCAGTGGCTTCTGAGGGCCCATGAGTCTGGTAGCTGGCGCTAACTCAATCTTGTCTTCAAGGGAGAGGTCCTGAAGCTCAATCAACTCACAGTGGGACATGCTCTCTTTCTCTTACACACACACACACACACACACACACACACAACATAAATTGACCAATGCTGTGTCTCATCTAAAGTGTCTCGTGACATGTTTGTTTACATGTGGAGTTTTAAATAATGATATTGTAGCTATGAGCTTTCTTTACATCATTGCTGGATTGGCTTCATAGCCAGAAAGCACTGTGAGGCATAGATATTTTCATTTGTCCTCAGTGGGATGGCGAGAATGAGACAGAGCCCTGGGATCTACACTCATAATGTTTACTCTCTTCCCGACTGAAAGAAGTGCTATTTGCCAGGACTCAACATTAAAATTTGCTCAGTAATAAAACAGTGTGTGCGTAAGCAGTGATTAGTGTTCAGTATGCAGGATGAGTGTAAGAAGTGTTCTGGGGGAAGTGAAGGTCACCGAGGGGCCTCCTCTTTGGTTCTCATCCAGGAATTCCGAATATAAAGGGGAACAAGACGAAAATGGACGTTTAAAGAAACCAGTTCAAAATATGGTCCCAGGAATATAAAGAAATAATCAGTTAATTAATACACACATCACGGATACCGATAAAGTTATAACAGAGAGATATGCTATAACATAAATATCCTCCAGATCACGCTGCATCCAAAACACATTTCCCTTTCTGTTTTACTATTTAGCTGTTTCTTATTTCATTAATAATAATGATAATAACCATCATAATAGTTATTATTAATAATATTATTGGAAAATTTAATTAGAAAACGCCAACAAATATAATGATATATAATCAAAAAATATATATTTTTACATCTACTGTTTTAATTATTATGTTTTTTCACATTATTTTTTATTTTGAGTGGATTTACTAATGTTCTTACACTGACTCTTTGTATATATGTTGTTTATAAATGGAAAGTTAGAATAAGAATAAATTTACATTAATTTAATCACTTTCACTTCAGAAATTCATTCTTTATAGGTTGTTTATTATGTTACTGTGTAGTGGCAGATTAGGTTCTACTTTATGTAGGTATAATAATAATAATAATAATAATAATAATAATAATAATAATAATAATGATGATGGTGATGGTGATGATTATAATAATAATTATAATAATAATAATTATTATTATAATAATGATGATGATG
>JBCNYG010000021.1:13783988-13808392 GCA_039654305.1 Porochilus rendahli
CCGATCTCACACACTGTGTGTGTGTGTGTGTGTGTGTGTGTGTGTGTGAGTGTGTGTGTGTGTGTGTGAGACAGAGAGAGAGAGACTCAATAACTATGAACAATGACTTCTAGGTTTTATTGTAAATCACTACAATTCCCACAGAGTGGAATTGTAAGAAATCGTCCTGGTGAAGAAGTGACAATACACCGTGATGATACTGATGATCTTTTGCTCAGTGGTTATGACGACATTGTCATGTTAATGCCACCATTATTCTCCTGTAGTAACGCTGTTGGATTGAAGCTATTTGTTTTATTGTCTCCAATATGTCCTTCATCAGGTCAGATCACAGACTTAAAGTTTTCTTCAGATCTTCAACTTCTAGAGTTGGAAAAATATTGAGACACTGCTTTATGTTCCCATATACTTGTCTTTAAATCTATGAAACATCAATTTCACTTACTCAGATCTGAGATGCTTCACATCTGATCTCCTTCAGATCATTGGCAGTGTGTGGGGTGTGCCAATACTTTAATGTCATAGTCCCGGGACTCTAAAATCCTCCCCCGCGGTGCTGATCTCTGCTTCTTGATTCTGTCGGGTTTAAGTTTTCTTAACATTATCAAATTTTCACAGGTTTGTTTTGTTTTCCGAGAGTCGGATGTGAAGTATCAGCAGGAAGGGTGGTGTGTGTGTTGCTGCCAGCAAGGTCATGAGCCGGTCTGGAATTCCTCACTGGTTTTTAATCAGTTATGTGAATTTGGTTGCAGATTCCCAAATAAACAAGATCACTTCTGGGACAATCAGGACAGTGTTCTTACAGCAGGAACAATGATCTCAGGCTCTAGAGCTGACAGAGAGCCATGTGTTTTCTCCACTCTAACGCACCAGGCAGTGAAAGTTTTCGGTCAATAATAAGTCCAGTTGATGAACTGTGCTGTCCAGAAACTCTGCACATAGATTAAAATCGCCTAATCAGGATCAGAACCCATGTTATATATCTTTCATGATGAGGATGCTGTTGGATGAAGCAATCACAGTGATAAAAATCCTTGCTGTATAATGTTGGGAGACTGGCAATGGTACATGCGATCATGACCAATCATTGTTTATCCTTGTGTGTAGTCGGGGAGAGGGTCAAGAACTCATCCATTCAGTGCTACAGAAAAACCATTAACGAACATGTTGTGGAATTCGTCAAGCTTGGCGAATAAAATACAAAAAATTCTGACATGGTGGACTTTTCATTAGGGTCTCATCATTGTTCTTGATGGTACACTGCCAGTTGTTGTTCCCTGCATATGTATTTAAGCCGACACTGGAAATTACTCAGCGATGACAAAATGGCATTTTCCCCCACCTTTTTTTGGTACACATCTAAAGCATGGTTAAATTCTCAAATCTGACTGGTCCGAAAGTGTGTGTTATTTTCATTCTGAAGGTAGTTTTGGCTGTGGACAGATTGATATGAATGTGCTCATTTAATATGCTGCGGTTTCCCTAGTAACAGTTCATACATTTGGACACATAAAAGTGTATGGCACACTGGCTCCTCGTGCCAGTATGGGTTTCCTCTGGATACTCCAGTGTCCTCCCACAGTCCAAAGACATGCACATTAGTATAATTGGCTGTTGCAAATTTACTTTAAGTGTGAGTGTGAATGCTTGTGTATGTGTTTCCCTGTGATGGCCTGGAAAGCTGTTCAGGGTGTACCCTGCCTTTGCCCAGTATTGACTGAGTGACCCCAGTAGGATTAAGTGTTTTGACAAATGAATAAATGTAAAAATATGCTGATAATAATAATAATAATAATAATAATAATAATAATAATAATAATAATAATTATTATTATTATTATTATTATTAATTAATACTCTAAAATAACAAAAATTAATAGCAAGACTCAACTTAAAATAAATATTATAACATATCTAAATTTGTTATGTGGAGAAGGAGAAGTAATAATGCATCATGTTTTTAAAAAAATATTGTAATTATATATATATAATAAAATTAGTGCTGGGTAATTACGTAAATAAATGCATGAGTTCGTAGTGCATACATAAATTGAATAAATTAAATAAACAGAAAGTTTCCCACGTCAGCAATGCTAAAGGGTTCCTGTCAAATTTGATAGAAACTTTAAAGCCTTCCACAGTCTATTCACAATAAAAGTCATCACATATAAAATAATATCACAAGATGAAACTTTACGAAAATGCTCATCAAATTCATCACTACGTTTATCACTTTCCCTCAATGAATAATGAGTAAGAAGTACTTAAAATAAGAATAGTTCTTGTCATAATTAATCCGTACACTGCATTACGACAGGGCTTTAATTTTGGTATAAAGGATGCTTCCGGTTCCTGGATTAGTCTCCCTGATTGTTTATCGACCTGATTCTGTTGATACAGAAGTCCAGGCCCTGGGTGAAGATGCACTCGGAGTCGGAGCCCGGGCTGTACAGCCTCTGCCGCCTGCTCTCGGGGGTCTTTACACATTTAATCTGTGCTGCTTTCACCGTGTTCGTGGCGGTACTCACCAAACCAGGCTCCAGTAAGTGTCCCTTCGCTGATATCGCGTCTATAAAGTGGAGAAGGACTGATAACAACGAGGGCAAAGTGACCGGGAGTTTCTCCGCATCCTCAATTTTAACCTTTTTCCTTTAAACGCTTTACATTCATCAACCTTTTTTTAATTTTTTTTTTATTTTTTTTTACATGAATCACCTCAGGTTACCATTTCTACTACTGTAACCGAGAGTTCAAGCAAAAGTTGTTTTTAATTCGGTCACATGCAGTGTTAATGGGCAGCGTTATCAACATTCATCAGAGATAAATACGGAAGATTTGAAGTGAAAACTGTCCTGAACACTTTAATCCTAATTAGGGTCGCGGGGAGGCTGGTGCCCATCTCCGGGCGTGGGCAGAGTGCCCCCTGAACAGCTCAAAATCCAGACCCCCTGAATTGAAAATGATTTTTAAAAACCCATTGTATTTATACGTGGAAATTTCAATCAGGGTCTGTATGAGGGATAGTCTGGGCAGTGGGTGGTGTAGTGGTCAGCACGTTTGCCTCACAGCAAGGAAGTCCCGGGTTCGGTGAGCTCCCTGTGGTAACTCCAACCAAAAAATATGCACATCAGCTGTTCCAATTTGCTCCGAGTGTGAATGGTTGTGTGTTGGCCCTGTGATGGACAGGCAAGCTGTTAAGGGTGTTCCCTGCCTTGGCCCAGTGTTGGTTGAGATGGACCCCAGCTGACTCGAGTAGGATTAAGCAGTTCGGAAATGAATGGTGGCCAGTGGGATTTACACACTCAGGTTGACTGTTATTCATTAACGGTTGTTTCTACCAAAATGGAAGCTCAAAATGAATGTATTCTGAATATTTGAATATTTTCTTATACTGGTTTGTCAGGAGACACAATAAGTATATCATCAGTTAAAACTCACTGGATAGGTGTTGTGTGCAGGGTTTTTTTTGTGTCTGTGTGTAAACAACAGTGCTAATCTAAGTACTGTCGAAAAAGGTAGGTTTTTCAGCCGTCGTTTGAAGGTACCCAGTGACTCAGCTGTCTGAACATCCTGGAAAAGTTCATTCCACCACCTTGGAGCCAGAACAGAGAAGAGTTTAGAGGCATTGTTATGTGTATTTCATAATAAAAGGTATTTCTGATGGCACACCTGCTTCTCCATAACAATACAGTGAAGTGGCTGTCAGTAAATGCCATAATTTACATAAAAGATACATCAGTTTAAAAGCTCAAATACTAAGACGTCTGCATGTTTTAACCTCTGGACTTTTCTTTAATTATTCAGCTCTAACAGTCACAGGACTAATGTTAATACTAATAAATTTTTTGTCTGTGCAGGTTTGTTTTCTTGGCACCCATTTCTCATGACCTTAGGGGTAAGTTTGTGGCAGAATAAGTTATATGAGCACTTCCTGAAAGATGTTGTTCATGCAGTAGGGGATCTCATTCATTCATTTCAGATAAAAACATGCTTGTTAGTTACAGTGAAGGGGTGTAGTGTCTGTGCTGTGGCTCATTACTCATTTATCCCACATATCTTTCTCTCCAGTTCTCGTTTTTTATGACTGAAGCGATTCTGCTGTTCTCTCCACACTCCTCCCCTGTGGGTAAATTAAAGCACCAGGTAAAATCGCGACTGCACTGGATCCTGCAGTGCTCCTGTGTGTCCTGCAGCTTGGTTGGCTTCGGCAGCATTTTCTACAACAAGCACCTGAACGAGAAGCCGCATTTCTCCACCTGGCACGGGCTGATGGGTGTCATCACTGTGTGCGTGGTAGTGCTACAGTCAGTTGCAGCATTGCCTCTTATCTACCACAAACTGACCAAAGGCTGGTCTCTAGCCAAGCTGAAGCGCTACCACACCACAGCAGGACTCGTCACCTACCTGCTGGGCAGTGCCAGTCTGCTGCTGGGCACCTGCTCCACCTGGTTTATCACCAGTGTTGGGGAAAATGCGTGGTACGTCACCATGTTGTGCCCCACCATTTCCGCCCTCACCATAATGAGCCAAGTGACCAACGCATACATGGCCAAAAAACGACTGCAGTCATAAAGAGTCATTGTGACAGTTTACAACACAATCGTAAAACACTTGTGGTTGTTTTGTACAAACACAAACGATTAGGAACAAAAGTTGTACAACACATCAGACAAATCTCACTAATGGACTGTGCTTGGAGGTGAAGGGACTGAGGGGCTCAAGTTTCTCCAAAAATACACCATGGAGGTGTTATTGACATGCAAGTGACCTATGACCTCTAAACAACAATGCAAATCTCAGGTAATTTATTGCCATAGAAACAAATAGATAAAGAATAACATGGAAATGTCCAGATGGGGATAAGCAGTGTGCGAGCAGCTTTTAATGCTGCTTATAGATTTAGATTTATTATTTAACTCTTTATACTTTTGTTACTTACAGAAAAATCACCTGTAATACATGAGGGTCATCCTGATTTGATGTGACTGTAAATGTACTGAGAAAAGAGGAATACAACAACAATTAAATACAACAAGAAATGCTGAATTTATTTTGTTTAAAACAACATTAAATAAATACAATGTCATTTTAATCTCCTCATCTGTGTGTTAAATACAAGAGCTGATGAGCGTCCATGTGTACTCTGTGTGTGTATGTGTGTGCGCGCTCTCATCTGGATCTGTCACAGATACTGGTCTTAAACACACCAGGAAAAAAAAAACACGCACAAAAAAAAAATCCTAACAATTTCCAGCAGAAACATACACACGGTCACATGGTTTTAAAGGTAATTTAAAAAGGCAGGGAAAAAGGTACAAAAATATAAAGTAGCAAAAATCAAATAAATAATTCTGGTACAGTAATACCGACAGAAAAGAACACAAAACTGTTATGCCTAATTTAATACACTGTTTTAGGAAAAAAAAAAACAACCTAAAGATCAGAATGTGAGAAGAGTCGTGGGCGTCTGTGAATGGTCAGCAGAGTCTGAGATAAGTGCTCCTCTGAGAATGGACATCGATTGATGGGTTTGTTGGAAATTTTGGACTATTTTCACGCTTTGGTCACGTCTGCAAAAAAGAAAAAAGAAAACGCACACACATGTCCAAGCAGTGTACGAGGTAACAGTCGACACGGATGTCTGCGTAGCATCATGGGGGGGGCAACAGACTGCTACAGGAGTTACGTTACGTTACTTACACATCGTTTAAGGCTAACGCTAAACGCTAAAGCCTGGCTATGGCTCCCTCCACCACAAGGCTCTGAAGGCTAACATGAAGGTACATTCTTTGAGCTTTCGTCAGGCATGTGCCGATATGAACCGCTCATATCACGATAATCAGATAAACGCTTTACGATATCATCACGACACCAAGAATGGGAAAAAAAAGAAAGAAAAAAAAAAGACCCCAAGCTAAAGCAACCGATCACAATTCCGGGATTGCCTTCACTGAGGTTGACGCGAGTCATGCTGCCTCAAATTTGTCACTTTCAATTTCGATAACACTTCTGTGCGTTTTAAACACGGCGATGTATCATACAACAGATAATTGGCGTCGGCTCAGTTGTTTCTATTAAAAAGCCAAACCAAAACTAAACATGGCTATTTTTTTCTGTTCATCACAGCCTCTTTCACCATGTTTGTGGTTTTTCTTTTTCAAAGCCACAGGAATATTCAGTTTACAAAAAAAAAAAAAATTCATATGCTTATAAGATCATAAAAAAATAATAAACAGGTCAAGACTTTCTCCCTTTATCTATATGATGCTACGATTTCTATCAAACAGAAAAATGTCTCCAAAGTTTCTTTTTTTAAATACAGTTGCACTAGTCAGCTGTGTGATGCGTTCAAACAAGGTTGAGATACAACTGCTGGCTCATCCTTTTTTTGGCGGAAGAGCAGTGTTATGGTCCCATGTTGGTAGAAATGCCGGTCTGCTGAATTGAGAGTCATTTCCACATTCAGTTCCACCATTTTTACTTTGGACCAATCAGATTCCAAATGTTGCTACTCACTGCCCGATCACCTCGATGACATCATCGTCCGAGCTACTCCCGCCATTCTCGGCGAGTGTGTGGTGTGTATCGGGTCGACTCAGCGCCGCCCCCAGGATGCTGGAGGGCGATAGGAACGCTGAGGGTGCGGTGGGGGCGGAGCCAGACGAGGATGAGGAAAGAGAATTGGAGAACATTCTAGAAGAGTCCGGTAGGAGAGGCTGCGTGTAGGGCATTGTAAAACCAGACAGCATGCTGGGATTGAAGAGGAACGGTGGGATAGAGGAGGAGGATGAAGAAGAAGAGGAGGAGGATGAAGGCGCGGAGGAAGAAGAAGCGATGCTGGTCAATGATGAGGAACCATGGGCGGAGCTTAAAGCATTGGTAGGGAACATGCTATGCAAATCAGTCAGAAAGTGATTTCTATTAGTTCCGCCCACCATAGATGGTGTCATGTGACCCAGAGCTCCGAGCAGGGTCGGAGGAAAGCCCATGGACCCCATGTTATAGCTGCTACTCACAGGGAATCCTGGGAAATTAGCGGCGGCTGTGGTGCTGGTGGTCCGTTTGGAACCTCGAGAGTCTGAAAGCAGTTTCCTCTTCAAACTCTGAACGTCGAGGGAAGAGCCGGAGCCAATGATGTCATCGCTTCGCTGGGGTTCAGAGGTGCAGCCGTGCTGGGCAGGGCGGTCGGGGAGGGCTGAGAGAGTGAGGTCGTTGGTGGTGGGAGGTGCGTAATGATGGAGCTGGTGCAGCAGGTTGGGACTGGAGGAGGGAGACACCCGGCGCACGCCGTCTGGAGAAAACCGCTTCAGCTCTGGAGGAGACGCACGGCCGTTACTGACTGAACGGAGGAGAGAACCGCCCACATCTGGCATGGGCGAGAGAGAGAAACCAAGAGGAAAAGAAAATGAACGGAGAAAGTCTTAGAGGAAGTGTAACATTAGTAATATTAATAAAGTAAATATTATTTTATTACATTTACACAATATTAGTGTTTGTGTGTATTAATGATGTCACACCTCTGGGTGTAGAAGCAGCTCCCTCACTGACTCTGGGCTTTCCGGATCGGATGGCAAAGATCCGCCCATCATTAGTCCTGATATATGTACCTGAAAACAAACACACACACACATACAGTGTATCAGTATGGTGTGTAATACGCGTGTGTGGTGGTACTCCGTGGAGTATAACGCTACCTTTGGATCCTTTGATGACGTGGATGCTCTCTCCAGCACTGATCCTTGCCTGCACATCTGTCGAGCTGTTAGTGCCAGGAATAACGATATCTACAGCGCAGAGACAAACTTGTTCAGACTACAAGAGAACCACGACCCTGTGTGTGTGTGTGTGTGTGTGTGTGTGTGTGTGTGTGTGTGTGTGTGTGTGTGTGTGTGCGTGTGAGTGTGTTTGTGTACCAGTGGTAGTGATGATGCGCTGTACTAGGACCCCTGCCTTCTGCAGGTAGTTGACAGGGAAGGCGGGGCTGGGGGTGTGGCCTCCCATGCTGGCTTGGCGAGGCATCATGGGAATGGGAGTGGACTGAACTGGGCGAACGCTGGCAATCGGCTTTTCGTCCATCCGTGGCGTTGGCCTCCTATGACACAATTATGGGATTAATTCTATTATGGTTGTCGTCATGGTTACAATATAACGTAATGTGTGTCCAAAACAAACCATTTAAATTTTTAAAAAATAGGCTATAGTTATATGTGTGTTGCTATGGTTACCATTCAGAGTGCATTACAGGCTTGGACTCGTGTGATGTATCAAAGATATTGGGTGTGTGTTTTTCTTCTGACCAGTTTCTAATGTTGGAGAGGGTCTGCTCATTGGCGGGGTAGTAGTGGACGTAGGATGGGCGCTGATATGGCACAGATGCCCTCTTCTCATCCTCATAACTCTTCTTTGCTGCTTTCTTTTCCGCTCGGGTAAGTTTCAGGTCCTTACGGTCCATCAGCAAAGACTCGTGTTGGAACGGTGGCTGAAGAGAGAGCGAGACGGATAGAGACAGAAAGATTTTAACCAGGGAGGTCTCGGGTGATGGATGAAGGAAAACGATTGGTGGTGAAGTGCAGACCTTGGTGATGAGGTGAGGATAACGCAGACAAGCGTATTTGATTACAGCCTCTGCATCATTGTTAGCCAGCAGCACCGATTGGCTGGGATCAGGCTCCTCCTCCACATAGTGCAGCAAAGACTCCACCTCCTTACGGGTGAAGGTGAGGACAGGGTTCAGATCATCCACCACACGGTCTGCACACAGACACAACCCACATTCCTAAACAACTAAATACAGTACACACAATCACAACTCCATACACACGCATGCACACACACTTACCGGACATGCCCTGCTTGGACACTTGCCGGTCGTAGATCTTCTTCTCTAGGGTGAAGTCACACACCAGTCTGTAGATGTAACAGGGTTTGTGCTGGCCGTAGCGATACACTCGACACACAGCCTGTGCGTCATGACACGGGTTCCATGAAGCGTCAAGCACCACCACCCGATTCGCCCCGATCAGGTTCACGCCCAAACACCCCGCCCTAAAACCAGACACACCATTCAGCACCACAGCGTTCAGCTTCAATTGTACTCACATTCATGTATGTGTATATATATATATATATATACACACATACACACACACACACATATATATATATTAATTTGTTTCAGCATTACATAAACAAACAAAAATCATGGCATATAATTTTTAGCTGTAATAAAACAAGATAAATAAGACTGAAATATAATTATTTATTTTTTTATTTTAGAGAATCTGACTGACTCTATCAAGTATAATTTATACGAACTACTAACAAGAAACACCAGCTGCAAAAATCACAAGTAGAAACATAGTTCAACATTAAAGGGGCTCCATCAAGACTGTTGTGTTTTGACTGTTTACACCTCACAGAACTGCATCTGATCTTCTGGTTGCTTATTTTGTTTCTCACTCTCACTCTCACACTCTATCAAGCTGCTTAATCACAGTTGGCTTGTGGAAACCCACACAAGCATGAGAACATGCAAACTCCACACAGAAACGGCCTCGACAAGCCCAGGACTCGAACCCAGGACCTTCTTGGTGTGAGGCTGACCACACCGTGCAGCCCATAATTTTGTTTGTAAGATACAGATTTTCACATATGTATAGAATTGAATTTGTGTACAGCATGTGTGTGTGTGAGGGTGTGTGTATTTTTGTGTGTAACCTTGTGGACAGGAGGAAAACCCAAGTTGTGGTGTTTGCTGGGTCGTTAAACTGGTTGATGAGTCTCTCTCGCTCGGAGGCGGATGTACTGCCATCCAACCCTACACGCACACAGGCACAGGAGACAGGCAATTGGACATCAACTAATTGAATACAACAACCACACACACACACACACACACACACACACACACACACACTCACTGTAGTAATTGATTCCACGGAGCCAGTTCTGCTTCTGGTTGTCCATTTTGATGGGCATTATTCTCACAGCCAGGAACGACTCGATCACCGACAGTGTGGACAAACTCTGACTGCGCACACACACACAAAATTAAAGGGTGTGGTCAGCCACAACTCAAGGCTGTGAACTTCGAGATGGAAGAATAAAAGGAGAATTAAAATTGGTTTTATGATCAGAGTCAAGGCACTGAGGAAGAAAACCAGAAAATAAACTCAGATTCAACAGCATCTCTGCTCTCATCATTAACCTGTGAACAGGTCGCTACCTGAAGACGAGGATTTTATCTCCTCTGCTGACGCTCTCTTCAATCAGGTGAAAAAGTAGTACCATCTTTGCTGAGTTCTCCAGGACACCCGTCTGGTAGCCACTCATAATATCCTTTGCCTACATACAACACACACGTGATGAGTCAGTACACACTACATTCATGTTTAATGGATGATTGTGGAGGGGGCGGTCGGGTGGAGAGACCCCAGCGGTCCAGACGCTCTTGTCGGCAGGACCATTTGACAAGTCCAGTACATAAAAAGTGACATTTCGATGTAGAAGCAGGGTCAAGAAGACCCATGTACATTCCCGCCCTATTACGCCCGAGGGGTCCCAGAAATCGGTGGGGTCAGGAGCAAAATATATCAAGAGAAAATGAACAAACAGTTCACTGGTTTGAGTTTCAGCGTTTTTCAGTGTTTTTAATTTGCTCTAGATATCAAAAGAAAACCACTGTTTATTTCAAACTTCATTTCTGAGAAATGCTTTAAATAAATTTTAATATTTTATTTATACCTTTGGCAAAATACACACACCCTATTACCAAACACTTCTTCCTTTTCTTCCTCTTTTTGGATGATTATAATTATTATTATTATTTACGAACTCGATTTCGTAAATAATATTTTTACCATTTTTAATATTACGTAGGAATGAAACTTCAGATAAAAATAAAATTACAGAAAGTAGAAATTCATTCACAAACTTATTACATAAATGGAAAAAATGTGAAATAATAAATGCATTAATGAAATAAATTAAAGAAATAAATGGAAATGAGTGATAGAGTGAAGACGAAGACCCGGGGGTCTTGTTCGTACCCATTCATAGGTGATGACCTGATTGGCCCGTTCCTGCAGAGGTGCCAGCGCCCCCTTTGTGCCGGAGCCATCAGAGGTCTTGCCCTTTAAACCTGGGGCGGGGCAGCGGGCTGTGGCGGGAGCGTTCAAGTCATCAAGGTCCAGGTCCTGCTCATTAGCCAGGTTCTCTTTTTGAAGCGTTTCATAAAGGACATCAGGATGGTTCCAGATCTGAGGGAGGTACTAAAGTCAGGATAAATGACGAGGAGGATGAAAAGGATGAGGAAGAAGAGGGAGAGGAGATCATTACCTTGCAGCACACACAGAAGGCTTTGAGTGGATTGAGACCAAGCCAGCCACTGTTCCCTGCCTCACGGAAACGATTCATGAACTCTTTATAGAGTGCCCTCTGGAGGGGGGAGAGACGCACCAGGATCACATGCTCCTCTTTAATGGGCAGATGGTTGCTAAGAACATCGTGACCCCTCCTACAAGAATAGCCAAAAAAGGGTTCCCATTCATGTGAAAGGAGACAAACGTTTAAAAATATCAAGATTTTTTTTCCAGCAGTAATATCGTAACAAAAACTACCTGACTAAAAACAGGCGATTAAAAAAAAGGACACTTGTTTTATTCGGCAGTGAAAACATTTGCTCTGTAAACATACACAGTGTGTATACTTTAGTATACTGATGTTTATAGTGAGATGATGGTACTCACCTTTGGACAAAGCCCTCGAGAAGGCTGTGCAGGACATGGCTGCGGTACCTCATGAGTCGGACGTCCTGTGGCGTGCTGTCAATGCACTGGCCATTCAGGATTGGCCGCTCAAACATGTTGCTGAACTCCTGCCGTGTACCCAGGAAGTCGGGTCGAACAAAGTCCACCATGCACCAGTACTCCATCAGGTTGTTCTGCAGTGGGTAGCCAGTCAGCACCACACGTCGCCGCGACCGGATGTTCTTCAGCGCCTGTGATGTGCTGGCGTGACAGTTCTTAATGCGGTGACCCTCGTCACAGATCACCACGTCAGGCCCGGGCCGCGAGAGAGCCTTTTCAATGTCTAAAATCACACAAACAAGGCGTACATTACTGCACCTCAAGCATCAACAATTAAACCAAGTAACTGTGAGGAGAAAGCCTGCATGGGCCAATCAGACACATTCAGCATAGTAAGCGCCACCCACCAGTAGTTCCTGCTTGAATAATGAATAACAAATATTTAAATAAATCAGGTGTGTTGTGTGCACTGAGGGTGAAGGAAGAAACCTTTCATGAGCTCCTGCTGCCGGTCCTCTTCGTCCAGGTCGATGATGATGGGCCCAGCAGGTTTTTTTGACTTCCTCTTGCGACCAGTGACGAAACTCTTTTTCAGTGAGAGCAGACGGTACATCTCATAGCCCATCAGAAGCACGCCACCGTCACGTGTCCACTCCTCGACGACCTTCGCCCGGCTCACCGTTGTCCTGAGATGGAGGAAGAAAAGAACATTTATGGAATGGGCTCCGGTGCAAGAGAGTTTGGACTGATTGTTTAGAGAACCCACAATGCATTTAGTAGGTAACAATGCTCATTACTTGTGCTCGTCATTCAGGAGGTGCACTCTGAAGGTCCGGGGAGAAACCTGGGCTGGATCTGTGTCTGGAGGAAGGGATTCAGCTGGGGGCAACCACAGATTAAACTCCGCTAACCAGTTCTGCAGAGTGTTCACCTGCACACAGAGTGAGACTAAGTAACTTGATGCCATACACTCACTTCCTGCTAGGAGTCATGTGATGTCGAACAGGCTCTTACAGGCACGATGGCAAGGACGGTTCTGGCTCCTGTGTGTCGGAGCAGGATGTCGATGAAGGAGATGACCTGTAGGGTTTTGCCCAGTCCCATACTGTGTGCCAGAATGCAGCCGAACCCACTGCTGGTCTTATAGCGCTCCAGAGACTCCACTAAGTTATCGTACAGGAAACGGATCCCGCCAATCTGCGAAATAGAAGAAGAGACACCTCGATGTCCGTCATAGTGTACCTGGTGAGGTTTAGGCTTGAGCATGAAATGTATTTGGTGAGGTTTAGGCCTGAGAGTGAGGTGTACCTGGTGAGTTTAGGCCTGAGCGTGAGGCGTACCTGGTGAGGTTTGACAGCACGGGCAAGCTGTGGGGCGAGGAATAGGTCATCTTCTTCGGCAGGGTGGTTGATGTTGACCAACACTCTGCCCTGAGCATCTGGCTGATTCAGAGCATCATTGATGTGTGAACCGCTGCTCTCCTCTGTCCCAGGTGAAGTCGACCGCTCCTCCTCCTCCTCATTGAAGCGAAATGCATCTTCTTCACCCGAGCTCAGTTCAATTACATCTAAACACACAGAGAGAGAGAGAGAGAGAGAGAGAGAGAGAGAGAGAGTTGGTGGCAAACACTATATAAACAAACCAAGAGGTAAGAAGTGTGCGTGTGTATACCATCTCTTGGTGACGATTTGGGAGGAGGTGCAGGTGCTCTTGGCTCACCCTCATCTCCACTGCTGTCCAGACAAATCACCTCACCCTTAGCAATAGTCGCTAAGGACGGTAAGTCCACTAAGACAAGAAAAAACAAACAAACAAACAAACAAAAATACACACCACAAACTTTTAGGCCTAGATCTCACAAGTGTAGTGAAGTATAGTGTGTATGCGTGTGTGTGCGTGTACCCGTGGGTAGCGGATAGTCCTTCCTCTGCTGCTCCAGCCGTTTTCTCCTCTCCAGCTCCTCTTGCTGTGCCGCTTTAGTTCCTGGTTCCAGCTGATGCTCCTCCAGCAACTTCCTGTTCACAACACACCACATTGATATAGTACTGCGATCCTGCCATCTCCAACTTTTACCTGCGGCTTCCAACCTTCACTAAAACCAGCCTACCACTGCCACTCTCCTAGTTAGAACTGCTTAGCTAAGTTACTGTCTATTGCTACATTCATTGTCTCATCTTTAATAAATTGTTAAACCAACCTCCTTTGCCTGACCTGGATCATTCTAGCCACTTCTGGAACTTGGGCCAGTCCGTCACATAAATTGGGGCTCGTCCTGGATAGAACACTGATTGTTTCAAGTCGTTGTACGTAGCACAATGTCTGAGACTGTCAACTTTACAGAAGATCCCTCCCTAGAGGTTTTGAAGACTTTTGATATGGAACAGTTCAATCCTTGAGACTGACATGAAGCAGTCAATGAGGAAGGTAGACATTTAGAAAGAGATACAAAAGGCTTTAGTTGAGAAAGGTTTGCTGCCAGGGGATTTGGCACAAGACTCGAGTGATCCCAAGACACTTCAGGGGCGGTAAAGGGTGGAGATGGAGAACCTTGGCTCAGAGAATTAGAATTAGAGATCTGCCGAAGAGAGGCAGAAAAGAAAAACTCAGACTGGAGATGAAGATGGAGATGGAAAAACATGGATGTGAAATTCAACCCACTAAACATGTAAAGCTGTTACCACCATTTAATGAAGAGGCTGTCGACAATTATTTTGCACACTTCAAAAGAACCGCCAGCAAACTCGACTGGCCACAAGAAGCATGGCCATTCCTACCACAAAGTGTGCAAAAAGGCAAAAGCCAAGCTTTCAGCAGAAGAAAGTCAAGAGTATCACATGGTCAAGATTGCTATCCTCAAAGCCTATAAGCTGGTACCAGAGGCTTAATGCCAGAAGTTTAGTAACCATCATAAGCCAGATGTCAACACTTACATGCAGTTTGCCATGAAAAATACTGCTTGAGAGGTGATATAGATCCAGCAAAGTGGAAAAATCTATGATTTTGGTAAACTGCTTCAAACTGCTTGAAGAATTGAGGGGATGTGTCCGTGATGACCTCACAAACTACCTGAACTAACACAAAGTCGATAATGCCACCATCCTCGCTGATGACTACAATGTTACCCATAAGAAAGGCTTTGTGAAGAGAAGTGATGACTATGAGAAGCCAAAGCCTTACTCTGGTGAAAGGCCTGAGTCCTTGAACAGCCATCAGTCCAGTGCCCAGGAAACAAAATCTGAGAAAGATCAGACCAAGTCAGGTCCTGTGTGTCACTATTGCCAGAAACAAGGTCATGTGATGACCGAATGTTATGCTCTAAAAAGGAAAAAACAGCCTATTGCGTTTATTTCCTCTAGAAGACTTTATGAAATTAATAACACGGTTCCTAAACATTATGTTGAGCTGACTGGCGTTAGAGAGGAATAGGTTCGTTATGTATCCGAGGGAACAGTCTCACTTATTGGTGCAAACAACCCTGTACCGATCATCATTTAGTTATCCAAGTCAGTTCTAGAATTAAAGTTCTGGCCCATAAATCAAAATTCCTAGATGGAGAGACGATGAAGTTATTATATAGCACTTTGGTTCAGTGTCACTTTGACTACTCATGTTCATCTCGGTACAGTGGTTTTACTAAAACTACAAAACTTAAACTACAAACCTATCAAAATGAACTTATCCGAGTTGTTCTGAAATTTCATCCCCGTATCCATATTGACTGTAACCACTTCAACCAAGTAAGCTGGTTATCTATTGAAAAACGGGTTGTTCAACTAAAACTAAACCATGTATATCACACTGTAAATAAAACATCTCCATCAAATCTTTTTTACCACTTTTAACCACAGCTAAAACATTGCAACTAGATCTAGTCGGTGGTCTCTTGTCACTTCATGTTTAATTTTGTTTATTAACACTTTTTTTAAATGTTGAAATTAATTGATTTATCATTATTTTTCTATAGTCATTTTATTTATCTTAGTAACTTATACCACAGTTTCATCATGTTGTGAAAAATTATTTCCTTTTTGAGAACCTTAATGGAAATAACTTTTCATACTTTTTTTGTGTAATCCTCTGGGTTTTATGTTTAATTATTTTATTGTACATGTGGAATCCCCAAATAAATCAATAAAAAAAATACAATATTTAAATCAATAAAAAAAACATGACAATACAACACGAGGGAATACTTTCTCTTTCTCACAGGCTCCATCAAAATAAGCAGCAGTATAACAGAATGCATGTTGCTCGATGTCACGCACAAACCAACAAATCTCATGTTCATTAATTGCGCCAATACTCGGACCGCTTCCTGAACCAGCGAGGCTTCAAACATCATCAGTGACATCACTCGCCCTAAACGACACAAGCACTGATACGCACTTTACTGAACACTTTCAGGATTTGTCGACACACTCCGAACTCACGCCAGTCCGTCTCATGAGTGAGGTCCCAGTTTCAAATCCCGGACAAGCCCCCAATCTATGTGACGGACTGGCGCGAATTCCAGAAGTAGCTGGAACGAGCCGGGTCAGGCAAAGGAAGTCGGTTTAACACTTATTTAAGGTTAGCCAATGAATGTAGCAATTGGACAATAACTTTGCTAAGTAGTTCTAATGAGGGGAGTGGCAGTGGTAGGCCAATCACAGTGCAGGTCAGAAACAGCAGGTAAAGGTTCACATTTATAAAGCTAGTAGATGCTATGACATTACTACATCACAACAGATACAGGCATGTCAGTTATGTTACTATGGATACAGAATGTGACTGTTACATCACAGAACACACATCCCTAATTTCCAGTACACCTATTACACAGATTTAAACTAACCAGCCTTATGTATCTAATATACCATCATATCTTCACTCATATCTTACCTGATGTTCCTACGCCGGTGAGCAGGTTTCGCTGGTTTGGAGCTTTTCTTCTTTGATTTCCTCTTGGAGGCAGAGTCAGCAGTGGAAGAGGCCCCCCGTGACCCATTCGGGCTCGAAGGTCGCGACGTGGACTTTGATGAAGACCGTGACGGAGCTCTGGAGGAAGGTGCAGAGCTTCCTGAAAGTGAAGAATGGGCAGGGCTGGAGAGCTCTGCCCTCTCCTCCGTCTCCATGGCCTCCACAGCTTGATCTGGGAGAAAATGTGGTATCAGAAGATCTAATAGCCTGACTACTGATACTACTTATTTTTTTCAATGGTGTAGGTGTTCCTGATGCCTCACCTGCTTCCTCTTCATCCTCCTCCTCCTCTTCATCATCATCATCGTCATCATCATCATCATCTGCGTCATTTGCGCCATCTCCTTCCTCTCCCATCTGCTCCTCTGCCTCCTCTTCGCTGCTAAGACTGGGCTCCAGGTCGCTCTCTGAGATCGCCTCTTCTGACATGGCGGCCCCTGAGTCTTCAAGAGCACTACCTACACATCCTTACTCAGACCACCTAAACACAACATACACATTCTTAAACCATACCACCTTAAATACAAAACACACATTACACATCTCTCAGACCGCTGTGACGGATTGGTGCGAGTTTCAGAAGTGTTTGGAATGAACCAGGTCATGCAAAGGAAGTTGATTTAATAATTTATTACAGATTAGATAATAAATGTAGCAATTAACAATAGATTGAGTAGAGATTGGTAGAATGACAGCATGCGGTGGGTAGAGTCTTGGATCTTACAGCAATATCCTTCGTGGAATGTTCATGGTTCTCCAGGTTCTAGCGTAGTCCGTTCAACGACACTCTTCGCACTTATATAGTTAATATAGTTATCTGTGACATTACTACGTTTTCTTTCGGTTTGGCTCTGTCATAGTAGATATACATCTGTCAGTATGGCATCATAGATACTGGATGTGCTTGTTACATCACACCACTTCAAAGTGAAATGAAAGGCAAGCCTCTCAAACGCTCCTGTTACTACACATGAACATTTGTGTAGATTGTATATGTTTGCATATATTCATAATCAGCTGGCTTTTATTTACATTTTCTAAGCTGCAATCCGCTATAATCCGTTAAATATTTTGCAATAGTCAGTTTGAAAATTCTGCTGTTTCACTCTTTTGAGTCAGCAAAATACTGCGATTAGGACGTGAACCCCCAGTTCACTTAAGGCAAGTTAATGGTAATAATGAACGTATATCTATTAATTAAACAAATCACAAACAAACTAGTGAATTTTGGAATAAAATAAATCTAGGTACATCTACAACACAATATACACAATTCTGTTTATATACATAAAAACAAGCATGTGCTGGTACATAAGAAAGAATACCACGCTAGGTATTCATATCCAAATTAGTTCGGAGACTTCACATATTTTCACATTTACGCATGGCTTTTTTGCACACTAGCTTGTATGGCCCCAATGGCTGAGTTTCTGCAGTGCCTACGTCTATTATTATTAATTACACTTTCTCAATCAGACCACCTTAAACGAGCCTTTTCACAGTTTTCTAGAGCACTGGGGATACATAAAATGAGGGTTATTGTTCCAAAATCTGCATATATGTAAAATTTCATATATGAATAAATACACAAAAGTATTAAATACCTTAGAATAAAAAAAAATATTGAACTAAAAGTGTCAGTTTGTCTTGAAAAAATACAGGGAAGTTAAATTTTAGACAAATTTGAGTTTCCCACTTGAAAAATTATCAGGAATCCAACTGAAATAATTTTCAAAGGAAGATGTTTATCATGAAAAGTTTTCCATTCAAAATTAGATACGCATATGTCATTCACATAAGTCATGCATTGGTGGCTGTCTTCCTAATTTTTGTGCATAGGGCAGATCTGAATACATGCGAGGAAGTGTCCGTCCAAAATGTCCACTCTTTTTTTTTCAGTCAGATGCACTTTTTATAAAGTACATCTAGGTATGTAACTTTAGAGCAAAACATTTTTGAATCAGATTATGAAATATTGATTACACTAGCACATGAATATGTATCCGTCTAAGTGTCCACTCTGAAATTCCAGAAATGTGGTTTGCGAATATATTTGTTGCTAAACTGTAATAAGTCCTCTAGTAAACTAAATAAATAACATGATTAAAATGTAATAAAAAATTTAACTGGTTTTAACTTTGAAATATTGCTCCTATTGATGATAGTTTTAAAAGAAATTTTATTGTTTTGTACATGCACCCTTTCAAAGGCTGGAACTTCCAAGAAAATAACGTTACAGCCAACATTTAAAAGGTTTTTATACCCTTGAATGTTTAAGAAAATTACTACTAAAAATACATAAATTAAATACCTTTATTTTTGACCCTTTGTGACTGATTGCTCTAAGAGACTGAAACCCCCCAAATACAAAACACTATTACAGATCATCAGCCAGACCACACTAAACACAGAACACATGAAATGGAGCTCACCAACGAGACCACCTCACTCACGACTCTGGTGGAACAGGGCGTGTCCTCTTCCCACTCACACCACTTCAGACTATGTCACATAATGATTTTAATTTATGTTTTCTCACTTTATTAAGTGATAAAAAGTTCAAATAGACAAAACAAAGAGAGAAAAATACAGAGTGAAAAAAAAGAGACGTTACATAACATGAGTTACATAAGGCGAGCTATGAAGTACTTTGCTTTTAGTGGCATGTTCCTGAGGAAATATGGGCTAGTAGGCTGTACAACGACATGCTTCATCAGTCACAACCCTCTAACGCTGCCTTTTCTGTGTCAGATTCAACAACCTGTGCAGCTTCAAGTACACTATAAAAAAGAATGACATCAAAAAAGATTCATATGAAACATACAAATGAGCCCTATAATATGCAAATCACTTTGGGCTCAGTGATGCAACATGTTCAATAAACACGCTGACATGGACATCCTTTGCTTTACACAACCCTGCAAACCCATGTCCCCAAAAAACACCTGAATGGTGACTTAGGAGGTGGAGCTGACATGTAAGTGCAAATGCTTCCATGTCCTGACTAATCTGATGTTTGTGGCACAAAAATTATGAGTGGAAGCAGAAAAGAGCTTTTTGTATGTAATTGAAATGTAATGTTGGGCGTTTCTGTGAAATTTGGTTTGCAGGAAAATGACATACAGCTCCTTTAATGAGCAGAAAAATCAAGAAAAATTACTGCTTTTACTAATCGTAGGGAAGAAACAGGAAATGAGCACAAGCGGCATGGATAAACACACAAACCAGTCATGCTTACTTTCAGTTCTCCTGTATGCGTGCTCATGCAGCTCTTACATGGTCATGAGTGATGTGACACACGGATGGGACATTGCCAAATAATTGCATTCTCATTGTTATTAAAGCAGGGGTGTGAAAATCATTTCACTGAGTGCCACATTACAAAATTGTAAGGTCATCGAGGGCCAAATATTAACTGAACATCTATTCAAAATGGGCAGCCACAAAATCACGTACTTAATACTATTTGGGTCACAGGAAGGCTGGACAAAGGTGGGGTACACCCTGAAGAGCTCCCAACCACTGCACGGCCTACACACACAACTATTTAGTCACACCTAAGGGTAATTTGGAACAAACAATTAGCCTAACATGCATGTATTTGGACTGTGGGAAGAAACCCATTCAAATACAGGAAGAACATGCAAACACCACACAAACATGGTCTCCGAGCACAGGACTCGATTATATTCTGCAAGGCAAAATGATTTGTTTAGGCTTTTATCCAATTTTTTGATTGGCAGTTGTGTCTTAAAGCTTTCTTATTGTTAAGCATTATTGTTATCTCATAGTAAGTACCTCTAGTATTTCAGATTGGAAAACTAACTGCTGTGATTACTATTCCGCCAATTAGATCCTTTCATGGCAAAAAAGGCAGTCTGTGACATCACTTCTTCTTTGTGTCATTCTCACAGATTCCAACCGCTCTCTGGGACATCATGTCCTCTTCCTCACCTCTCATACTCTTCATTAACCATCTTCCTCTTCAACACAGCTCTTCATCAGCTCCTAATCACCATTACTCTTCGCCATCTCCATCACTCATCGTCAGCGCCGCCCGTGCTTTTAAGTTGTCTCATCGCTTGGACCCCAGAAATGTTGCTTGCTTATTGTTATTTAATAGAAATTACCTATAGTGTTTTCACACTGACCTCTTTGCATAATTACTGCATTGTTTGTTTGTGTAATTAGAGAATATACTGATCATAAACATCATAGATTTTGAATTTGTCTGTAAGCCAAAGCAGAGAACTCCAGACAAAAGAGTGTTAGTGAAGCGCTAGCACAGTCCGCAATCGCAATCACCATCACCAGACTGACAGCAATTAGACAAAATGCCTTCTACATTCCAGCAATCACTGAACCTTTCTGAACATTGGACTATCTTCACATATACCAGAATATATACCACACATATACTAGAAACACCAGGACAACCCCATACACACTCCTTACACTTTACAGTGAGGAGATGAAGGCCAGCATCTCCGTCTCTCTCTCTCTCTCTCTCTCTCTCTCACAGACACACACTACTTGTGAATTATTTAAGAGAGACTGAAGAGATCATAAAACATAAATGAACCACCATCTGTGTAAGACCATCACACAGCTATTCATACTCACCTGTGTGTTTACACCTGTGTTTCTAATTTAGCATTCTCTAAAATGCTTTAAAGTGTATAAATAACTTTTATAAATGTATTTTAGGAACGTGTACACGCACATATATTTATTATTTTATTTAAACACTACAAACAAAATAGTTTTCTATCTGGAAGTGAGGAATGAGAAGAGTATTTACTTGCGCGCACACACACCACTGTGTACAGACACTTTTTAACACTAACATCACCGCTAACATGCTATAAACACACATCACGTTCTGTAATAAAGTATAATAATGTGTTATAAACTCTACATCGCATAATTCCGACACTGGTCCAGTCTGTCCACTTACATGTTCATTAACGCAGGAGCCAAATAACCCCGGCTCGATCTCAAATCCACCCCAACACTCGGCTAGTGCACTAGCTATTACTGTGAAGAGGATTACTTTCCATCGCGCGCAAAGCGTTTGAGTGAGGGTCGAGGGCTCGAATTGGAACACAGCCGTCGCACGGCTCTGTGGCCTAAAACACGGGCTGTGACCAGTTAGCCTTCATGCTAACTTCCATTGTCTCCACAGAGAACAGGCGGATGCGCCGTTAAAATCCTGACTTATAAACGGATTCGTCTCATTATGAGTCTGTTTCTGCCAGACAGCATTTAAACACATACATGTTTCTGACTCCAACTGGACCGAATTAAAGCGAATGGTTCGGAAGGAGCTTTAGCATCCTGCGCTAGCCGCTCGGAAGAATGAGGCTGATCGTTTTTATCAGATTGCAGCACAATATTTTATCAATTTGCATTTTATTGCTTGTTTGATCTGCGGTCTTACCTTCTGCACCTCTCTGGTTGAAACAGGACGCTTTGGCGTCGGTGCCACATCAAAAACCTATTTTTTATTCACACTGGAATGTTTTATTTTTTCCCGAAATTATACAGTTTTCCATAAGCACCACAGAAGTATTCCGGAGTGCAACACGAGTTACCCGTTTAAGGTTCCGCGCTTCACACAGTTCCTACCGTTAAGAGGGGGAGGACGAACGGACGGACACTACGCATTATTTATTTATTTACTTACTTGTTTGTTAAAGAGTAATCATAAGCTAGAGGGAATTTTTTATACTAATACAGACAGCTAATAACAGGTGAATTACGAAAAAGTGTGTCAAAAATATTCAAAGACTGGTAAAAGTCGCTTAAGTAACATAAAACATTAATCAACATTTATTTATCCTTCCATTAATTTTCTAAACCGCTTAATCATAACATTTAATTCACCTGAAATTAAAACTGTATATGTGCTTTGACTTTATCAGAACATTAATTGACATTAATAGAGACAGTTTTACATTTTTATTTTGTTTATGTAGCTCGCGCGTTTAACATCAAAGATAATAAAATGATCAATGCACGAGCCGTGAAATTGAACAAAATATTCAAATAAACAAAACAGCCTTAACCTGTTTAATTATTGCATATTTTAGGTATTAAATAATTGGACAATTTCTATATGCACGGAAAATAATATATACACAATTAAATAAAATCAAACCCCGACACAGACGGATTTCCCCTTTTGCACAACATACTTTTTCAGCCTACAGCGACATCTAGTGGTTGTTGGAATTACAAGTTTGTCGCAGGTTGATGACGCGGACAATGAACGACCGATTCTTTGTGATCTACTGTATTTACTAAAAAGCTCTAGCAAATCCGTAGGAGTAGCGAACGTTTCCAAGCTCTCCGAATGTAAACACAGCAACATGGAGCTTTATAAGAGTGGACTGTAAAGCTGTTTGGATTTTTTAAAATAGATCATGAACATGAATAAAGGCTGGTTGGAGCTGGAGAGCGATCCCGGTGAGTGAATTAGCCAAAAGCTAGCGATAGCTACTGATGTTATAAGCACACAGGCAGCTTTAAACTCTGTTAACCTACACCCAGTGTCAGTAAGGTTCGATAATCATTACAGTTTTTAATTCAGCCCCAAACTCAACGTGGTGATGGTTAATGATGACAGAAAAAAAGATTGTGGGATACATTTTCTAAATGTGACATCCTAAAACGATCTAAAGACAACCTGAAAAATAACCTCAACAAAACATGGATAACTTTGATAAATAAACAGAAAATGCTCAAATATAAAAAAAAATCGCTGAACAAATGTGAACCCAAATGGTTTTCTTCGTGCAGTACAGGATATAAAACAAGGGATTTGCACACGATGGACTTCAGGCTGTTCGTGTTGTTTCCCATTTTTCTTTTATTTCTGTGTAAATTGCAGTATTGCTGCTCGATTTCTTTTATTATTTGAGTTGACAAAATATATCTTGATATATAGGTTAGCAGAAATAGAGTGAAGCTGGTCTAACAGTTAGATAACAGTTTTGATATTTTGAAATAAAAAAAGCTGTAAAAGGAAAAATATTAACTGGGTTATATACTAAGAGTAAGTATAACATTTTAAGTTATGTATCATGTTCTCTGCTTTCTCTAAGCCTGTGTAATGGATCCTGTGTCTAATAGCAATGTACAGAATCCAGTTTATACAGTTTTAAAAATGCATTATTTTATATAAATCTACTGAGAAACCGTATTATCACTTGTGTTCTCTCACTGTTTAAAGAAGTCCATGAAAGAAGCAACGTTAGACACCTAATGGACACATGCAATGCTAATGTTTTTCTGTGTTCTGTTTTATCTCAGGTCTCTTCACACTGCTGGTGGAGGATTTTGGTGAGGAAGATGTTTTTACTGCTCTCCTTTACACTCATTTCTTCTTCAGGTGATTTGATGTAAAATGCAGCTTAAGTGCAGACTCATCAAGCTGTTGTTTGTGTGTTGCTCAGGTGTAAAGGGTGTACAGGTGGAGGAGATCTACGACCTGCAGAGTAAATGCCAGAGGTACAATAACGCGCGCGCACACACACACACACACACACACACACACACACACACACACACACACACACACGAACAAAAAGCATAAGCTATGCATACTACAGATTTCCGTGCTTTGTGTTTGTGTGT
>JBCNYG010000021.1:13821014-13831845 GCA_039654305.1 Porochilus rendahli
ACGCGCGGGGAGGAGCGCTTGTGTGTGGGTGTGTGTGTGTGTGTGTGTGTGTGTGTGTGTGTGTGTGTGTGTGTGTGTGTGAGAGAGAGAGAGAGTAGGCGGTGAGCTTGTTTCTCTGCATATAAACTGTCAGACCTGAGCACTAGTTAGTAGAAGTTTCTCCAAAGATCAGAACATGATCAGTGTTGGTTTGAATAGTTTCATCTTTACAATTTTATACATCCATTATATTAACCTAAAAATAACAGAAAGAGTGTATATATGGTACAGTGTCATGTGATCCCAGCATTATGCAGTGTTACCTCTCTGTTTGGTGCATTAGTGTGAGTACAAATGATAGGTTGGGTGGTAGGAGTCTGATGTTCGATGTCTTCATGGTGTAGATCGGCCTCATGAGCAGTTTGAAGAGCCTCTTCGTGTGTGTGCTGTTAACCTCAGATGCCACGAAGGACTCAGGTGAACTGTTAATCTGCTTCCTTACCTTCTGCTGCGGTGTCATAAAGTAGTCAGACATGTTTAGTGTCCTCACTGAATACGATGCCATTTTCACAACTTAACCTGTTTACCCCTTAAGGGAGTGTCGGTTAATTTAAGCTAAAGGATTGCTGCATAGTGTCTTTTTGCTTCATCTGTTGATTGACGAGATCTGAAATTAGGCTCATCAGTTCCTTCAAGCAGATATATATAGTGTGTGGGTGTGTGCGTGTGGGTGTGTGTGTGTGAGCGGTGGGTGGGGTGGCGGTGGGGGTTAGTGTTCACTTTAGAAAAGTTTCATGACTTTGAGAATGTGCTGTGTGTCTCGTTTCTCATCTCTCCGTGCAGGTGCTTGTAAGTAAATGATGTTATTACACATTCAAGAGCTTTCTGGAGTAACAAAAGTGTTTAAATCCCTCCTGAAGCCGGAGCAGCGTCTCAGCACGCCTCACTGATGCTGAGATGAAAGCACAAGACGGGTTTATGACACACAGTCGAACTGACATCTCCTTACACCACCTGAATAAATACAGCAGAATGAAGGCCTTCTGGAGACATACCGCTGAGATTGCTTTGTAGTTAATTAGTCTTCAGAAAGCTAATACCAATTTTGTCAATTTTTTAAACTCATTTGAGTGCTGCATACATTCAGAGAATAAAGTACGTTATTTTACTTATAGTGGTACACTGTCTCTAGGGCAATACTCCTGTAGGTACCATACAGTGTATTTACCGTTCTTGGCCTCAAAATTTTCAATGCATAGGTGTTGACTGTATTTTGAGGACAGAAGTGAACTTCTGTACCCCAATTTTAAACAGTGTATCCATTGATAATAATAATAATGATGATAATGATAATAATAATAATAATAATAATAATAATAATAGCAAGCTCAATAATAACAATTTATAATTGTTATTATTAGTAGTAGTGGTATTGATATTAACAAATTACAGCCTCTTTTCATTTTTAGACACACCCTTTTTTTCTATTTTCTATTTTCTCTTGTGTGTGTGTGTGTGTGTGTGTGTGTGTGTGTGTATTGGAGGGGGGGCTTTGCACATCCGGGTCCGCTCGTGCCGTGTCCGAAGGACGAGCGCGGATCTAGGGCGCGTACGGGCGCGTGCTCGTTTGATTGCGTGCGCGCCGCAGCTCGGCCCTTCCCATGCTACGCCGTTGTACTCGCTCGTCGCCGGATCGTCGGGTTGTGGTGGTGGAGGTGGTGGTGATGAGGTTGATGATGATAATGATGATGGCGGAAGCGGAGCTGCGCTGACTCTCTGTCTTTTTCTCTCTGTCCTTTTCTTTCTTTTCGGTGTTCGTGTCTCGGTGGAAAGCCGTCGACCGAACGGGCCGCGCGTGTCTGTTTGTATCTCTGTCTGTCTCTTTCTGTCTGTCTCTCACGCCGTGTCAGTAAATGGGGAACGAGGCGAGCCTCGAGGGAGAGGCGGGCCAGCCGGGAGCCGCTTCCGCTTCAGCACCACCGCGCGCTGGACAGCTCAGCGAGCCGAGCACCGGAGCACCCGGGCCGGGACCGGACAGGTATGAACGGCGTTTTACACGCTTTTCTGAGGCAACAGCGAGCTGCACTGCGGCTCTACCGAGCACACATCTGGGCTTTTAACATCAACAACACCAACATGACCGCTGTCTGTTTATTCTACTCCACTGTCGCGGGGATCAAATTATCAGGTGTCAGTAATGACACCGTCAACACCTTCACGTACACCCAGTAACTACAATACCCGTCTTCCTGACCAGAACCTGAACAGTACTGCTTTCAGCATGACAGTGTACTGTAGTGTGTACAGTAATATGATCAGTACCGCCACAGCAGTGTCTGTAGAAATCATCTGATCAGTCTGCGTTTCATAGTACCATCACGGCTTTAATACCCACATTCACTTCAACACACCAGGGTCTCCACTACATCTATTCAGATGGGTGGAAGAGGCAGCAAGGCTGTCCAGCAGGGTTCTGGATGATATGATACGGTTTGATATAATACGAGACGATGGTCTGTAAAGCAGTGTGCCTATTTCTGACTCCTAGATTTTGTATAACCGCATCAGGAATCCTGAGTCTCATATGATTTTCGCAATCCATATATTCATTCATGTATTTCTCAACTGCTTTATCATATTAGTGTCGCGGGGAGGCTTGAGCCCATCTCAGCTGACTCTGGGTGAATGTAGGGTAAACCATAAACAGCTAGTCATTCCATCACAGGGCCAACGCAACCATACACATTTACACCTAGGGTAACAGTCGGTTAGCTTAATGATAATGTCTTTGGACTGTGGAAGGAAACCAGAGTACCTGGAGGAAACCCACACAAGCATCGGGAGCATGTGCATACCGAAACACCCTCGCCGAGCCCGGGACTCGAACCCAGGACATTCTTGCTGTGAGGCGGAAGTGTTATCCGCTACACAACCGTGCCTCCACTGATTTTGGTAATGAGAAAAAAATTCTAATGTACACACTGTGCTTTCCACATTATAGTAGTAACTATATGTATGCTATATGTAGTAACAGTACATTCAGCAGACTTTGATAAATTATAACTACTACATCAACTACTAATCATAATGTTTTTCAGTACAACTGACTGAAATCCTTTGATAATAATGAAATCTACATATTAACTGCATGTAAGGGATAATGTACAGTTTAGTTGTGTTCTAGATAATTACTAGTTCGCTGTGCATTACACACATACATCCTAAAGAAATCAATGTTTCGACGCAGTGTAAAAATTATTTTATTGATTTATTTATAACAAATTTAAACAGAATAAAAAAATCCTGCCGAATGATGATAATGATGAAACAGGACCAGAGATGGTTTATGGCCTAGTGGTTATCATGTATGACGTAAATACAGCACAGCATTTTTTCCATCTCTGCAGTAATCCTGTAAATGTGACCCACATGACCAGACTGTAATCACGTTTCATGCTTTTTAATGTTTCTCTAGTGACCTAATAGCAGAAAGTCTGCATTTTTAAGTCGTGAATGTTTTTAACTGCTGATAAAAAAGCGATAGGTTGAGTGTGAGCAGAACGAGGCACACATCAGCGACACAGATACGTCACAGAGAGAGACTCCACTGTGGAGCTCAATTCCTCATAAACGTCAACAAATATCACTGTAACACAAACTTATCGCTTTCACAAATCTGTAACACAAATTTCAAGTTTAATATTTCCACTTCAGATTTAAATTTATTACTTTTCATTTATGTTTCTTTGAATGATTACTTGCTGAAATTAAAAGTCATGCATCTATACGTTTCTGTTTATAAATACTTAATGAATCAGACTCTCTTCAGAGGTACTGCATGATTGATGGGGTTTAAACCCAAACTTTGTAACCTTTTAAGGGGGTGGAGCAAGTGGCTGGCGAAAGACAGCTGAGTACTGCAGACAGGGCTAAATATTGTTTGAGTAGTGACTCCAAAATATTCAAACTCTTCATGCAGAATTTAAACGTGTAAATTACATCTGTAAAGCGTGAATTGTTCATGACTTGAACAGTTCGATTTATGTTTATTTGCTCTATAGGCATTGCTGAAACTTGTAGGCATATTACGTTGTATTGATTCACGTTTCAGTGTTGTGCATGATACATATTGGAAAGTAGGTGATTATTGGGACACACCTGTTGGCGTGATAAAATATGCTGTGTGTGATAGGGTGTGATGAAAAGCTGATGTATTAACTATTAATACAATTATGATGATGAGCCATTTTTTCTGCACGCAAGTGAAGAATCTCCCTCTCTCTCTCTTTCTGTCTCTCTCTGTCTCCCACACACACACGTGTTCACATCCATGTGCCTGTTTTTTTATTTCTTCTTTGCTGCTTCTCTTGCCTCAAGCTCATTCGTTCTTTTACTGGAGATTCAGGTTTTTTTTTTATTTTAAAGTGAGCATTTGACATTTTATTGCAATGACCATTCTTCATCTCTCATCCCTTTATCCCTCACTCTTTCTCCTTCTTTTAATCTGTCCTTTCTTGTCTCTTTGATTCTCTCTCTCTCTCTCTCTCTCTCTCTCTCTCTCTCTCTTTGTGCAGAGAAAAAATGTTCTGTTCATGTTTCTCTGCATGAAACATTATCTCTCCACTGAGTGTATCGCTGCAGCCCTGAGAATTTGTGTGTGAGGGTGTGTGTGTGAGAGATAGAGAGAGAGACAGAGAAAGAGAGGCCCATTGACAGGCAAGAAGCAGGTGGAGGTAGATTTCATGGATCACCAGGTTTTCCCATGAGCCTGGACCATCAGGTCCGTCGATGCGCTCTAGCTCAAGCTAATACATATCACGTTTAATCTGAAATCCACTATTCTAATACACATCACATCCCCTCTTTACTAAACACACACACACCTACACAGTCTGTGCTGGAAGAATCTGGGTAGTGTTTTGACTCCTGTACACTCGAGCATTTACACCAGCACTCCGATGCATTTCCATTTATGTGGACCAGACGGAATCCAAACTGCTGCAGAATACATCATCACCGTGATTTCTTTCAGTTTTGATCTGAAGATAGTCAGTGCGAGGGCTAAAGTCAAAATGGCAAAAGATGAGACAATTCTTACACCAAGATCAAATCAAGACTTGCACAGTTTGAGGAAAAAAAATATCAGATCTTTATTTCAGCCAAACATCTAGAAATTTTCATCATCCCTGGATTGTCATTTGTTTTGTTGAAGGAATTACTTCCAGTCAAACATTTCACTTGTAAAAAAATTAAGACAAATCCAACATTACTCACGCCGACTACAGGTCAAAACCAAGATCATATTTCCCTAGACTGACGCTCGTGTCCAAGTTGGGACAGGAAATATGGATTTCACCTCAGTTGGACTGAGGTAGTATCCAACATCTTTTTCTCCTTTATACTGCATTTCACCTTCAAATAACCCAAGAAAGTAATTTCTATGCAGACATTTTATCTGTTTGCATGAGTGAGATCATGTGACAGTCACTCAAAAGATGCTGCTTACTCAGACTTGTTAGTTTTTGGATCATGTGACAATCAGGAGCCAATCACATTGTGACAGACATCAGCTGCTCAACACTGCTGTGTAGAGATTCTATAAAAAAAATTTTTGCACATGTGAGTGTTTGGTCAGGAGCTGAAGGGAAAAGGTATATTTGGATTGTTGTAATATCAAGTATAATAAATGTAGTGATATCACTTATGTATTTAAAGCATTTGTATTAGTATAAGTAGACAGGGGTGTAAAAATGGTTTGGTGAATGTCTATATAGTACTTATGTGCAGTAGATAGAGAAAGAGGAAAAGACAAAAAATGAAATGATTTTTTTAGGAAGGAGGAAAGGTCTATTTACTCATAGATGGAACAAGGAAATCTAAATATCATGCTGATAAAAGACCCTGGTTCATATATTGACACTACAATTGAAAAAAGGTTGCAGTCATGGGCTCTGGGGGCCCCCTTATTTCTCGCTCATAGTCACAGGGGGTCCTTTCTGGTATCCTGTAGAACCCATTATTACTCGATTTACACTTCAGACAACTGAATCTGAATGAACTCACCCTGAACAGGCGTATAGCAACATGTTTTTGGTAAAGCTGGATGAAAGTGAGCCATGCACACACACACACACACACACACACATACATAAAAGGAGAGCTGAGAAACAGAACCTGTCTGAACATGTCCCAAACCATGAACCAAAATGATAAGCACAGGCTGTGCCTCACAGACCACACCTCCACTGAAATCAATGACACACACATAGACCAACCCTCCCTTACTGAGAATAGTAAGCACACAGGCCTCAATCGCTTCACTGAAAACAATGAGTACACGGGCTACACCTCCTTTACTGACACTGATAAGCACACAGGCCACGCCTCCTTCACCGACACTGACAAGCACACAGTCCACACCTTCTTCGCTGACACTGACAAGCACACAGGCCACACCTTCTTCGCTGACACTGAGAAGCACACAGTCCACACCTTCTTCACTGACACTGACAAGCACACAGGCCACACCTTCTTCACTGACACTGGGAAGCACACAGGCCACACCTTCTTCGCTGACACGGACAAGCACACAGGCCACACCTTCTTCACTGATACTGGGAAGCACACAGGCCACACCTTCTTCGCTGACACGGACAAGCACACAGGCCACACCTTCTTCGCTGACACTGACAAGCACACTGGCCACACCTTCCTGACACTGACAAGCACACAGGCTACACCCTGTTTATTGAGAATGATTAGCAAATAAACCACAACTTCTTTACTATGATGAATAATCACAGAGACTATGCTCAAAGGATGAGCCATTATACACTAATACTGCCTTTACTTTCTGTTCATTTTACACACACACACACCCCTCTCAGGTCTGTTATTGACTCAGTTATATATCAGGTAGCAACGAGTCTCTGGAGAGTGAGTGAGTGTGACTTCTCTACAGGACGCAGCTCTATTTTTCCTGCTCAGCTCAGCCCACTGACGATAATAACTCCGATATGCGAACTCCTCAGCCATGCGTGAAACACTGGCCTGTATTTCCCTGTATGCGGGAGCAGAAGCTCTCTGGAGGGTTTTTAAAGATTGATTCAGCTGCTCTTGCTTTTGTGCTGCTCCTGTGGATTTGTGAATCATGTGCATGAAATCTCTGCATGCTTCTGTGCAACACAATCTCATGTGCTAGCTGATGTGAACATCGCCAAGTATCGGTACACAATCAAGCCATGATTGTGTCACGCAGTTCCAAACAAATTAGCAGTGTGCTTGCTAATTGCATGAGAGCTGTGATTCATTTTATAAAGCAATCAGTCATGGAGGGGACATTAAGTTTCCATACACTGATTATTTATGCAAAACCTGAATGTGCAGAAAACAAACAAAAAAAGTGTAATAATATGAAAAGTATATAAGCAAAAGTTCTTTGTTGAATGGCTAAAAAAGAACCAATAAAATCTCACAGAAGAAAGACCAGAGTCATTTTTGCCGCCCTTTAAAATGTACCATTGTTCAGAAGTTGATACTGTTGTTTTTTTTTTCATACAATGCATCTCATAAAATCAAGAACTTATTTTAACATAAATAACCATAAAAAGCACTATACCGGGCAATTTTATCCTGTGGATTACTATCAGGGGCTTTTTTCCCCGGAAGTGACGTTAACACGTGGGCTGGGTTGTCCAGTACAAGTAAACAAGCAGTGAGCAACATTGTGGTAAAATAGTGATGAAAATCAGTGATGTGGTAAAACAGAGCCTTGCATACTATAGGCTCTTACCTTTTACTGGCTCCTTTTGGCGAGGCGTTGATCGAGTTCATTGTCATCCTTTGACTTTTTATGAAGGAATTTCATAGGAACAACATCCAGTTATAGATGTAAAAGCTTGGGCTTCATGCCAAGTAGATTTGCCTGAACATCACGCAGATAGCCTCTCGGCTTGAAGCGGTCTTTGCCGACTACTGAATTGTGTCCAAAAGGAGATGTTTTCAGAGTATGGCCTGTGCCGATGTTATGTTATGTTTTCCGCAATTTCTTTGCTTGTTTTCTTTTGCTTGTTGTTTGTGTAATCGTATGCTTTGCACCCCGCCATCTTATACTGGTGTCTGCTGTCCAGGAAATAGGTAAAAAGAAAGAATTTGAGTCACTACCAGGACTGGAACAGCCAATGAAGAAGGCAACATTTACTACGCATGTCTTATAGTAATAGTAGTGTGTCGGCACTCACACATACATGACAAGAAGCAAAAGGCTGATGTCGTCTGATGGGACTGCTGATGTCATACGTTTTCGTTTTAAAGAGCTAGTAATACAAATTCAACACAGGTACCATTTAAAACAAAAAAACACTAGAATGCTAAACACAGGAATACTAGCTACGTGTTTTTTATTTTATTGCACACACATGTACATGTGTTTTTCTTTTAATATGAGAAGTCAAGCAGTCCATATGTTCACGTGATTAAAGTTTCAAAGAACTGTTGCTAGGCAACATAAGTATTAATTCAGAGGCTAAGCTTGCTAATAGTTCTGCTAACTATACACCCACTCATACATATACAGTATACTTTCCTCTGACACATTGGTAAATTTCAAAGTGAAATCTTTTTATCACTAAGTATCTCTTCTTTAAGTGAAGAACTACCCTGGAGGTACACCTAGTACTTAACATCAACTGCTAACACAGCTACCAGTGCGTTCATTCTGCCATACTGAGAAATGCCTGCTTTGCCTATTGACAACCAAACTTCTATTGGAATTTCAGAATATTATTTTGTGGAAACCTTATTTGGTACACCAGAATTGTTGCTAGTGATTTAGCCAGCTAGCACATAGCTGCTAAATGTATAATGTAAAGACACAGTGACTTAAGATACAAGTAATCCGAAGTATCAAAAGTTTCCTCATATATATCAATAAATTGCTAAAATCATACGGATAAAACTACATAACATACATATATGTATTGATGTCAGAAACATTTGTAATGGGTGTGGTGTTGTGGGTGGGAGGGAGGGATGTTAATGAAATTCCATGTCCTGCATTTCAGATCATTTTAGCAGGTTGTAATATGGTTTTAATACCACTCTGTGACATTAGGACAAAAAAAACCCCAAACAAACCACCCACTCACACATATATACAGTGTACATGGCATATGCACACAAAATAAGTGTTGATTTAAGGGTGCACTGTGGATTTACCGTTTGAAAGTGAGCAGAGCAGTGGACGGTTAACCTACAAATAGCATACATTTATAAATAAGTATGGTTTCAAAAAATTCTGAAAAGACCACCTGCATCTCATTTTATTCTAGTCAAGAAATAAGTTCAAAATAAAGCATTAATAGATGGTGTTTTATGGAAATATATCTTCACAGGTGTTTCTGATAATTTTCTTAGAACGCAGTGTTTTTTTTAATAGAATTTTTAGCACTACTTCTGTATAGCAAAAAAGCTCTTATATTAAATATCCTTCTTTGGTTTAAATGAAGGACTTGATTTTAATCTAAATTCTAGGTAACTTTAGCTTAGTATCCTCTCAGAACTGTTCACATTCTCAGAGGAAAAACCTGGCACAACTAAACCTGCTACAACCTACCTTCCTGTTAGTTGTGATAAACTTTATGTCTTGTCTGTGGAGCAAACCAAGAAATCTTGAGTTAATTAATACCGATCTACAATAAGTTAAAATAAATCCATGCTTTTCAATATTTACACTAATGGTAGCATTATTTTGTTGACTTTAACATTGATTTCATATTATCTAGTGTTAATATCAAGGCTGTGTAACAAAAACAAGGTTTTTAGAAACAGCTGAACATTTTTGAGGTGGTGGCATGTATAATCTTCAGCTACTTCAGATACCTGCTCTGATGTCTTACTTGCTGTATGTAGGGCAGCATTCAGTAACAAGAACTTTTCAAAGCTTTTGTGAACTTAATAAGAGTTTGCCCCTAAAGTTTTGCCCTATTAAACATACCCTGCGCTCCTGCTGTGGGGAGTAGACAGTTTTAGGCATTAATCCAAGTGGAATGGATTTGATAATGAAAAGGGGGCTGAGTTGATAGATTTATGCACTAAAATTATTTGTGGTAAAAGTGGAAGGGGGAAACTAATAATTTCTAAAAAGTGACAAGGATTTGCCATCGTCAACCCCCCCCCCACCCCCCTTGTACAATGGCACATTCATATGTGTGTGAGTGTTTGAGGAAAAATTTCTTCATAACATGATTTATTCAGACTGTCAGCCATGTTCTGTGAGATTTCTGAAGCTTATTATCTCGCAAGCTAACAATGATTAGCTAACCTTACTGAGGACTCAACAATGCTACTAACTTGACCCTTTATTTTACCACACACTGATCAGCTGTGTTGTTGTTGTTGTTCACTACTCAATCAGTTAAAAATATGTGCAACTAGATAATAATTGTGGTGACCACATGCCCATTGAGTCTTTTATACAGACAACTAAAAGAAGATACAGCTGTCAGAAACCTCCATTATTGTAGCCTGTTCAACATGCAAGCTAATAGATGCTAATCACACATGCAGGTGACTGATAGCTCTATCTTGATTTTTTTGTTTTCTGTGTAGAAAATGAAGTAGAAGTGTATGTATGTTGTATTATATAGTGTTATGTTGTGTGTTCTCTGACTCAGCTTTCTTATTTGTCTCCTAAGCCAAATCATTTCACTTTCATGGTACAAACAGTCTGTTTATTCATCTCCGTAACAAAGATAAATCATCTGTAAACACACTACCTCTCTCTCTCTCTCTCTCTCTATCTATCTATCTATCTATCTATCTATCTATCTATCTATCTATCTATCTATCTATC
>JBCNYG010000021.1:13876490-13897134 GCA_039654305.1 Porochilus rendahli
CCCCCGCTTTTTTTTTTTCTTGTGTTTTTTTGGTTGTTTGTGTGTGTGTGTGTGTGTGTGTGTGTGTGTGTGTGAGACTATATTGTAAAATCATTAGCAGAGGGTGTGGTCTGACCATGAGTAATAAAGAGAAGAGAGCAGAAGCCAGGGAGAGAAAGGAGAAGGTATCTCACCATGCTCTCAGGGGTCCTGCTTGCGTCACTCACTTCTTCTTCAGAACATCTGAAACTCAGCCCTGAAGCTCCCGAGCTCTGGTCCTGATGCTCGTCTCCTGGTTCCCTTTGTGCGTGTATGAGTGTGAACTCTCACCAGGGTCTCTGAACCCAGTGCTCTGACTTTGGTTTTTAAAGGGACCTTCTCTGTGCCGTGGTTGGACATGTGCAGGAGGCTGGCCTTTCTACTGGGTTGCCAGATTGACATAAAATGCATCGTTAGTATTCTTATTGTTATTTTATCAAAAATACTCCATAATAATAAATATAATAATAGTTACATTGTACATTATGCTTTTATAGACATTTTACATTTACATTTTTGTACATTGTGTTCCATGTTACTTGTTTATTTGTCAATAAGTACATCATACATCCACTGAAAATGTATCTTCATCGTTTATTTATTTATTTATTTATTTGTTGTTTGAACCTAAACATTTTCCCCCCTAAATTTAGTCGTGTCCAATTCACACCCGTCAAGTGTTGCCTCCCTATCACATGACCACCACCAACCAGGGAGGGGTGTGAGCATGCACGTGCCCCCTCCGTGACATGGGATGCCGCCACCCGCCTCTTTACGAACTGCTGCGCATGTGTATTCGGAGGCGACCTGACACACTTGGAGGGAAAGCGCTATCTGCCCCCTCGTACGATTGAGCTCACGGATGCCCATGGAGCGTATGCTGTCCCTCCATCCGCACCGCTCTGTGGTTGCGGATGGCTGCAACATCAACCTGGACTCCAACCGGCGATCTCCAGGTTGATAGTCACGCACCACGCATGTGCCACTCAGGAGCCGGACGTAAACATTTTAAAGTACAAATGTAAAGTGACCTGCGGTGAGAGGAATGTAAAAGAACCGTCGCTGATTTACGTAAATAGTAGCCTGGTGAGCCCTTGCCCGGAGTCGGCTGAGATGGGCGCCGGCCTTCCCGCGACCCTAATTAGGAATAAGAGCTTCAGAAAATGAACGAATGACAAAGAGCAGGAAGAAAACACCATGTTAAATAGCTCAACCTGCCAACCCTTACCCCTGCTCTCATTTCGCAGACCCATCCACCCTTCCCCTTCATGTGACTGGAGCCAACTATGATTGGATTTCATGACCAGTGCTTCAGTCTGGAGTGAAACCAAGGCCATTAAAAACCACCACGCCACAAGTTCTAGTGCTGGGGTTAGTTTCATTTTCATTACACTTTCAGTATTCACTTTCAGAGGGAAAACCCAGCTTAAGCTACGGAGCAGAAAGTGCGCATGATGTTATAATAAATGTGGGTGTTCCTCTTATCTGGTATTTCCTGCATGCTTACAATCCACAGGGTGAAAACAATCTGTTCAACTGTGCATTTCATTTTAAACACAAATCTTCAGCACGACATTAATAAGATACACAGTACACGCTTTTAAGAAACAAAGGTTCCTCGCATGGTTTAAGAGACTTAACTTCTCTACGAGGTTCTAGCAGGAACCCTGGCTGGACATCACCCACCCAAAACTCCACACCAGGGAGGCATTCAGGTGGCGGGGCTCTCCCTCAGCAATAGGGTGAGGAGCTCGGCCATCTGGGACGAGCTCGGAGTAGAACTGCTGCTGCTCCGAGTTGAGAGGAGCCAGTTGAGGTGGCTCGGGCGTCTGATTAGAACACCTCTCGAGCGCCTAAGGAGTAATTATAAAAAAGATTAAAGAGTATGCACATGGATCCCATATATTGTGCTGTATATACTGTAGTCTTGTAACCGAGGAAGCCAACATGCCGACATTACTAAGCTGCAGTGTTGGATGAATTTGCCGTTTAGTTGTCACTTTGTCTTTTTCATCTCTCTTTGTGCTTTGCCTTATAAGGAGGTTGTGGGCGTGGCTAAATGTAAACCTGCTGTCGTGTTAACATGTTTAGTGATTTATTGCAATTTAGCAATTTTTTGACTTACACACGTTAAGCAAATAAAAAAAAATATACACAATTCATTTTATGATCACATAATAAATGTCTCTAAGCTCCGCCTACCAGTCTTTGAAGTAGTTCAAGGTGAACTCCTGGTGCTATTTTATACGAGAACTTAAATATTGTTTGTCTGATTGTTTTTAAAGCAAGTTCTATGGAATGATTTACTATATATTCACGGAAAAAAAAAAAAAACCCTGACCAGTAAATGTCACTCACCTGATAGGGCTGATGGGAAATTTCTCCTTTAAATAGTTACAGAATCAATGAAGCTTGTGTGTTTTCTTCATCCGGTGGTTATTCATTTACATGAGGCAGGAAACGAGGGGTGCTTGTGACACGCTACCTAAAGTGTTCTTTTTTTGACAATCTGTGGCAATTTTTAAAATAAAACTATGAGAGGAATTTTTGTGGGGGTCGGGGGGTTGTGATATTTATTTATTTGAATACCCGAAATGTAGCATTCGGTTTGGACGGTTTATCATTCATGTGAACGGAAATCGCACCAAACAAGAAAAATAAAAGACAACACAAGTCAGAACAAGAATGCAGGCGGTGAGGACACACACAAACACACACACACACAAAGTTTGATCAGAGTGTTAAATGTTTTAAGGTCAAATTTGCTAAATATTCTGTAATCCTGATTTACTTTTGTACTCACAACATGTGCATACAGTCCATTAACCAATCAGGTGTAAATTACCAAGCACATTCGTGATGTATATAGTTTAGCCACACCCACAAAACTCCATAAAAGAAAAAAACTGACTTACCTGAAGTCCTGGAGATAGCCTTTGCAGCACGTCAGCTACTGTAGACATACTAAAGCCCCATTCATACAAAAAATCGCAAGCAACACAGGAATTCCTTCACTGTTGAAATGCATACGAAAACCTCTCGCGAGGAAAGTGAATTGTGCCGTCAGCTCTTGTTACCATGGTAACTCCCTCGCAAAATCTTTATGAGGGAAACTGAACAGCATCGAACTAGTTCCAAACAGTAGATCTGTAAAAGCTTATATTCTTATATTATCTTATATTACTTTTTCTATATTTTGGCTAATATTATCTTAATAAATAGCTTATTATTATCATTTTTAACATTGCTCATCATGTATAGAACAAAGTCTCTTATGCGGCATATAAATATATTTCCACAGGAAATGCCGACTGTTTTAGAAACGTGGTCCCAAGCATGGTGTTTTGGGTTATTACCACTGTAAAATTTCAGTGGGCAGTCATAAAAAACAGAATATTTAGACAGCAATAATTTGCCTCATCTTTTATCTATCAATCAACAGTATCTTTAAGCTCTGATTGGTATTTACTTGAATCATGTAGCATGAAAGTCCAGCTAAGTAAAACTCCCCTCCCACCCACTCTGGGTCGCTTTAGAAAATTTTGCCTCTTGTCAGTCATTTCGCTGGCATTCAATGATGTGGCACGGTTGTTTGTTGCTTGTTGCTTCCTTTGTGAATGCAGTTTAATTCTTCCTTATTTTATGCCATTACTTTTGAAAAGTGAGTCTTGTTTTTCTTAATGTCCAGGTTTGTTTTGGAATAACCTCTTTGAATATGTATCTATCCAAAGAACTATCAAAAAAGAAATTATCCCACTTTCACTCCTTTTTTTAAGCAAATATTTAGCTGCTAACATTACGCAGTTCAGTGTGGTTTTGATGCCAAAAATCAAAGCTGCCACGATTTACTCCAACTTCCCAAAGAAGATCAAAACAGCCAGACATTGAGGGTAACTTTGATTATTGTACTTTACTTAATCAAGGCTATTCAAATATGCCCTTTTTCCTTACATGCATGCTAATAAATTTCCAGTAAACACTGCTTCTCTCTTCCACTCATAAAGGTAGATAAACTAGTATAATATTACCATATTTTTTTAAACATTTATCAGAACATCCATCACATTTGGAAATGAAGTAGCATCTTCTAAGCAGGTGTAGGGGAGGCCCAGAAGCATTTGTGGGTGGACATGGCTCATGAATACCCTCCCATGTGATCGCCTTGTCACATTCTGCCTCTCTGCCGTTCTGTATCAGTCCGGAGGACTTCTGAGCTTTTATGGCTAATGTGTCACAGGAAGATGCACAAACCCTCAATTAATTATCACATCAATAGCATACATGATTAGCATTTCAAATGAATATTCGGCAGTCAGAAGGCCAGCAAAGTGCTTCCTGCACCTTTTTACGAGAGGATAGAGGCTGCCAGAGTGTGTGAAAGCTGGTCAGATGTTCCCGTGTACACTTATCCAGAGTGATTGCATGCAGGTGTAACCCCCAACTCTCCCCCATTTTTCTTACACACATTTGTACTCCTCCAAAGCCCACCTCATTTAAAATCTTGCTCTGAAAAGGCAAAAAAATCCCAGATGGTTGGCTGTGAGGCACGTCAGAGCACACATAATTTAATAAATTGTTTTCGGTTTTTTATAGCACATGTTTATATTTAGATCTTGTGTGGTGTACTCAAGGGAGAGAGTAAGAGAGAGAAAACAATCAGGAGGCATCTAGCTGGTGTGCAAAAGCCTCCCTAAAACTCACTTTGTGTCCAGAGCCTTAACAGTAGCCAAGCAGTACACAGCACAAAGCCTGCACGTCGTCTTCAGCCTTCTTTTAGTGTTCGCCTGCTAACTTACCAGCTTTTCCCACTGAGGGGTTATAACAGTAAAGATGGTTCCTTTAGCCTCATTATTCTTTATTCAAGAGAAGACGTTAAACACCTAAAACATTTGATAAAAATGTGATTTCTTTTTTTTTCCTGGGTGTGGCATCAATATAGTGCTCAGCTCTCACCTTCTCAGAGTAACACGCATATTCTTACCTCATTTGAGTAAATTATCTCTACCTCCGTGTGTCTTGTGTGTGCGTTTGTGTGTGTATTGTTTCAGTCTCAATGTGTTATACAATCCCATGCACGATTATGCCTTCTAATCAGCTGCAGTGGCTCGGCCCACACAGTTCCCATAAGCAGTCAAATGAATCCAAACAAGTCATCCAGGTTGTGTCTCCACAGCAATGCAGACCACAGGTTTTTTTAACGCGAGCTGAAGTTTTTCATGTGCTGGGAGGCATGAGGGATTCAGGTTCATTTTTATCCATCTGTCTCATTTTCACAGGTGATACATCTACTGGCATTTGGTGAGAGGATTGTGCAGAATGGGGGACATGCACATAGGATGAGTTGGCGTAAAATAATTGCATAACAGTAAATGTGGCATAGCAGGCAACCCAATAATTTAATAATTTTATCTTCCTTGTGGCTGAGTGCAAATTGGATCAGTGTAATAGAGTGGTAAAACGATTCAGTCTAATGATTTGACACAATGACTCAGTAGAATGACTGTACTGAACAAAATATTGACTCAAAGTGACTCAAAATGACTCACTTGAATGTCAGGTAGAATGACTACGTAGAATCAGAACAGGACTTAATAGAATAATGGATAGAACTGCTTAGTAGAATGATTCAGAGGAACAACAGATAGAACAACTCAACATAGCAACTCTATTTTATTCTCCACAAAATTGTACATTTGTGCAAAACATAGAGCAGTTCAGTAGAATCACGGTGTTGAATGGCTCAACTGAACTGTAGACATAATGGCTCAATAAATAGGGTCAATTGAACAATTAGAATAACTCAAATGAAAGATCCAGTAGTACAAGAAGCAGAATGAGGCAGAATTATAATGATTTAATGTTTTAAAATAGCCCAGAACCAGCCCTTTCTGCTCTTACAAACAACCCAGCAGGCCAGCAATGTGTGAATGAATTAACAAACTCCAACTTCTGACGTCATAGTGACGAAAGTAGGAAACTTTTACTCCATAACCCCCTGTGGTCCTGTAAAGTGTTTAACCGTGTGATCTGACCTTCATCTCCACATCCTTTTATATGCATTCAGAATGAGAATATTTGAGGAGAATCTTTATTAAACCATGTGTAGTGTTTAATAAATTTACCTTCAAATAATCTGTGATCTTGAATGTTGTTTTCCATGTTTTTTGTGCATATCTGTGACATTTATATGATACATTTATAATTTTGTGGATTTTTTATCTGTGGCTTTATCTGTGTGGTTCTTATGCTCTCAAACAGTATAATGACAGTAGAAATGATCTGTAGACTGATAACTGTTATGATCGAGGGAAATGTTTATTAGCTCTTATGATGGTGAGGTGTAGTCATGAAGGAACTTGTAGGTTGATTTATCAGTGGTAGTTGGGTTCTGCTGAGTCTTATCATCAAATTAGTAAAACCTTTTCATTTATATATTTTATATTTTGGGAGAGGAAGACTTTGCTGGTCAGTGATATTTTACTTCTAGTGGGGCCAGCTTATCAGGACATTTCTAATAGTTAAAGACCACACTCCTAGACCATGTCCAATTATGCTAGGTTTGGCTGACAGTTTATATTGACCACATTTTATTTAAAAAATTACCAGTGAGAAAGGGCAAGCAAGATTATACTTTAAGCACAATGATCAATGGTGCCCTGGTATTTTATTATGCCTTTCAATGCCCTAGAATAGTGACTGGTTATGTTATATCTTTGATTGCATTTTGATGCATGGTCATTTTCTACTGTCATATTTCCAGAAGAAAGAATGGCTCTGCTTGACATGCCAGACACAAAGAGCCATTTCAGGGGATTTAGGGGATGGCCCATCTCCTATTCCTCAACAAATGGGATCTCCCCGAGCTACGGGTCCATCCACCCAACAGCAGGCCCAACTAAGGCCACCCAGTCAGCAAGCAGGGGTGAGGCATCCCAGTCCTCAGCAGCAAAAAACACCTGGTGCCCAAGTAAGTGGTCCTCTTCCTTCTACCAAACAAGGAACTCTACAGATCAAGAGTCCAGCTCAAGTGTCTCCTGCCAAGACAGCTCCTACCCAATCTGTGAACAAAAGCAAGGCAGAGGCTCGCAAACAAGAGCAAGGAATTAGCAAGAAACAAGCCATGTCCCAAAATGAAAAAGAAGGTGACGTGAAAGTGTTCCATAAGAAAGGAACACAGGACATTAAAGATCAGAAGAAAAGTAGTGACACACAGAAATCTAAACATCATGACGTGAGTGACCCTCTGTGTCCTCATTGTCTCCGTACCCATCTTTCATAATGAGTCCAGTCTTAATATTGTCATGCTTTGATCGACATGTTAAAAAAATCATACAGTTGTCCTGCATGAAAGTCACTTCAAAGCCATTATTACTAAAACCATCATTTATACAATTTTATTTATGAAAAAAATTTTATTAAGCCATCACTCACATTCTCCTGCAAGCGTAACTATTGCTCACATGCCAACTCATCCATTAAATGCTAATTAGGTAACAAGATTTTGACCTGAACACCCTCATGATGTGTGGTGTTTATGTCTATGAAATACAAGGTCATTATTTCTCATTATCTTTGCACAGTTTCATTATCTTCATAAAGCATGTGTTGGCACCTGCATGCTTTAGTACTGTTGCATACTTACACTTGTATAACTTTAATGTTTATAATGTTTCACTCTGATTTTTTAAAATCATATCCTTACTATTTAAGTGGATAACAAAAACATTTGTCATTATGTTTATTCACAGGACTCCAACAAGTCCAGTACACAAAGTCTGAGTGACACTGGCTACTCTTCTGATGGCATATCTGGCTCCCAGAGTGAGATCACTGGGCTCATTCAGGAAGAGGGAATTAAACTCAGCGAGGGAGGCTTGTCTACCCAACGCAGTCCTCCCAGCCCCTCTGAAATAAAAAAACTAGAGACTTCTATGCGACCTCTGTTGCAGTCGGAAACATCATCTGAAATTGATAAGCAGAGACCACAGTCACTGTCCATAACACAAGACCAGTTTGATTCAGATGGGGAAGTATCTGATGACCTTAGCTGCAAGTTACGTCATGACTATGTGGAGGATAGCAGTGAAAGTGGCCTGTCTCCTTTACCAGCCAGACAGAAGTTGCAGAAGGACCTAACAAATGAGGAGGCCATGAGAAGACAGATTTTGGAAATGAGTGCTGATGAGGAAGAAATAGTAGAGACTGAGAGCCAAGTAAAAATCAAAAAGAGTCATAAACACAGTGGTGATCTAGGAAAAGAGAGACGACGCCTTACACAGCAATCAAACAGCTTTGAGGATGACTCTAAAAGTAATGATGGTACATACAAGTCCAGTGACGGGGACGATATGATGGGTTCACAAGGAGGCCTAAGGCGGTTTAAGACTATTGAACTGAATAACACTAACAGTTATAATCGGGATTTGGAACTGAGCACAGAGCATGACCTTAGAGAACCTGAACTTGAGATGGAAAGCCTTACTGGATCACCGGAAGAAAGGTCAAGGGAAGAGTATTCTTCAACCCTTCCTGCTACCACACCTAGCTATACGTCTGGCACCTCTCCCACCTCTGTGTCATCACTGGAGGATGACAGCGATAGTAGTCCAAGCAGAAGGCAAAGGCTAGAAGAGGTTAAGCAGCAGAGGAAAGCAAGGCATCGATCCCATGGCCCACTCTTACCAACAATAGAGGACTCATCTGAAGAAGATGAACTGAGGGAAGAGGAAGAACTTTTAAGAGAACAAGAAAAGATGAGAGACTTGGAACAGCAAAGGATTCGCAGCACAGCAAGGAAAACAAAAAGAGACAAGGAAGAACTCAGGGCACAAAGACGCAGAGAGAGGTCAAAGACTCCCCCCAGCAATCTTTCACCAATTGAGGATGCATCCCCAACAGAGGAGCTTCGACAAGCAGCTGAAATGGAAGAACTTCACAGATCATCCTGTTCGGAATACTCACCCTCTATGGACTCTGAGGCAGAAGGATTTGAAGTGGGCTCAAAAATTTACAAGTCTGGCAGTGAGTACAATCTACCAACTTTTATGTCCCTATATTCACCTACAGAAAAAACATCTGCTACATCACCATCTGCTGTACACAAATCATTAAAAAGTGCAGAGGAGGTTTATGAGGAAATGATGAGAAAGGCAGAGATGATGCAAAAGCATCAGGGACAACCAGAAAGACAAGTGCAACAAGGGGCCTTCCCTTTAACAAGTAATCAACACTTAAGAACAGGGTCATCTTTAAGTCCAGGCACAAGCCCCACACAGATGTCAGCACCTGTTTCATTTTCAGAAAGTGGCACTGATAGAAGAGAGACAGCCAGGATTAATGACACACAACAAAATCATGCCAGGATACCTACCCAAACCTCCAAAATATCCCAGTCTCACCCACAAGTGTGTCAGCCAGCTTCTGGACAAAAACAAGTACGACCTGCCCAGGGTGAAAATGCTGACTCACAAGCAACTACACTAACCTCTAAGTTGTCTTCTCCTTTCAAGAGTTCTAGTTCCCCTACATCCTCTTCCTCTCCTTCACAAAGTCCCAGTCATCCAAAAGCTCATGGTCAAACATCATCTGTACCACCCACTCCCCAGGGCTCCAACATTCCTCAAAGAACAGGGGCACCTCGTCTTGCGAGACAACAGTCCTCCCAAGATACTCCATTCATGGTGATAACACTAGGATCAGGCACAACTACTCAGCCCCCAAAACCAATTACTGTAAATTCATCTACATCCCCTCTCTCTTCTCCAACAGGTAGCCAACAGCAGCCAATTTATCGGACCCAGTCTCCAGTAACAAGTTCTCCGTCATCACAAATGTCTCATCTCACCTATCAGAGAGGACAAGCAGCTGACAGAGTCACTACTACTTCAAGCACTCTTTCCAGTGCAGGCTCTCAAAGCCACAGATCTGAAAACATATCTTTGTGTAAAATATCTAATGTTCCAGGAACCTCTAAGGTTGTTGAGCAGGGTGTGGTGTCCCAAAGTGGAAATGTAGTTGATCTTAGAGCAATGAAGCCTGCTCCAGTTATTATGACAGACCATGGTATGGATCTTACATCCTTGGCATCTGATACACGAAGGTATTCAGTTGATACAGACCAACCCCCCAGTCGTCATACAGCAGTACAACCTCTAATTATGAACCTTAATGCACAGGCACAACCTTATGTTACGACATCAACACCAACCACAGTTAGTGTTACTGTGGCTGCTTCAATGTTCATATCACAGCCTAAACACCCAATGGTTTATGGAGATCCTTTGCAGAATCGAGTTGACTTTGGCCAAGGTGCTTCATCAGCTGTTTGTCTTTCTCAGCCAAGACCACCAATACCAGACCCAACAATTCCAAAGATAGATGCCTGTTTGGAAGATCTTGGTATCCAACAACAGCAGCTTCAAAAGCAGCAACAGAAATTACAGCAGCAGCAAGAGCTGCTTGAACAACAGCTCCAACACCACCAACAAAATGCAGCTTCTTTTGCTCGTTATAACTTAGCAAACCAAGTGCAACCAATGTTGTTAAAGAAAGACTTAATGGTATGCCAGACCAGTGGTGGCAGCACACAAACAGTGGTTAGTGCCATTCCCAAAGCTTCCCCACTTCCACCACAACCCCTAACAAGCTCTATGTCTCCTACCCCAACAATTGGCCATGACATATATGGTGGGGTTGCTCTGGAACTGAAAAATAAGCCCACTGTAACTAACCTTGCAACAGGAAAGCCCCATGTAATGATGGTACAGATAGATGAGTCAAATTCATCACCAGTCAATACGGTTACTCAAATAGTTGAAAGGGAAGAGCCACCTCCAGCACCAGATGTTCTTGATCTTACTGGACAGATCAAGTCAGAGAACCAGGTTGCATGCTGTGATGTTGTCTACCAGTTGCCTTTTGCTGGTAGCTGTTCAGGTCCTTTTGGTCAGAGAGGCAAGACTATGGCAGAGCCAAATCCTTCTACTGAGCCCACACCAGCACCTCACCAGCAAAATCAGCTAGAAAAAGATGGATACCAGCCAGGAAATATTCAGGGGATATCAGTGGAGCATAAACCCTTTACCATGCCTTCACCTGGACGACTTCCACCATCAATGTCAGACACAAATCTTGCAGAAACAGTACTTCAGTACCATCAAAGAACAGATCCTGGTGACTTAGCTGTAGATTTAAGTTCAATGAAACAATATGAAGCAGGATATCTTGGAATGGGTGCCCAATATGGATCCTACACTGATTTGCGTCATCAAGGAGATGTTTCAACTGCGCCATTGCCATTGCGTAGATATGGCTCAATGTCCAATATCAGTGGAGACATTGGCTATACTTCTCGTAACCTGGCAGGTGTTCAAGAACCAAATCTTGCACAGTACAGTGCCACCACTGCCAGAGAAATTAGCAGGATGTGTGCTGCTCTTAATTCAATGGATCAGTTTGGAAATCGTTATGCAAACAGCCCTGATCTTCTACAGTATGTTGCTGGAAGGGGAAGTCCAATAGCAAGGCTTGGTCTACAACAAGGTCTAACATCTATCAGAGCAAATCTCCTGTATGGCCCAGATGGGAGGCCCACAGCACATGGACAAGCACTTACAAATCTTATCAATGCTAGACAGGCTAGCCTGCGGGCCTTATATTCTCCTGCCTTAAGAACTGCTGATGGCATGATATACTCTACTATTAATACTCCTATAGCATCCACCTTACCAATCACAACTCAACCAGCCCCAGTACTAAATTCTATGCTAAGAGGAGCCTACAGACCTTATCCTGCAGGCAATGTGACAGCTGTTCCTCTAGCCAGCCTTAGTAGATTGCCTCATGTAACTCCAAGGATGCCTCTCTCTGCACAGGGTCCTTACAGATACCCTGTTCCAACCCATTTCCAAGAATCTGCCCCAGATTCAGTTTCTGGGAGTGTGCCAGCTGCAAGTACCTCCCTAGAAACTCCTGTCTATCTTGGTAAGCCTACATTACCTGCCACAATTACATCAACAACAACTTTAACATCTGTGCCTAGAGCAACTATTGCTATGGGAGCCCAACCAACTATTTTAAATCAACAGACATCTCAAAGTCATATTCCAATAGATCTTCCTCCCACTCAAAGTCAAATTCCACAGTCAATTCAGCAGCAGATACAGGCACAAACCCAGCCTCAAGCACTGACAAACAGTTTAGATTCATCTTTTACTCAAGGTCTGTCACATTCTCAGACACAGGCCCACATATCTGTTCCACAGTCACATGCAGCTTCTATAGTACTTCCAGATACAGCATCGAGTGGTGTCATTAACACATCTACAGACAAAGAAAAGGAGAAAGAGGAAGACCGTTTACGGCATCAACAGGAGCAGCTACTGCAAATGGAGAGAGAACGCATTGAGTTGGAGAAGCTTCGTCAGTTGCGTCTTCAAGAAGAACTGGAGAGGGATCGCTTAGAGCTACAGAGGCACAGGGAGAAAGAACAACTACTTGTGCAGCGGGAGATCCAAGAACTACAGAACATCAAGCAGCAGGTCATCCAGCAACAGCAAGTTGAAAGAGAAAATCAACTGGTAATACAGAGAGAGCAGCTGGCCCAGCAGAGGATCCAACTAGACCAAATTCAGGCTCTGCAACAGCAACTCCAGCTGCAACTTGAAGAGCAGAAGAGGCAAAAGACAGCAGCTGCAGAAGCAGCGGCAGAAGCAGCAGAAGCAGCAGCTGCTTCTGCAGCTGCTGTTGCAGCAGCTACAACTGCCCAAGGTGCCATTAATGGAATGGTGGTTGGTGGAGCCCCTCAAGCAATCTCCATCATCTGTGATCAGAGTGGAAGGGTTATTCCACAAGATGGACAGAGCTTGCAGTTTTTGCCTTGCATGGATGGACAGATGGTTCAAGCGCTGATGTCCTCAAGACCTATGCCTAACTCAGCCTCTGAAATGTCCCTGAGGAACAGTGATGATCCAGGAAGTAGCCATGCTATAAAGAAACAGAATTCTATGCCACGTATAAGGAATGGCACTGATGAGGAACCTGTTAAAAGGATTGCAGACAGCAGTGTCCAAACCGATGATGAAGATGCAGAAGATCGGTTTATGTCACGGCGTAGAAGGACCAGGCGTATTGCTGACTGCTGTGTCCAGACAGATGAGGAGGACCAGGGGGAGTGGGACAGCCAGCCAGTGCGACGACGACGCTCACGGTACTCCAAACATTCAGAATCAAGTGCAGAGAATAAAGGTGATACATCTAAAGTGACTTCCAGCATAGCTATTCAGACCACCAGTGACTCTTCATGTCAAACTGAGTCAGATCAGCTGGGCAGAGTCTCACCAGCCATTCACATCACCATGGCAGAGACATCAAAAGTTGAACTGCTTCACTACATCTCTGCACCAGAGAGAACACACAAGGGAGAGAGCTTAGCCTGCCAGACTGATCCAGAAGCACAGTCTCAAGGTGTTGTTGTTCCTCAGCTGAATGTCCCCAACACAGTTAGCCCCTACTCCACCAGTTTACAGGTGGTTGGGGCCACACCAGCCAAGTTTGAAAGAAGGAAACCAGACCCACTAGACATTGGCCTGCAAACACAACATCCAGTGGATACCCGTCCACCGAAATCTCCACAAGTGTTGTACTCTCCTGTGTCTCCACTATCCCCTCACCGCATGCTGGAGACAACCTTTGCCTCAAGTGAGAAGCTAAACAGAGCACATGTCACACCCCAGCAAAAGGCCTTCACTACTGAATCACCTAAACGGCATCAAACAGTCCCAAGGCCAATAAAAAGTGTTCAACGCTCCATGTCAGATCCAAAACCTCTCAGCCCAACTTCTGAAGATCCATCCAAAACCAAATTTTCACTGTACCAGAGTCAAACCTCTTCAAATAGTCAGGTAAGAAATAATTAATAATTGTATATTTTTAATTTGTGTTTATTGTTAGTATGATCACATATCACATACATTTTGACTCACTGGAAATCAAAGAATATTTGAGAGTACCCAGCTGACAGACATTTTTGTGTTCTTTTTCATACTTTTTCTGACTTTCTGCATTTCTCCAGGTTTGTTCCTTTGATTCAATATCTTTTCAGTCTTTTACTGTATAAGTTGTGCTGTTTCAGATTCTTGTTACACACAAACACACATATGCACTCAAAATTCTATGCTGCCTATATTCAATAATGCCAGGGAATTCACAATATGTAAGTATAATTATACAATATGTATTTAGCCGTGTCATTATCAGGCTTGTCAGTTGCTGAGTTCAGGGTAGGAAATGTTCATTGTATATTTGAAAATCAATCAGTGAAGAATTGTTTTTCTTTTTTGTTAATATATAATATGTAGTATTTTACTTTTGATATAATACAACTGTGGGGCAGCAGTGGTAGGGTGCTGGATTGCTGATCCCAAGTCCCACTATCAATGGGATGTCACTGCTGTCCCCCCAGTGCAGCTGACTGGGTTGTCAAAGGACGGCAGTGTCTCTTACTGTTTGTGGTGAGAAGCATGAAAAAGAACCATTGCTGATTTTCATCAAGAATAAGCTGCATAGCTGTCAGTGTGTTTCTGCCTTGCAATGACCTGGCGAGCTTTCCAGGATGTACTCTGCCCTTGCCCAGATTTGGCTGAGATGGGCACCAGCCTCCCCATGACCCTAATTGGAGTAAGTGGTTCAGAAAATGAAAGAATGGATAATATAATTGCAAAAACTTACATATATTTTCATTTACACTATATACAATACTTAAACAAAGCATTTTTTGTTTCCAGATTGATGTTAGTGATTTTTCTTTTTTGCCTCTCACCCCTCTTTGCTTTTCTTACAGCTCCAGAACTCAGTAATGAGGAAAGTCAAACGGACCCTCCCCAGTCCTCCTCCAGATGAAACACCACTACCCATTGTAACCCCTGCAATGACACACATGTACAGCTCCCCTGGAATGCCCCAAAGAGTATTGACCCGTCCAGCACAAGGCGTCACCAAAGCAGGTCTGCTGAGTGAGCTGAAAGCTGTTGAGCAAGAGTCTTCCAAGCTACGAAAACAGCAGGCAGAACTTGAGGAAGAAGAAAAAGAGATTGATGCGAAGCTACGATGTTTAGAACTAGGCATTACCCAGCGCAAGGAAACTATGGTAAAAGAACGAGAGAGAAGAGAGCTGGCTTATCTGCGAGGCATCGGGGATGCAAGAGACTATATGTCAGATAGTGAACTCAACAACCTTAGATTAACTGGAGTACCAACTGGGACTTATGAAGCAAATGGATTGTTGTCAAGACCAAGCACAGCAGCTCTTAACCAATTTACTTCTGACCCAAACGCAACTTCTCAGTACCCGCCTACCTCCTCTTATGTCCCATATCCATTTCCACAGAGCCAACCTGCACCTGCACAGCCACCAATTATAGCTTATCAGCAAATTGGATTCCAAGCACCTCAGTATCCAACACCATCCCAGCCTCAACCAGGCACTTTTCAGCCGCATCCTCCTCAACCCTCACCCTATCAAACACAAACAGCCTACCAGAGTCATGGGTATGCCCAGTCATTCCAGCCAGATCTAAGTCTGCAGCAGCCCAGCCACCAGAGTTTTCAGCCTCCTGCAGCTCATTTGCCTGGACAGACATTACCATATCCTGGTCAGAATCTGCCCTTCCAGCCTCAAGCTGATATCTTTTCCGGTCATCAGCTGCCACGACATACTTCACTGGCTGATCTTGAACAGAAACTGCCAACTAACTATGAAATAATTACTAATCCTGCAGTGTCAGTAGCCACCTCAGTTCAGGAAACTGTGTTCAGTGGTGCTTATACTTCACCTTTGACAAATTCTTATGGGCCATATCGTACCCCTGACCAAACAGTGACTGACCGCATACCAAGTCCTTCATCTGGGTATGGTACAGATGGACTTTATTCCACAAATCTAGAGCAAAGTATTCCCAGAAATTATGTAATGATTGATGATATAAGTGAACTGACAAAGGAGAACATGGGATCATCTGATGCTTCAAGGACTGGTTATGGAACTGAAAATGGTCCAAGGGGGATAGGTTATGGAGATGGGTCTGAAGATCTGTATGGAAGATCTGGCAGCACCTCCAGTTACCACCACCAGGGTGCTGTGGATAGTCATGGCCGTCCTAGCACAACTGTGAGTGGTGGATCTTCATATTACTATGATGACTATAAGCATTCATCCCGTAGTAGTTCAGGAATGGGCAGCCAGAAACATTCCACTAAGAATTTAGCACCAGCTGCTGTGCCCTCCAAACGTAGTAAGCACAGGAAGCAAGGCATGGAGCAGAAGATTTCTAAATTCTCCCCCATTGAAGAGGCACGAGACGTAGAGTCTGACTTGGCCTCCTACACTATGACAACACCGTCAGCTGGAAGCTGTCCTATGGTTTCCAGATCAGGCGTAAAAAAGAATGTCTATGATCAGCAGAAGTACTATGGGTCAAGAGAAGGTTTAGATGAAGATGATCGTGTGTACAGCTCTGGAAGGTCAAGGTCCACCGGCTATGGCATGGATAAGATCTCCTCCAGAGACTCAGGAGGGTACAGAAGTAAATCATACGAGAGAGATGCGATGGAGCGATCTCAGAGGGGTAGTCATAGCCGCAGTGGACGTTCCACTATGCGTACTCAGAATTCAGAGGAAGAGAGTCCACTGAGTCCAGTGGGGAAATCTGTGGGGATGGGACATGTCACAGACCCACATGATACTAGAAATCAGTATGGCTCTAGTCATTCCCTTCCTGATGTTCAGGATCATTATATAAGGGATGTGCCTAAGAGTCATGCCTACAAACCAGATGATCCCTACCTAGTGGATGATATGCATTGTGCTGTTTCGGACAGTGAAGGTAACTGGTGCTGAATCACGTCTGCCTATTAAAAGTGCATCTCACCAGTTAACAGACTGCATGTAGTGATTACTCCTGGAGAGCAGCATGGATGCATTTTGTTTGCTTTTATGTGAATGTTCTGATGATTGCGGAAAACCACGTATGCCTACTTGTTTGCATGTTGCTTTTAAGTAAATGTAAAGCTGTCAGTACCTTAGGTTTTTTGTTGTATGCATGCTTTTTAAAAAACAAACAAAAAAACCCCTTTGTTTCCCATTTTCTCATGGACGTGGACATTTTAAACATTATTTTTTAGTCAAGACTTATTTCTAGTTAGAGATGTTGCATGCTTGGGAATTGCCCACTACCGCTGCATGACTTCAGTCTGCACTTTTTTCCTCTTCTTCCTCTACACTGACATTGATATTAGATTTTTCTCTTGGTTCCCCAAAAAGCATATCATTTAGGACAGGAGGAAACAGATTGGTTTGAGAAACCAAGGGAGGCCACTTCTGATCGTTCCAGACATCACGGGAGTGGAAGCCACTCCTCTTCAGGCAAGAGAAGCCATGCCAAGCACACCTACCATGATTATGATGAACTTCCTGAGGAAGACTTGTGGCCACAAGAAGAATATAACAACCAACGCCATTCCTCTTCCACATCATCCAGAGAACACAGGCATCATGTTACCAGCTCAGGACGCCACTCATCATCCCGACATTCCTCTGAGGAGTCCAGATCCTCCCGTTCTTCAAGATCACATCCTAAAGACCCATCATCTCGTTCTGAAGGGCGCAGCACTTCATCCTCTTCACATAAAAGGTCCTCAGAACCCAGATCTTCTCAGTCAGGCTATCGGGACTCTGGTGAGTACTCCCGTGACCCTGTATCTGGACACCATCATAGCTCTAGTGTTCAGCGAGGACAAAGGCAGACTGGTGCTTCTAGGCGGCAAGACTCACCCTCGTCCAAGCAGCAGCACCAGCAAGAGCAGCAAGGATCTGTAGGTCCACAGCAACCACCACACCAAGGACAGCAAAGGTCAACAACACAGCCGACAGGTGGCAGGCAGCCTGGACCTCAGCAGCCTGAAAGTGGGCAGCAGGGGCAACAGACCAATCAGCCTCGTATCCAGCAGCAGCAGTTACAACCACAGTCTGGACAGCAGCCAGCAGCAACCACAACAGGTGTGACGCAGCCAACGGCTACTAGTATTGGACCTCTGGCTGCTCAGCAACAAACTAAGCCAGGCCAACTTCCAGCATCAGGAAAACCACTGGCTACAGAAGCAACCACAGTCCAGCCAACTATTATTGGGGTGCGTAGAGATGAAACTTATTTTTGCAGCATTCTTACAGATTCAACCAAAATTCTGAAGCTTAACTCCAACATTTTAATCAGAGTAATGCTGTGAAATCTCATCTCAGATTAATGTAAGAGGTCCAGCATCTTTCTGTCAAATAATGAGTCTCTTCCTTTCACACCTGAGGCAGGTGACATGATATGAACTGTCTTGTAACCAATTTAATGTAGTACTAAAATCAAGAGCCAATTTTAAACTATTTTAATAGCTGAACATTTATTTAATTATATAATATGTTACACAGGGAGGACAGATAAAATCAGACTCAGCTCCTGCTGCACCAACTCCTGCTGTTGCAATTGGATCTAAAGCTGCTCCCCAGCAAACTAAAGCCCCTATCACCCCAGCCATTGGCATTGGTGAGTCCAAATGTAAATGTTGCCTGGAAACATTTTCTTAACAATATTTTCTGTTGACCAAAATTGAACATTTTAACCTGCTATGTTTGCTACCCAATGAAGGATCAAAAGCAGCTCCCCGTCCAAGTGGTATAGGCAGCGCGGCCCAGCCAACACAGCAACCCACAGAGAGTGAAAACGTTTTCAGCAAAATCCTGCCAGGCAGTGCCGCTGAACAAGCCGGAAAACTAGGAGACGGTATGATAACAACAAAATAGTAGAGACAGGCAAGATGACAGGAACGCAGAGACAGTGACAGATGCTGAGAATTATCATATGCCTGTCTATTGTGGTCTGTTATGTTTACTGTCTTAATGAACAATTTAACCTTTTTAATCTTCTTGAAAAGACAAAAGAATAATATATATTTTTATAGATATATTTTATATATTTCTGTGTGTGTTTAATAGCCGTGTCTGCTATTGGCAAGAAGTTTACATCATTTTGGTGAGCTGCTAACTGAATGGTGAGTATTTTGTCTTGACAGTGTATATTTTATACAGTGTATATTTTATTGTATATATATTTGTATATTTATTTATTAATATGTCTTCATTTAAATGTACACTTCTGTAAATGAAAGGAATCTGAAAGGTTCCTAATGTTCACCTCATCCAAAATATAGTTAATCATACAAAATGTTTGATGAGTGTACTGAAGACATCTGAAAAGACCTGTAAAGACATCTTTTGGTACGATTTGGTTTTAGTCTCATCTCAGGCACTGTGAACATACAATTCTACCTTTAGACTCTAGGCCACAGCTCCTATTTGAGCCTAATTCTGTTATGCGGTGACACCAAATTATGACTGTGTTCAAAATGTTAAACTGAAGGCTATAAGCTTCCGTTACCTTGTTAGCTATGTTAGCATTGTAGCTCAAGTAAAACATTGTGTATATTTGATTTTTGACTAACTTGTATTGTGAGAATGATGTGTTGTACGTTGCTGTGTTTTTGCTCTTCAGGGTTCATTGTGGAGGAAAGAGGCTTGTTACTGGAAAAAAAATTAGAAACTGTTTCTGCTGTCTGAAAACATAAATCTGTGGATGGAGGACACCTGCGAACTGGTGAGTAATGGTTTCAGGCTCTTGCACTATGGCCATTAAATACCAGTACCAGTGCCTTGAATGCCATTGCTTGCATGACATCTGCGCTTTGGATACTACTGACAAAAAATCAGGAAATATGACATGATGTAATTGTGAAGAATGGAAAAAACAAACAACTGTTGAATAAAATCTATTCTGTGGGGTGTTCTATCAATAGTTAATGTCTTTACATATCTTTACATGACATGAAAACCCCTTGTTTTATATTAATTATCTATCTTTAAATATTAATTATTATAAAAACTTAAACAGCTTGTTCTAAATCGCCCCTAGGTGTGAATGTGAGTGTGAATAGTTGAATTTGTGTTGGCCCTGAAATGGTCTGGCAAGTTGTTCATGGTGTGAACCACCTTCACCCAGAGTCGTCTGAGATAGCCATCAGCCTCCCCACGACCCAAATTAGGATTATGCAGGTTAGAAATTGAATGAATGAACTTAATCAGCTGTAAAGTGTTAAAATAAAGTTTAGACATGTTTAGAACAATTTAGACATAAAGGAACCTTAGGACTTTTTACCCACATGCACACCCACATGATGCCATTGACGTTTTTATCAGGATAGTTTATGTTTTCTGGGAAGATCTGAATCCCCACAGTTGTTCATTTCATGCCTTTTAGCTGTGACTCATAATAAAGGGAAATGAGATGAGATGGGATAAAAGAATGAGACGTAATCCAATTACTCTTTTTTTATCAAGAGAAGCGAATAAATATGTATTCGTTGGGTTAAGTTGATATTTATTTCTCAGATTTCATGATTACATGAACACTGCATAAAAGCCGAGTCATTACTTGATTACAAATGAACAGAACACCAAAAACAAGCCCAGTACTGTTAGATCTGAAAATTTTTTCTGATGAAAACAATCTTACTGTATATATATCTATGT
>JBCNYG010000021.1:13939366-13950894 GCA_039654305.1 Porochilus rendahli
CTATCTATCTATCTATCTATCTATCTATCTATCTATCTATCTGTCTATCTGTCTGTCTGTCTGTCTGTCTGTCTGTCAGTATGACTGTCTGTCAGTTTGTCTGTTTGTCTGTATCTCGATCCGTTGGTCTGTTCACTCCAGTCTCATGAAAAGCAGATCCCTGGGAATATCATATAGCAGCATGTGTCAGAACCTGGGAACATAAGAAACTCTTTTTATTTTGGGTTGGTAAAAACAAGACTGTCTCCTTTAACTTTTGTTATGATGTCATTTCATCTTTCTTGTATTTGTATTTTTTTTAATTCTGCTGTTTTAAGGCTGTTGAATTGATAAGTCAGGACTTAGGGATGAAAAAGCTACACATTATTTCGTAACACACTCACATACGTTCGCTCTGCTGCCCTCTGCTGGTTAAATGTGAACACTGCTCTAAGGCTGCGTGACGCTCTGTCGCCTCCTGCTGGACGAATTACACACTGCGTTATTACGCTATTACATTAACAGAAATATAAATGCGTCTTGTTTCTTTTCATAAAAAGGCGTTAATTTATTTTAATTCCATTTAGCTGTGAGCTGTATCTGTAGCTTGAGATTTGTTGTCACATGACAGTTTGCTGATTGACATTTTGACAAGAATCACACAGAATGCTTTTACATGCTCTCACTAAAGAGCACTGATGGGAAATCATGGACTTTCCAATGAGCAATTACTTTTGACCATAAGTGACTGAAAAAAAAATTAGTCACGTTCAGGTACAAACAATAGAACACATTGTAAGATGAGCACATGCGGAATTAAAACCAGTACCCAGATAGGGCCTATTTACTACATCATGCATGCTCTGGGGTGCAGGTACCTTAAACTCTATGAATGACTTTCTAGTTACTATTATGTTGTTTTCTCCTCATAATAACCAAAATGGAAGTGACTAGTTTTTTCCCAGACTGGGGCAGGCCTAACAAACAGTTGGGCATTTGTGTGTGGGCTTTTAAATCTGTTGATTATAATATAATTACCACACACTGTAATCACAGCACAGCACACACACTTCTTTCTGTCCTTACTGTGTGTTGTGATTTTCTGCTCTGACGTTCTTCACACTCTCCATCTTTCCCATCAGCACCTGCTGGACACTCGAAGGACGAAGGTGTGTTACACTGCTTGCTTAACACTGCCCTGGCTGTGTGTTTGTGTATGCGTGTGTGTGTGTGTGTGTGTGTGTGTGTGTGTGTGTGTGTGTGTGTGTGTGTGTGTGTGTGAAGTGCTAAACTGTACGTCTCTACAGTGTGTGTGTGTGTATGTGTGTGTTTTTGCTGCATGCTCTGTGTTTTTGCCTAAAACTCTCACTTTTACTTGCTGAAAACTGATCTTGGATCATTGCAAATCTGAAGACTCCTTCTGTTTCCTCTCCTTCCCACCTACAGCCTTTTCCCCATCATACCCTGGTACAAATTTCTGCTTGGTGCATTTTTACAGTCTGTCCCATCTCTTGGAGTGGTAGAAGCACTGTAGAAATAATTTATTAGCTTCGATTTTCTAGTATCTGATAGACTGGAAACTCAGTGCAGATAAACTGAAAGTGAAAAAAAAAACACAAATAACTGAAATGATCTGGATAAACTGGGATTTTAAATATTTTTTAAATTTTAAACAAAATTTTTTTTAACCTGACTGATAAGCTGGATGAGGCAGGAATGTACGTAAAGTGTTAAGTTTAAGAAAACAGTAATAATAATAAAAAAGACAGTAAATAAACCTGAGAGCATGTTAAATACTATAGCATGTTTTAAATAAAAAATATAAAAATGCTCTTTATTGACCTGAAACAAAATTGTAAATGGAAACAAAACAATGAAATGAAAGAATCTTTTTACATATAAAAATAAAAACAAAATAAAAAGAACAGCCTGAATGTGGATACGATAAAGGAAAAAATGAGAGACTGCACAGAAAAACCACAGAGTAATAAATCTGTAATGTGAAAGAGCACAGAAATATAATATGAGTTTAAAAAAAGCATTGTATGGGATAAATCACCCCCCCTCCCCTTCCCGAATAATATATTAAAGAGGGAGATAAAATTAAGTACATAGATAATGATGATCTATCATCTGGAAGCACAGATAAATATTTAATCATCCAATTAAAATTAGGAGTTGGAAAGATTAATTAAAAAAATTTTTTTTTTTGGTTGCGGAAATTTTTTCTTACTCTGGGTTGCTTTTTGATTTAATAGACAGACTAGAAGGGCACTGGGAGAGAGATGTCTGCCAAAAGCAATAGTCAACTCTTCTGTGATATGAAAATTATTCACCAGATACACTAGAACACTAAAATCGTTAGCAGTAAATGCATAGCCGTGTAATCCATAGCCGTGAATGTGGGTTGCGATACGGAGTTTCGACGTATTTCTACAGTGGATACGTTTTGTAAACTGTTGAATGTCGCCATCTGCTGGCAGGTGCTGTGGAAATAAAATGGAAAATAAACACCTTCCTATTTCCAAATGTAATGGGTTCGTCCTTGGCCTGTTACACCTCATCTTACATGGATATATGGTTAGTAGGTTTTCAGCCAACCTGCTTACAGTCAGACAAACAACTGAACACTGTACCTTAAAAAGAAAAATAAAAGCAAGATTGATGACAAAATGTTGAAATAATTACAAGGACAGGAAACACGGAATGATTAGGATGATTTGGAAAAAACAGAGCTGAATGCAAGACGGCTGAACATGCTACACTTTCAGCTCAACCATTTGTCTTATATATTTAGTACTTTTGCCATAGGCCCTAAACGCACTAAATAAAACTGACACTATTAAAGGCCAAATTCTCATTAGTGGATGAAGCACATGGCTTCACACAGGTGGTAATTTAGCCAGGATTCTGATGAGAGATTTAAAATCACACCTCAAGTTTGGCCATAGATATCATTCCATCTAGAGCTGTGAAGGTAATAAATGAAAGTATTCCACTTAATAATGTGCTAAAAGGGATTTAATGTAAGTCATTCAGTCATTCATTTTCTAAGCCGCTTAATCCTAATTAGGGTGCTGTGGAGGCTGGTGCCCATCTCAGCTGACTCTGGGCGAGGGTGGGGTACACCCTGGACAGCTCGCCAGGCCATCGCAGGGCCACACAACCATTCGCACTCACACTCACACCTGGGGGTGATTTGGAACAGCCAATTAGCCTACTGTGCATGTTTTTGGACTGTGGCATTTTTCAATTCACAAGACAATCTTAAGTGCACTCAGGCAATGCTCTCGTATCAGTCATTGGCTTTTACCCACCTTTTCTGATTTTGAAAAGATCATAGTATAAATTGATTATTTAAAGTACACAATCATTTGACATTCCAGTTAGTAAGCTTCCATCACAATAAGATGAAGACCATAAAGATGTCCTGAAAATTTTGATGAACGTATCAAACCTGTATGCCCGTAACAGGGGCATAGTCAAAATGTTAAAATGTGAAGTTGTCAAGTCCATAATACATTCTTACTACATTGTACATCCAAGCCAGGTTTTCATACTCCCACTAATTTCTTGCCACACGGACGATCACACATGCACTTCGTCCAATGTGTTCTTACTAACTTCTTACTTGACCAGTCAGGTGGCACTACACACTTACCATGTTTCAGTGCATCCATCTGCTCTTTATAAATACTGTGCCATGTGCTTTGCTTTTGCGCCATGTGCTTTCCACATGCTTCATTTGTTGAGGTTTTCTTGTATCCTCATTTACATTCAACGGGTTCATGCAGCACTTATGCTCAGCTGAAGAAAACCCTGCTAGGTTGTAGATACATCGTTTCTACATCAAAGCTCCATGGTCAAAGTTGTTTGCGAATGACATTGTGATCAGTGGTGAGAGCAGAGAACAGGATAAGATGAGTCTGCACTGGTGAGAAGAGGAATGAAAATCAGCAGGAGTAAGTCAGAGTACATGTCCATGAATAAGAAGGAGAGTAATGGAAGAGTGCAACCGCAAGAAGTAGAGGTGACAAATTTGACTATTTAAGGTAATGGGGAGTGTGTGAGAGAAGTGCAAAAGGGAGTGCAGAGGAATGGGTGGGGAAAACTGGCTGAAGTGATTTGTGATAGAAGGGTATCTGCAAGAGTGAAGGGAAAAGTTTATGGTAGTGCTGACAAAAAGACAGGAGGTGCAGCTGGCAAAGATGCTGCTGCTGTGATTTTCTCTGGAAGTGACAAGAATGGACAGCATTTGAAATTAATATGTTAGCGGCACAGCACAGGTAGGAGTTTTGGGGATAGAGTGGGAAAGGCCAGACTGAGGTGGTTTGGCCATGTGCAAAGGAGAGATATATGGTATATTAGTAGAAGGGTTGATGATGAAATTGTATAGTAGAAGGAGAGGAAGAAGGCCTAAGAGATGTATGAATGTGTTGAGGGAGGACATGCAAGTGATTGGTGTGACAGAAATAGATGCAGAGGAAATAGGGAGACGGAGAAAAATGCTCTGCTGTGACGACCCTTAATGGGAGCAGCTGAAAGTAGCAGAAGTTACGATGTCAATGTTGTCTTTACATACCCTTATTAATTTTATACCGCATTGGGATTCAAAACAATTTTTACACATCCAAAGTTTGACCACATCCCCCACATCCGTAGAGACTGTACCACGTTCTTATCAGTTTCTATCGTATTCTAACAACAATGTACAAGTTCTTACTGCAACCATCCAATTTTGTAAAGATGAAGTGGGGACATGGCTAAGTGTGACAGGGGGTTTAGATAATTACACACATTTGAGCATATTTTTACCCACACCAGCCTTTAGTAGTACCATGGGCATTACTTAACCAAGCATGGCAAGAAGCCGATAGCTTCTGCCCAAACTGGTTCCATCCATCCGTTATGTCCTATTCAAAAAGGCCTACTAACTGAGATTGCTCTGTTTGTTTGTTTTAATCCGCTTTATGCAGCATTTTAAAGTTAGCTTCTGTTTCTATCCTTTGTTTTTAACTTTTGTATTATTTTAGCTTGTGTTTTATTTTTGTCTTACAGCCAAGTGTAGCATTTTGTCTCATATTTGCCTCATTTGTAAAGTGCATTATACATAGAATGAATTATTATCATGTATGTACTGCTTATCCATCAAACTGGGGCCAATTCCAGCTGGTTCAGAAAAAATGTGTTGCATATTTTTGCCAATTTGTAATCTTGAATATAACAACTTCATTTCCCTGAAATGCCATTTTCTCTATTAATCCTGTATGAGCCTAATGTTCCAGTCAGAATGAAACATTGTCTATTAGGTGTAATGACTCAGTCATTTTGATTTTTCATGCTTTAAATCGGTGGAGACTGGCTCTTGGTTCGGTATTGATCCATATACTTATAATTTATTGAGAAAAATAATTTAATCATGGAACCCATTTTTTGTAATAGAATTTATTGGTGTTTTGCCTTAGGCAGTTGTTTTCTGTCCCATTTAGAGATGTGATTGCTGAAGAAACATGACTGTCAGATGCAAACCTCTCCTTTTTTTAATAAAAAGACTCAGTTATCCATTTGTTTGATTTTTTTTTAATCTTTCGCCAAATGAGACTATTCTCACTATAAGATACATTTTGACTAAATCAGCAAGGGTTTTCAAAAGTCTGAAATTCTAAATGAGATTTAAACATTTGAAATGACACTCCACCCAGGCAGAATGCTGCATCATCCTGCATCCATTCCTCCATTAATAATAAACCAGAGACATTTACATATTTGCACACACACAGCTCACCTCAACATTAATCTCGTTTTTATAGATCTATTTTTCTACAGGCACAGAGTCCTTGTTTGCATGCTTAAGTCTTTGTTCAGGATGTCTGAGATCATAGGTGGTGTATTTGCTTCTATTCTGGAGGTTATTTATTACCAAGGCCTCATAGAAATGTTATATTTGCATCTTCTTGATTTATTAAAAAAGTGGGCGGCAATCAATTTAGAATTTACATGATATATTATTGGTGTCTTTTGCAAATGTAGCTGCTTAACAATTTACACTCACAAACTGAATAGATAACTCAAGTTAACACTGGTTTATGACTTCCAAATGCTTTGCACGCTTAGAGATTATTATTCGTTATTCATACCACAATGTCACTGACCAGGAGGTGTAACAGCAACTCTGACAGTAACTCTGGCTATAAGGAAAATCCCACAGGTTTGAAATAAAAATAAAAACTACAAAGAGCAACATTGTTTACTGATATGGGGATGTTTATTATAATAAGTTTTTTTCAAGTTTTATGAGTATCTAATTTTTAAAAAGTAAAGCTATGAACTTGTTAAACAGTTTCATTGCAATCACATTTGATAAGTATGAGGTGGGATTAAATAAAGTTCTTCTTCTTCCCACTCCCTTTCAAATATATTACAGCTGACAATTTCATTTGCTTCATACTTTTCATTTTTTCATTTATTAATTTTCTGAACCGCTTAATCCTAATTAGGGTTGTGGGAAGGCTGATGCCCATCCCAACCGACTCTAGGCAAGGGCAAAGCACACCCTGGACAGCTCACCAGGCCATCGCAGGGCAGAAACCTGCTGACGGCAATACAGCCTACTCTAGATGAAAATCAGCAATGGTTCTTTTACATCTCACCATAGACAGTAATAGACGTAGCTGGGCTTTGATAACCCAGTTAGCTGCACTCGGGGGAACAGCAGTGGCAACCGGATGACAGTGGGGCTTGAATGCCTGACCTTAAGATAAGTCATCCTGCACCCTACCACTGGGCCACCACTGCCTCTTGTTTTTGAGTGTTGCTAAGTTGCTAAATCCTGATTAGGGTTGTGGGGAAGCTGGCGTCCATCTTAGTTGACTCTGAGTAAATGTGGGGTACACCCTGAACAGCTCGCAAGGCCATTGCAGGGCAACACACATACAAACATTCACACTCACACCTTGGCCAATTTGGAACGGCCAATCAGCCTACTCTGCATGTTTTTGGACTGTGGGAGGAAACTGGAGTACCCTGAGGAAACCCACACATGCATGGGGAGAAAATGAAAACTCCATACAGAAACACCCCAGGCCCAGGAATCAAACCCAGGCATTCTTCCTATGAGGTGAATGTGCTAACCACTGTACCACTATACCTATTGTTGTTATTATTAATATTATTCTATAATAATATCATGCTGTTCTGGGTGTACCCCACCCTTGCCCAGAGTCAGCTGAGATGGGCACCAGCCTCCCCATGACTCCAATTAGGATTAAGCTTGCCAGGCCATCGCAGGATTCCTCAGCGGAACTTTGTATAGGTACTGTTCCTTGTCTACAGTTTCTTTTATATAATTCATTCATTTGTTGGGGCCAAGCATTGTCTTTTCAACATGTCACAGTGTTGTGTTTTAATATATCGCAAAAACTATGTAACTGTCATGGAGGGAAACTTTACTCAATTTTTACTAAATTTTGTATCTCAAAAAAGTCAATTTAAAATGAAGAACAGAGAAGGCGACATTGTGGCATTGTGGTTAGCATATCCGTCTCACAGCAAGAAGGTAGTGGGTTCAGGTCCCGGTTTTGGTTGTGTGTGTTTGCCTTGCAATGGTCTGGCAAGCTGTGATCCTAGTAGGTGAGCTAGTGGGACAAGCATTAGTGATTATTGATTGGTCAGGAGGAAGAAGGAGGCTGGGGTGGAGACACTACCCTACTAGACCCAGTAATGACTTGAATACAGATGGTCTGGGTTAAAGATGAAGGTCAGTGAAGTACTTTTTGAAGATGAGCTCTAATTACTTCAAAACAAGTATCAATCAATAAACACTATGCAACACCGATAGGAAATCATACAGACTTTCAAATGAGACCTTTGACTATGAAAGGTCAAACCCCAGTCATTTTGTAAAACCTATAAAGGAGAAAGTTTTTTTTTTTTTTACTAATTAGGTCCTGCATTATAGAATCATAATTTTATTGATTTCACATTAAAAAAACATCTTATCAACTTGATGTGAAATTGTTTATAGCTGTTATAACATAAGTAATAGCAGGAACTTGGCCAACTGATGTTCCACAGTAACACAGTAAAAATAGTACAATTTATGGCAAATTGGTGTGGTATAATGAATAAAACACATCTTGCTCTATCGCATGACCTTATTTTTTGTTCTCCTCAAGCTGCATGCATTGTCTTGTCATTAGTTCTAACATATTTATTAAATATTTCAAAGATAAGCTGGATACCTAAAGTCTGAACAATGACATTCATTCTTACATGACTATCTACCTGTAAGGAGTTTAAACAGAGACTCTTCATCAGTTTTATTCCCGTAATACTCTGGCTTAGAGGACATACACATTCACTTGACTTTTCCCTTCTGAGCCATGATGTCAGTGACTCTATGCTCCAAACAGTATCCTCTGTGGTGTGCTATATAAGTCCTAATCATTGAAGGTCAATGCGATGTGTGTCCATGTCCTAAGGACCAGTAAATGTGACAGTACAATGCGACAGATTAACCTGAACTGATTTCTGTCTCGAGTAAATATGTTATAGCTGTCAATCTGAATGCAGTCTTTTTTAAACTGGGGGAAAAAAAAACTCTTGATATGGTGAAGTTCACGTAACAGTAGTCTGAAAAAAAAGAGCTCAGCTTTGGAGAACGTTTAGCATTCCATTGGGCTTCATAAATAATGTATACATCAAACTATGTCTGCTGTGTGTGTGTGTGTGTGTGTGTGTGTGTGTGTGTGTTTGTGTGTTCGTGTGTGTGTGTGTGTTTGTGTGTCCGTGTGTGTGTGTTTGTGTGTCCGTGTGTGTGTGTCTGTATGATCACCTTTTCAGACTGCATTGCAGTACTCCTTGAGTGCACACTGTTGTTGAAATTTATTTGCAAATGCAGCATCGTACATTTCTATTAGTGGATATTTAACGCTGCTTGCACACAACCAGGCCTTGTTCTGCTGCGTGTTTATTATGGGCCAATTTGTTTTTATTGTTTTGTAAAAGTATTGTTCAAATTAATAAGATTATGCACCAGTCAAGGGATCTATCTTCTATACTGGTTATGTATCAGGGTTGCTGTGGAAGCTGGAGCCAATACCAGCTATGCATGGACGAGAGGCTGAATACACCTTGAACGTAATGACAGTCGTCCCCAATCAATCACAGTTTTCACAGACAAAAACATCCATTTACACGTTACACCATGTAACCAGTTAACCTAATCTGCATGTCCCAGCAGGACTGTCGGAAGAAACCAGAGTACCCAGAGGACACCCATGCAACAAAGATCATGCAAACTATATACCTGGGTCGCCGCATGATTTCAAACTCAGGGTCCTCTTACTTTGAGGTGACAGCGCTAATCACTGCATCACCCCGCAATCCCCTCTCAAATTCTACTGAAAGGTCAGCAAATACATGGTTTTTTTAAAACAAGTGAGCTGTAAAAGCTATAAATTTAAGTTTTCCACCATAAGTAAATATGTAAGACAGAGGGTTTTATGGTCTGTTTTTAACATGAGAAGCTGACTGTTATTCTAATTAGGAGAAACAAGGAAGAAAGGATAATGAATGCATAAGTGTGTATAAATGTGAGAATTTGTGTGTGTGTGTGTGCATGTGTGTGTGCCTGTGTCCATGTGTCCATGTACATGTCCTGCACCCCATCCAGGGTGTACTGTCCCTTCATCTCAAGATAAATCACTGCAAAGATGAAGCAATACATTACAAAATAAATGTAACCTGACATTCCTGCTTTTTTTTTTTTTTCAACTTCGTTAGAGTTTGTCGAGTTTATTAGTACATGATACATTTCAGATTTTCTTTGGCTTTCAACTTTAATTAGTCCTGTTGCCAAGACGTAGTAGGCTGCAGATTTTATATTTATGAACTTTTGGAAGAAATGAAGCCCTGGATCAGTTCTTCAAACACTAATAGCTTCTGTGATGAGATGATAGGAAGTGTGTACTAATGGATGAGGAGACAGACAGGATTTTTTTTCACCATGCTTGTGTATGTCTGTAGTGCTCTGTATGTATGCATGTCAGATACTACATTGAATTGCTCTCTGTAATTTGAGAAGATTTAGCTTGCCGTGTTGATTTCCCTCAGTCAAGTGCTTCCGTTAATGTTCAAATTAAACATCAAAATGAAGAATCATTAACTGTAGTATTGGATATTCACACAACATTTACAACAAGAGCATTCAGAGAGTGCAAACCTTCGCTGAAGCCAACAATCCCCATATGAACAAAAATGTAAAAAATAATAAATTTGTGGATCCTGATTTATGTCTGAATCACTTCCAAATTCTAATGGAGACTTTCCCATCTCTGGTAGAAATTTCATAAAAATCTATGTATGACTTTTTGTGAAATCCTTCTGGGAAATACATAAACTACAGGTAAAACATAAGCTCCTTGGTGGATGTATAATTGGTGCAGAAAACAGCAACAACTAAAAATTAAACTAAGGGCTCCCGAGTGGTGCATCAACAAGATTTGTGACTATCAACCCGAAGAAGTTCGAATTCAGGTTGATGCGGCTGCCATCCATAACTGGGAGTCCATAGGAGATAATTGGCTGAGTTCTGATGAGAGGGAGTGATGGAATACGCTTCCCCAACGCTTGATGGGTGGGAATTAGAAATGATCAAAAAATTAGGGGAGAAAAATCGGGGGAAACAAAATAAACTAAAAACCCGAATAAACACTGCTTAGTTGTTCTCCAATCTCTAACTGTCCAATTTCATTCAACCTGTTCTGTTCCTGTACTTGGCTGAGAGAAGGGAAACCTGATTTCTGATTATGGGATTTTAGTTTTATTAATTTTTTTTCCTCAACCACAAAACTATTTTCGTGAAGGTAGTTTAATCACCACGTTTATCTGACTGTCTCTTTGTTTGTTTGTGAACAAAACCCTGACCAAACCCTAGTGGGGACACTAACGTACCTGGTTTCAGACATGTTTCGATTTTGAAATGTCTAGGTTAAATTGAATGTTTGAAATGTCAAATCGCAGCCATCTCATAAATCCTTCAAATGAGAGATTATTTTTTGATAATTTCTTCACATTCACATTCACAAACTATAGGTCATTGTAAGACGAGCACATGGTCAATTAAAACTAGTTCCCATATAGGGCAATTTTGCTACATTGTCCTTGAGGCATGGGGGAGGTGTTTATACTTAGTGTCTCATTTTTCACCAAAACAGAACCACTCTTGACTACATGAACGTCCACCACATGTCCATAGCTTATAATGAATTTGTTGATTTATTGATAAAACTTTCAATTACCTTCTAAGAGAATTAAAATAAACTAAATCTGATTTTTCAGATGAGCGAGTCAGTGTGTGCCTGGAGAACAGCTGTCCCCCAGTGCAGCACTGGGTTATCAAATGCAGGTTACGTCTCTGTCTGTGGTGAGAGGCATGCAAAAGAACCATTGCTGATATTCGTCAAACGTAGACTACATAGCCGTCAGCGTGTTTCTGCCCTGTGATGGCCTGGCGAGCTGTCCAGGGTGTACTCTGCCCTCGCCCAGAG
>JBCNYG010000021.1:13961854-13974941 GCA_039654305.1 Porochilus rendahli
TCATGGATTTAAATAAAGGTAAAGGTCTTCAGTGATTTGTGAACCCCTTAATCCTACTAGGGTCACAGGGAGGCTGGAGCATACCCCACTGTGTGTGAAGGAAAGGCACTGAACCCCCCCCCCATAAAACTCATTCTGGTTGTTTTAATGGCATTTCTTTTAAACATTTTGTCCGTCAGTGTAGTAGTTCAAATCTTGGATTCACAGGTATGTGAACCGGAACTGTCCAGGAAATTAAATGAAATACAGAGTTATAGAGAATGTATCCCAAACACACACATTACATGAGCACCATCCAAACAGGTTCCTCATGCCTGAAATACGTTGCTGAAATCATTCTAAATGAAGCTTTAGAAAGGACTGACTGCTCATTTCTTCCACTGTGTGTTAATATAAGCATTGCAAGTGCAGCGTGTCTGCATGGCCTCATTTGTTAGTTTGTTTGTTTTGTCAGTAAGTCAACATCCTACCACTTTAATTTCTGTCATACTGGTCTGTGTGAGAACACTGTGTGCGCAGATTTATGGGTAATAGAATTAGAAAAGGTGTCTTTGTGTAATGTATCAGTGTGTGTCTTTGTGCTCTGTCCTTTTTTTGTGTGTGTCATCAGTTGTGGATGCTGTTGTTGTTCCTGTTCAAACTTGCACTTTAAATGAGTTGATGTTCTGGGTTTGATGTTCTGGGAACAATTCTGGGTTTCCTTTTTAATAAACATGAAGACACTTAATATGAAGAAAACACATTGTGTCTTCTGGCTCAGTTTCTTCACAGCTCACATCTAAAAAAAACCCCACAAAGCTGTTGCACCCCAAGACAGACCTTTTTGTTAGTGGATTCAAGCCAAAGTAAACTATTGGAACTGGACTAAGACTAGCTTTCTCACATGCTCTCGGAGCAGTGTTTACGATCCGTGTTCGAGTGTGCTTGAACGAGTTGTAAACAGAGTCTACTAGTTAAATGGTGTTGATTCTAACTCAAATTCACACCAGTAATCAGAGCAGCTGAAAGGATTTCCACAGAAATATCCAACATCCAAAGAACAATCCACTCACCTTGATTTAATGCCATGAGCCATCTGTATTTGTTGTGTTTGCTCTACAGAAGGCCCATGAGGTGGAGGTCCAGCAGGGTTCTCGGGGAAACCCAGACTACATGGAGCGCATTAAGCTTCTCGAGAAAGAGGTGGCCTTTTTCAAGGAGGAGTCGGGGAAAGCCCAGACAGAGGTGGAGCGACTGCTGGATATCCTCCGAAACGTGGAGACCGAAAAGAACGACAAGGACAAAAAGATTGCTGAGCTGGAAAGGTGGGGACACTGATGCTTTTTGAAATTGAAATGATTTCTCTGTTCTGTTGTTTCGCAACACCTTCTTGACTTACGTAAATTTTTTTCTTTTGGATTTCTTAAAGGAATTAATTATTGCAGCTTCATTCTGAGGGCTAACAATGAATACTAGCTAATTAAGATATAATTTTTTAAAAATTAATGTTTGATACTATACTTATTTAAATCATGCTTGGATTCTTTGTGTCCTTCAGAACAGTGATTTAATTAATTATGAAGTTAAATATTAGAAATTAAACTTAATGAATGTTAATAAGTGGTCTGTTAAAGTTAAAAAATAAAGTAAAGTAAAGTAATAAAAAAAGAAATGTACTCAACTGACACCTTTAATTCTCAGCTCTGAAGGGAAAATAGTTTCTGTATGCCAGCTGTCACCAAATTATTCTATCGTTCATATAAAAATAAAACTGTCTAAATTTGTAGAATTAAAACTATAACAATTTATGTTTCATTTGTGTTTAGTAATTTTGTGCTTAAAATTAAATTAGATCGGCATTACGATCTGAAGTTCTAGTTCCAGAATTCCAGTTGTGTACATTTCTGTAGATTTTCTTTAATTTTCAGCAAAGTTCTCCTCAGCTGGTGACCCTGGGTTTACACTGGGGCACAATGTCCTCTATTTACGCGACTAAAAAGTTAGAAGCTTCACGATTTATGAGCATGCTTTGAGCATGATTTGGGTTAAAAAAAAAGGAAGCAGGGTGCATCCAACAGATGGAAGGAATGAGGTTTCTAAGGTCTGTTAAGCTCTATTGCACTCTACTGCAATTCCCACATTCTATCACAGTTACATTGTAATAATTGTGGAAAATTTTTTGACAGTCCAAAATTTTGCCGTGATTATCACGAACCCACCAAGTTCCCTCAAAATCATCACAAATCTGCAAAAGTTTCCTCAAAATCATCACGAATCCACCAACTTCCCTCAAAATCATCACCACTCCACCAAGTTCCCTCAAGATCATCACAAATCCACCAAGTTCCCTCAGGATCAACACGATTTGATCCCATGACCCCCCACGCTCACCATGGTCCTCTCAAATTGTGGAGATAGTGGATATTGTGCCCCCGTGTAAACCGAGGGTTATGTACCTCAAATGGAAAGGATGTTTTAGTGGAAAAAATAATTCTTCGGATACTTTTGTTCTGAGATCTACCACTTATCTTTGATTGGTCCTTATATGGTCACATGATTGTGTTAGTGTACACTGCAGTCACTTCAGCCGGATCTGATGTTTGTTTGTGTGTGCAGTTTAAAGTGTTTTTTTAATATACTGATTTTTTAATATACTGATTGAAGTGTTTGAAAGTAAAAGTATTTATCACGTATTAAAAACAACATTAGGTCTGGAAAAAAGGCTTTCCCCCTAAAGAAATAGTTTGGCTGGCTCACTAGCCCCCTCTGTCTCTCAGAGACCGCTGTTCAATTTCTCTATAAGCACTTTCAGATTTTAACCTCTATTTTTGTTGAGTTTTCTGTTTTGTTTTGCTGGCTTGCTCTGTCTTTATCATTCTCTTTCTTCTCTTTCTCCCAATCTCTCATTTTATCCCCTTGTCTTGTCATATATTTGTCCTCTAAAATCTCATAATTCTCTCTCTCGCTTTCTCTCTCTCTCTTCATCTCTCCACATTTTCTCTTCATAACTCTTTGGTGCTCTTATATCTCATATCCTGTCCATCTCCATTTCTCGTCGATGCTTATCCCCTCCAATACAAACATGTCTCCACCCACCCGTGTCCTCTCCCTTTTTGTCCCTTGCCTCTATGCCCCGCCCTGGGGGCAGAGCCCCTGCTGACTCCGCCCCCTCTGTGTCCGCTGCCCCCCAGCAGATTGGGGGCATGGTGTGGGACTTCCTGGGAAAGTGAGTGCTCTGCCCTGAATCACGGCTCGGCTGCACCTGCCTGTGTGTCTCTGTTTGCCTGCGTTTCTGCATGTCTTTCTCTTCTCGTCTCCCTCTCTCTCTCTCTCTATAGCTCTGTGTGCCTGCCTCTCTTATGCTATTTGTGGACAGCTGCTGAACATCCACTGACCCTTACACACTAAATATGATAAATAATGTGCTCTAAAACTAGTGCATCTTGATTGTTCAATAAAAAGACAGTATGATCTGTGGTGTTTTGTTTCTGTGACATATTTTCCTTTGCTTTTTCTGGTATAATTCAGATTTGTTTGTACTTTTAGTCATTACTTTCCTTCTGTTATTCACTTCCATGTCAAGTGTATTTGTCAAGTGATGTGCAAGGATTTTTTCCCAGAGATTCCCCACCCCTTGTCTGATGTCATGATGTTCACTGATTCATGTACATGTGCATCGTATACAGTCTCGACCTCTGCCTCTACTCCAACACTTTGTCTCTACTCTTTTCCCTTCATCTGCTCCTGCACTTTTTAACTTCTGTCCCCTGCCTCTCTCTTTCACTTTGCACTGAATGACTCCTCCCTGTAATCTTTGGCGTTAAAAGAATACGTCACCAGAAAAAATGCTAACATGGCTAAAAGTAAATGGTAATTAGCAAACGTTAGTTGGCATTTGCACATGCTAACTGATTCCTGCTAGTAACCTTTTTAATTCTTAGCCATGTTAGTATTTTTGAGGAACCTTATTCCTTTAAAAATCAAAGTTTTGTGTCCTTGACTACTTTTATTTTGACTTATTGTTGCACCCTTGTTCCCAAGCACTCCTGTTCCCTTGCTCCTGTCTTAACTGAGCTGATTAGCTGCTGCATGTTGGTACTTACACGCTTTGTGAGGGTGAACTACTGATGATGATGATGATGATAAAATAGCATCCTGCATTATCTTCTTCAGAACCTCTAAACTTCTGGTCTCCTCTCTGTTTTCTCCATTTGTGTTTCTGATGAATGTTTTTCTTTTCTGCTTTTCTTCTCTGCCCTCATTACCTTCCTGTCCTGCAGTCTTGCACCCAGGTAAGTGGACATTTACCGGGATTCAGTTACTTTCTTTCACACAGCTTTGAAAAACAAATTAATTTATGTCTTATAGCAAATTTCTGGCCTTGGAATTTGTTTGGAAGAATGGCAGTGAAAGCTGAGCTTAAAGTTGTGATTATTCTGGATTTAATGTGAATCTGACGGTTTATGAATTAGGCACCAAGTAAGCACTAAAGGAAAGTCAAAAATAGGAGGGATAAGTGAACAGATTGAGGGGACCAGTCATGCACCATGCTCATGGTTGTCATTTTCCATCCTTTTCCTGAATCCAGGCAAAGCAAGGACCAGAACAAAAAAGTTCCTGGAATGAAACTTGTCCAGCAAGGAGAGAAAAAGGGCAGCAGCATCTTGTCAGACCCTCGCAAGGACAACCCCATGGACAATGCCAAGGTATGTATTTGTGCCCAGATTTTAATAAACAATTTAAGCCCTAATTCTGGAAAACTGTTGTTTTGATGACTTCAATACACACTGTCTCTCAGATTGAGGAGTTAATGACTGTGCTGGAAAAGACGAGGCAGGAGCTCGACGCCACTAAACAGCGATTGTCCTCCACCCAGCAGTCTTTGGCTGAGAGAGATGGCCACCTGACCAACCTCAGACAGGAGAGACGCAAACAACTGGAGGAGATTCTGGAGATGAAGTGAGAATGCCTTTTTTGTGCATCTTTTACCAATCTTCTAACCTTGACCTCGTCTTATTCTTTTCACCACAAATGCATGATTAGAATATTCTTTTTTATGTGTTGTTTCTTAGACCCGCCAATGTTAATATTCGTAATTTACAGCATCATGTACATCTGTAATTGCGTACTTGCCCATCTGAAGTGTTTCAAATATAGAGTGTGCGTACAAGTGGAAGTCTAGTGGAAGTGCCAATGACGACATGTAGCAGTCATGGCTTTGCGTGTTTTTGTGCGCAGTGTTGTGCCTCTTCTGTGTAGGTGATTTTTTTGCTTATTGGCCCCAGTTTGGTAGGCCTAATGTGTGAACAGACCCATTCGAAAGTTAAAACAACATTTTCAAAAACAACAAGAACAATTTCAGATTTATATTAGTTTTATGTTGGGGCACATGGTAGTGTGACAGAACTGGTCAGTACATGCATTTGTTTTCATTTCTGAAAGTGGGGACTTTTTATTCTACATGCATTTAGATTTTATTCTACATGCAGACATTCTCCATCCTGAGCTGATGGCAGAAGCATCAAAAGCTACCTGGGAGTTCGGTCACTTTTAATCCCTACCTCAAGGCAAGGTGAAAGGGGAGGTCTACGGAAGTATTTTTAGGGTAACCTCCTTTTTGAATGGCATGGAAGACGTTGTGACAGTATTTATTACTGGCCTGTTTAAAGTAGCAATGTCAGTACACCATCAGCTCAGGACAGCCTGCTGTATTCAATTTGTCTAATTTTTCTCAAATCAAAGCCCTAGTCCAGGCTTCTTTAAGAATGCAAGGGAATATGTATATATAATCTTTCTTTTACTCTTAAAAATAAGAGTAAAATAAAATAATAAAAGAATTAATGAAAAGTTTCTTATGAGCAATTTCTCTTCCCTGTGAATAGGCAACAGGCCCTGCTGGCTGCCATCAGTGAGAAGGATGCCAACATCGCCCTACTGGAACTTTCCTCTTCTAATAAGAAGAAAACCCAGGAGGAGGTGATGTCATTAAAGCGTGAGAAGGATAGATTAATGCAGCAACTCAAGCAGCAGGTGAGCATGAAGAATGTAAACACAGTGCTCACACTCAAAGCAGTCGGGTGTTCAGATGTCCTTTGAACATTCCCACAGAAGCTAGACTCAGAAAATACGTGGATATACTTCTGCATCAAATGCTTTCACCTTCCTTAATACACACAAAACTTTAAGAACCACTCACACAACCTTTAAGAACCCGTTCACACAACCAAGAAGCTCTCACACAGCTAATCAGAACTAAGCACACGATGATCGAGGTGAGTAAGGCACAGAGGATTTATTGCAGAAGAGGATTGGAATGAAAGGCAGGAGTGATTCTCATACAATCAAGCCCAACAAAATTAGTCAATATAACACCAAACGCTCAGAAGGTTCACAAAGCCAGAAGTAAAGAAACAAGTTAAAAGATCCCAAACCAGTCTCGAAGGTCCAAGTACTTTCAGCAAAGTTCTTCTGAGAGTTTTACAGCAGGATGAATATGCCAGAAGCATGTAGGATCATTACCGAGTGCTGTTGCCACCACAACTTATCTTTGTATCACATAGACATAATAAAGAATAGACCCCGCATTGTCCGCTACTTCTACTAGCCCTGCCGAGCCGTGGGCCGCCATCTTGGATCGGTACCCACTATACCTAGGGACTGGCACAATAAAGTGTCTACGCATATATATATATGTATATGACACACACACACACTCATTTTATATATACATACACATATTCACCAGTAATGTATAATAGAAAAGCAGAAAAGTCAACCACTTTAATGATTACAAGAGACAACATATGATTACACTTTTAAGATATACATATTTCCATTTCTGGATACATATTTCTACATAAAATAAGTTAGATATAAAAATAAATGTAAATATATACAAATCTATAATATACAAGCACATAGAGAATGAAATATACAAATTAAGTTTACACAAGATCTCATCATCCCCATCTCACGGTGCTCACCGGCTCTCCCTGTTGGCCTGGAGGTGCAGTGCTCTCCCAAGTCATGACAACAGCACTTCACACCATCTGCACAACAAACACTTACTCTTGACTCCATACATGTGCAGCACTCATAAAATACCCAAAACCACTTGCTCAGCACTTAAAGGCACTCAAAAAAGGTAAATATGCTGTTATAAATGATTTGATTATGAATGTAAACTTATTCATGTATGATGTGTCCCTTTAACCTTAACAGACTCAGAGCAGAATGAAATTAATGGCAGACAACTACGAAGATGACCACTACCACCCTCATGGTCCTCCTCACCATCTCCAACAGGGACAACCCCACCCCCACCCTCAGGCCCCGCCTCCTGCCCAAGGACAAAATCTGTACCCACATCCGCCTATTCATCAACAACAACCCCCCTACCCACACGCCCTTCATCCACAACATCCACAACCTTTACCTCCACACCCTCATCCTCAACAGACACCTCATCCACAGTACCCCCAACACCCCCAACCACCTGGCCCCCATCAACACCCACCTAGACCCCAACAGCCCCACCCACAGCACCCACATGCCGGTCTTCCTACTCAGCAACACCCGCAGCACCCTCAGCACGTGCCACCAACACAGCAGAGTCCTCACCCTCAACATCCTCAGCACCCCCAACACCCCCAACACCCCCATCACCCTCAACACCCTCAACATCCCCACCATCCTCCTCATGCTTCTCCTCACGGGCCGCACCCTCGACATCCAGCCCCACACCACCGTGCTCCTGCCCGTGGACCGCCCCATGCAGGACATAGACCCACTCCAGATCCGGTGAGTTGTTATTTCAACTTGATTGTGTTTCTTACTCGTTGTGACATGCTATACTGATATTTTGACCTCTTGTATAACTTTTTTAACTTCATGTCACCACTCACAGGATGATGAGGAGGGCATTTGGGCATAACATTTTCCAATTCAATGCTGTGATGATCTTCTTAGGGTGAGATCACGTTGCTTTCATTTTGCTTAATGTCACTGAGTTTTTTTATACCTTGGCTTACATAGCTGATTGGAGTCATTGATGCTCTGTGGTAACCCAAATATATACTGTAAAATTTAAAAACTAGGTCAATCATTCAAATATTATCAAAAAAGTCAATCATTCAAATATTATCTTACAATTCTTTCTTGTTTCTTTGTCTTGTGATCTCAGAAAGTTGGAGGTGCATAGCCATGTCATTCAGATGAAACTATCCATTATCCACTTGGCCAGACTCTATCTCCATCAGCCCCATGATTCAGTAAAATATCTTCACACTGAGGAAGAGGAGCAGGAGGGGTGTGAGTGTGTGAAGCCAGACTGCAGACTCACACTTGAGCAGGTAGGAAAACCTGTGAGGCTCAAAACTGACCACATATTCAAAAAAGAAATGCATTTTTGACTTAAAATACCATCTTGGGGGAAACAAAGTTGTGTTAGTTTCATAGAGAGCTCATGTTCTGAATATGCCCTTGATTGGCTAGTGTGCCAGTGCGAATGTATGCCATCCCTCCTTCCCTGAGAGCCAGTTAGCTCTCATGAGCTCCTTGGATGGTATCCAGAACCAGCAATCTCTGCAGAACCTGCATTCTCAGGTGGAGATGTCGCTGCATGACTCAGGAATTCACACAATGTATGTAAGGTGGGATTGTATATGGGTCACCTTGACCTTGTTTCAAGGTCACAAAATATTTTTTTCTTTATTTGGCTTATCAAGGCTTGTTAGGGCATTCAAGGATAGAACATAGATGATAGTACTTAAAAAGGGTCTCAGCTGCCAGAGAAGTCATGTTATCAGAATCAGAATCAGAATACTTTATTGATCTGTAAAGACTGGACTGGAAGCCTGTGGTCTATTTTTTCAGGGTAGAGTGTAGGAGAAAGATAAAGCAGTCAACACGTCTCAGTATACATCCAATAATCAATTAAGTACAGACAAAAGCAACATCCTTTTAATAAATCTTTTTCGAAGTCTATGGTCCATTATCAGTTTAACCAAACCAAACTGAATGATATCATCAAAACTGATAGTACAATACAAGGGTACACACAGATCACATATACATTTCTTTAAACTTTCAGATGGAGAAGAGATCAGGATGGAAGTGATGCAGGTCTGAATGTTGGAGACACAAATGCAGCTGATGCTTGATGGAATCCCAATTAAAAGATTACTTTGGAGAACATTCATGAACAAGACACTGTAATATGTCCTGACATGCAGATGACCTGCTTTCTATCCTCCCACCTGCTTGTCTCCACTCACTTTGAAGTGACTTTCTCTGCTTGTCCATGCCCCTTCTCTGACTCAGCTGCAGAGTCTGGTCGATGGGTCCTGCCAATCAAAATCAAAGCCAATCATTTCCCACCTCTTCATCAACACTCAGAAGGTTCCAAGGTCATGACTTCAAAAAACAATGTTTGACATTGTTTAAAAAGACTCTTTGTTTGGAGCGTTTTTGCATTTTCTTTTGGTACAAAATTATAATTGGATGAATATTTTAGTGCATATTTATATTGTTTAAATTGGGATGGAGTTTGATGGAAATTTTTGGTGTCTTCGTAGTGAAAGTGGGGAGTTTACTGGATGTCACGGCAAGTTTCGAACCAGTACACACTGTCCCGTCACTGGAATGGTTTTCTAGATTTGGAATGAGTTTTCTAAATGTCATATCTAACTCATACTTTCAGGATGCCCCTTGACATAATCATTACAGAAAGACCCCTGAGGAAGAAATTCAAGTTCTGGTAATGACCAAGCGAGCCCTCAAGTGATGTGGGTAACATTTAGCTTAATGTTATATTAAGAGTGACTAACTAGCATGCCAGCTAGCTATTTGGGAAGTTCTCTTTAGTTACTCACATGCTAGGCTGGTATATGTAGTACCTTGTTTTAGGTGCTGTTAGCGATGTTTTACTTACTGTATGGAGCCTGTGAACACTTGCTAGCTTACTTATGAGCTAGCTCACTCAAGTTAGCTTGCTTTATCTGACCAATTTTTCAATTTATACTTGGATGTAAGGAAAATGGATATTTACGCATTGTAGGTAACCATGTGAATGATCCTCTCCAGTTAGTGTCAGGGGGTGTCTCTAGAATCAATATGCCAACTGTATTGACTGCTTTTTTTGCTTGTGTTCCTCATTGAAGTCATTGGTTTTATGCGTGACACTACGCACCTATGCACCTCCTTTCCATCGACTGTGGGCTGCTGTGTTTGACCAAATTCATCATCAACACCATCATTATGAGGTAAATCACCAAAATGGGCTTAAAACAAAAGGAAATCATATCTCCTACCCAACTCCAGGGTTGTATTCATAATGGTGCTTTTATTGGTGCTTTTCACCCAAAACGTGGATGGAAACAGCCATCGCTACACTGACTGGTGTGTTGTTTTGTTTTGCTGTTAATTGAGAGACAATTGACTGGTTAGATCTGTGGTACTTACACTGGGTGCTTTCGGTAGGTTCACTGTTCACATTACAACAGTATGATCTGACTGATGTTATTTGGAGTCAATGAGTGGGATAACCTACAGTCTCCATTAATATCAAGTCTAAAAAAAAGTTTAGCCTTTGTTCTTTGAAACAGTGGACGATTACATGATAAAGCACAGAGAGGTCAGGACCTGATATGATCAAGATATCCAAAGGTCAAGGCCTGAGTATCTTCTCAGAAGTCTTTTTCTTCCCTCAACATCAAACACTAATCATTGATCCTGTCACAAGTACATTGTGTATATCAAATACTGCTCAGAATCTTGTGCCCACAAATCTTTAAAAAAAGGTATAAATATAAAGATATATACTGATAGTTCTTTAAGGTTAAATCTGCCAAGTTCAGGGTTGTCTCTGCTACAAACCTTTACAGTGTGAGACCCATTGAAAGATGATCTTTTGCATGATGTTTGCAAAAGAAATATGTGATTAAAAAAAGAATAATAAGTAAATACAGTGGACAACTGAACGTTTGCAGAAATTTGTTCAATCTCGATCGACCAGCACTTCTGTGTTGCATCTTAGGAAAAAAAAAAAAAGACTTTCTTCCAGAGAGTATCGCAAGTTTTATTCCTCTTCATGAAGATAAACTGGTGTGTTCTCTTCCTTCCTCTGATCTTTGGGCAATCATCTTGCCATGTGATAAACAGGTTCATCTTAAGTTACCTTCACATGCTGGAACTTCCCAAACAGTTTTGTTTATCTCAAGAATACACGACTGTACACATCAGAAAAAAAAATCTAACTTGTCTATGCAAGAAAATTGCGTTAATGCTAATTGTGAAAATGCGTTAACAGTGTTGTGGCGATGTCTTCCCAATTAGCAAATAAATTAGCTGTCGTGCTGTTGAATAGTAAATTACACACACGTGATGACTTTGGTTTGAATGTGTGCCATCTTGGTTCTGGTCGCTCAGTTGACTGTGACGTGCTCTTCGGGGCTATTGAACACGAGGGTTTTAAAACATTTCAACGTGTTCTTGATGTTTTTAGCTGACAACCAGGGAACGTACATCTGTGGTGTATTGATTGTTCAGTGTAGAGTAATAAAACCAAGCCTTGACTGTTATTACTTATCTCTTTGTACAGTTGCTGTGACTTCATCTTTCGCATTGCCACTGTTCCGGACTCGAAAGCAGCTTGAACAATTCTATAACATTCAGATTGTTGAAGTCGTAACTGAACATCAAGACACTGGTTTAGAATGTATCCAGCTAGCTTCTAGACAACTTCTAGATACTGCCGCTATTGTTGTTTAACCAATGCTGAATCTAGAACTTCTAGAACTTTGGCCACTGCTGTTAGTCACAAACACCCATTTGTACTTGTGACCCTTGACTCATGTTCATGTTTTATTTATTTTTGCAACTTGAGACTGCTGTTGCTGTCCTTTGCTTTCCTTTGCTACCTGTGCTGTGGAATATCTCATTCTCGCAGATCTCATTCTCCCCAAAAGCGAACCACTTTCCTTTTCTTTGCTCGTTGTTGTTCTCGCTCTGGAACGGTGTGCTGCTGTTCTACAGTGTGTCTCGTTTTTCTTAAAGTAAGACATACTGTATTATGTAAGGAAGAGTTCATAATTTACCATGCTAGAATATTCGCTACAGATGTTTTTCTAGACCATCTTCTTGTTACTGAAGGTTCTTGCATTTATTGTTCCAATGTTCATCTTTCTGACTGTGAAACATGAACCACTGCTGTTCTGCAGTACAAGGTGGAATTGACACAGTCATTACAGAATGCCATATTGTCACTATTTTATTTTTGTCATTATGTAATGTTAGCACGCTTGTTCACAAAAGCTGACTTGCTGCCCTGGTTTTGGAATGCCTTGTTGTTACGTTCTGGACCACACTTTTCTTGTGGATTTGAGCTTTTAATACTTCAGAAAGTCAAACAGATAAAACACTTGAGATTGAAGGGGATGAAGACATGCGAACAGACTTCATAACCAGGAAGAATATGATGAGTGTAAGCTACAGTAGCATATGATATAGGGAGGTAGGTAAGCATTGAAAATAAAGAAGAAATTTAACGAAGTACAGAAAATAAAAGATATGAAATGAGAAAGCAAACTTAGCTCTACGTTCTCATCAACATGACTTTTAGAAAAAGAAGAGTTGGAGCTTTGAGTAGAATCTTTTGGTAAATACAATCAGTATGTTTGCATACACTACATGCTGACAGGATTCCTAATTTGAAACCGGTTGTGTACATATTCCACATGGACATTTCAATTTTGGCTTCATTTTATATTTAACATTTTCAAATGAAGACATGTTGAACATGTGGTTTTAGGAACATTCTATAGACACATGCACAGCAGGGATGTCTCCCATCCCTCTCTGTGATGTCATCACAGAGTGTGTAGCTCATGTGATACACTGGCAGGACATTGTGACAAAGAGACAGAGGGAGTCAGGTTCTCAGAGTCTGGCCCCTGGTAGAGCATCGCTAAATGGTCTATCCCACATTGAGATGCAATGATGAAGTTACTGTAATCGGCAGGTGATTGGGGTAGAAATATATGTGTTTTTACATGGACATCTGGCTGCATTGTTAACAATTAAAAAATACATCGCCCAAGTACTAAACATC
>JBCNYG010000021.1:13982116-13998561 GCA_039654305.1 Porochilus rendahli
GTACAGAAGAGGGTTGTGGTGTGTGTGTGTGTGTGTGGGGGAGAGAGAGAGAGAGAGAGAGAGAGAGAGAGAGAGAGAGAGAGAGAAGGGGTTTAAGTGTATTTTTTTTTATTTCTTACCTTCGCAATCTTTATTCGCAAACTCTAGATCCTTAAAGCGTGCTCACGATGTCAGTCTGAAGTGAAGCTGATTTGTATTAAACGCCGCGTGTCTCTCTCTCTCTCTCTCTCTCTCTCTCTCTCTCTCTGCTTGTCTGTGGGCGGAGAAACAGCAGCGTTTTTATTAATAGCTCTAGAAGCACTAGGGGTATTTTTAAAACCCCCTCTGAGTTTGAAATGCACCGATGAAATCACACGATAAACACCGAGCTTCACTCCGTAAACCGTAGTAGTACACTGGATGTGTACAGGTTAGTGCACCCTTAATCAAGTATGATCAACTTTATTTCTTTATGGGGCGCATATTGAAAATGCAGCTCCGAGGGATTTACAGTGTGAAAGACAAAAGATCAATTAACAAAATGAAGTCACAATGATTTACAAATTAAGCAACAAAAGTAGAATGATTTAAAAAGGTGCTATAATTAAATAAGTATCAGCATCGTTCATTTTTTAATAATCCTTATTAGGGTCGCGGGAAGGCTGGCCACCATCTTAGCTGACCCTGGGCGAGGGAATATTAAACCCTGGACAGCTCGCCAGGCCATCACAGGGCAGAAACACGCTGACAGATATGCAGCCTACTCTTTACGATTTACAGCTATGGTTCTTTTACATGCCTTCCACCGCAGTGAGAGACATGGCTGGCCTTTGATAACCCAGTTAGCTGCACTGGGGGGACAGCAGTGACAACTTGGCGACAGTGGGGCTTGAACCCCCGACCCTGGGATCAATAATCCAACACCCTACCACTGGGCCACCACTGCCTTATTAAATAAGTATTTAATAAGTAAAATACAATACAAGGAATCTAAAAGCTTTGTGTCACTGACAGACTGGTTAAATTTTGTGACGGCACGGTGGGGTAGCTGGTGTAGGATGTCTGCCTCACAACAAGAAGTTCCTGGGTTGGTTTCCAGGCTTGAGCGTTTCTCTGTGGAGTTTGCAAGTCCAAAGACATGCACAGAAAACTAATTGGCAGTTCCCAAAACCCTAGATGTGTATATAAGAGATTGGTTGTGTGTGTTGCCCTGCAGTGGTCTTGCAAGGCATTGAGAGTTTACCCCACATTTGCCCAGTGTTGGCTGCCCTAGTAGGACTAAATGGTTCAGCAAGTGAGTGATTAAATTTTAAAATATACAGCCATTGACAAAAGTCTGGTCGCACATGTGGACATTCACATATAAAAGCTCATATCTCACCAATCTTTTAACTGATTTTCATCAACTATGACTTAAAATAACCCTCTGATGGTACTGAATAATTTGTGCAAGCAGCAGTATTGGAAAGAAATTGCGTCTAATCTTTAAACCTTCTAAAATATAAACATTCTTGTTTTTTGTCTTGTTTTTTGTTTTTTACTTTCAAGATGATATTTGTTACAGAAAAATAATCAAATTGCTTTGTTTATAACTAAATAAATAATATTGTAGCAAATATAACATTCATTCATTTATTCATTTCGCAGGGAGGCTGGCGCCCATCTCAGCCGACCCAGGACCTTCTTGCTGGGAGGCGGACGTGCTAACCGCTACACCACTGTGCCGTCCCAAATATAACATCATATTGAAAAATTAAAAGCATCACTTAAGGTCACTAGTGCCTCTGCGAACATGGCCATCTCCCAGGTGCTTGTCATGATTAATAATTATCATTTCAAAAGAATCAGGCACCTTCAAGATTCTTTATTGTCATTATGTGACGTTAAGTACACCTAACCAAATTTTCTATGGGAAGCAAGGCCATAAACTGCAATTAACACCATCAAGAGCAGAATATAAACACAAGTAATTATATACAGTTTTTAAATAAAAACATGAAATAAAAGTATACACTCTAAACACCTGTGAATAAAAATGAGCACTGGGATATACAGTATGTACGCTGAAGGCACTATGAGATGAAATAGAAATATAAATGTCTCTGTGACAATCCCCACGTGGCTGTCTATCCTCCACGAGGCGAACCTCAGGCAGATCTTGTGTAGTTTGTTGGTGAGAGACCTAGCGCTTGCGCGGAGAAGCCTTTGCAGGGCTGGTTTGTGTGGGTTAGCTTGTAGCCTAGCACGCAGCCCACTCCACTTACCCAGCTTTTTTTTTTTTTTTTTAACACAGAGGAGCCTCCTCTGTCGCGTAGGCCATAGTTGGGGGATGGTGAAAGCCCCTGTGGTCTGCTCCAGGTCCCATGGAATAAAATCCAATTGTAGAGGTACATAAAGTATAAAATTTTTCTCTGCCTCCAACAGTTCAGCCCTTTCATACTAAATTATAGTTTCACATCCTTGAATAAAGAGCGAAAACACAAACAAAAACACAAAAAGAAACGAAAAAAGCAGAGAGCCCTGAGTCGGTGAAATGCAATTTGTCACGTATCTTTTAGGACTGTACATACATTTCTGTAAAGTCAGGAATTTGTGCTGAATTGATGGTTGCAAAAAAATATATATATATTATATATATATATATATAAATTATAATAAACAAAAAATAAAAATAAATAAAATAATAAAAAAAACACATTAACAATCCTTTTGCATTTATTAAATAAAAGGAAATTACATGTTAGAAAGTTAACACTTTTCAAATACATGATAATTACATGCTATTATTCATTCATTAATTTTCTGAACCGCTTGTTCCTAATTAGGGTCGCGGGAAAGCTGGCGCCCATCTCATCCGACTCTGGGCGAAGGCAGAGTACACCCTGGACAGCTCGCCAGGCCATCGCAGGGCAGAAACACACTGACGGCTATGCAGCCTACTCTTGACTCTCACCATAGACATTGAGAGACATGGCCAGCATTTGATAACCCAGTTAGCTGCACTGGGGGGACAGCAGTGACAACCCGCCGATGCTATTATGATACTGCCCCTACATGCTATTATAATAACTATAAAACATGTTGACTTTAAAAAGCAACACTGATTTCAGAAGCACTGTACAAATATATATATCATAATCAATAACAGTATTTTAATATAAATTTACATGTACAACATTTACAAGTTTACTCTGATAAATGAGGCTGAAACCTCAGGAGGCTGATGACTGCTTATTGACTTGAAACCATTTTATGATGTAGCTTCACTTTGAAGTCCAAGCACACTTTAATCTGCCTTTATCTGCGGGACAAAGTGCATTTTTTTTACTATCAACTAAACAAATAATTGCACAGAGCCACAGACACGACCCACACTCTGAGCACACCAGTGTTTACTGCTGAACGTCATCTCTGAACACTAGCGCCAAACCAGTCAGGACAGACTGGAAGTGTTTGAGTCTGGTACTAGAAGATATGTTTAAAATCATTCAGCACAGAAAAAAAACAGTCCATAAATCTTCCTATTATTGAGGTGATGGTTAAAGTTTCTAGCAAAATGTGGGTAAATCTGGCATTTTTTGCCAATTCAGTATACCTTACCCAGGTCTAGATTCAAGATATTTAATGAACAATTTAATACAATTTTAATACCACAACAAATCGTGTCATGCTTCTCCCTGTTAGTATTAAAAAAAAAAATTTGAGGAAAGGAGGCAGGCATATTTCCCTATAATGTGGGTTTTAAAAATTCACAAGTCAATAAAGCCTGGTGTGTGCTTCCTCTATTATTTTAGAGACTGTGAAGTCAAAACAAAGGAGTGTAAGCATCCAAACTTTTCTGAGTGCTTGACTGCTCTTGAGCTCCTTCATCAGTGCAGCTGGTTTAAAAATCTGTGCTGGATTTTGAACGGTACTGTCCTCACATTTAACTGACGACACCATCATCACTCCAGGCTCATTAATTCCATGGATATATTATAGCAGTTAGTGCAGACATACTCCAGAAGGGCTCTCCACAAGCTCCTGCACGAAAAACTCTGAATATAAAATGCTTTTACTGCTCATAGACTCACTGACTTACTGTTGCCCCGGAGCTGATTCATTCAGACTGAAGACAACTCTGTTTCTGTACAGGAGTGAAGCATGTAGATGACTTGGTGTACAGTATTTCTAACTAATGGGATGACACCATCTACTGGCAAATACAGCTTTAGATGAAAACTGTGGGAAAAAAGCTAAAACATCTTCCCTTAGGAGCTGAAGGTAAGTTCACTACAAAAGTGAACAAATCAGACATGTGATTGTTTTCTTCCTTCAAATGTACATCGTGTACAGACTTCATTTAATTTGTGGATTCAGTGAATTGGTAGCTTCAACCCTGTTACATTGAGTAAAGTCTGAGTTAAATATGTAGAGGGAGAGTCTCCTCCACCACTTCCTTGTCTGTGCTCAGCGATTCGACTTGCATGAGCGTGGACTGGGTGCGGAAATGCCTATCATTCTCACAGTTCCTCAGCCTCTTCTTCAACCTCATTGAAGCTCTACAAGTCCAAAGGAACCTCTTGAGTCGGGCTCTAAGACTTCCTGAATGCCTGGTGTGAAGATCAGTGAGAAGGCGCTGAGACTCTGAGGGCAGCTGATAGAGCCTAAGGCCTTGAAACAACTCTGGAATGTTAAGTGATTCAGACTCCAACTGCACCAGAGCAAAGTGTTCAGAGGCACTGCCCTTCATGCGAGCAGAGAAAAGGGAGCTAAGAGCGGAACTGAAGACATCAGTGCGCGCTGTGCTGTTTTCTCTGTTCAACACACTGCTCCAGCTTTCATAGTAGGCCCTGGCTCGGAGCGTGGCGTCGTGTGAAAGCAGCAGCAGGGTTTTACCACCGTGTGTTTGGATATGCTGGAGCCGTGAGTAAAGCCATGGAGTTGGACCCACAGAGCCCACAGCCGCCTGATCCCAAAGATCCAGAGAGACGGAGAACCCAAGCTCAGAAAGCCAAGAAGCAAACTGGCATACGGTTTCTGCGAGATATGGATCGGAGGAGGACGAGTGCACAAGAAGCACGTCACCGTGGAGGCCTAGAGAGAGAGAGAGAGAGAGAGAGAGAGAGAGAGAGAGAGAGAGAGAGAGAGAGAGAGAGAGAGAGAGAGAATAAAAATAAATATATACAATAAAAGAAAATGAATGCACAGGGGAAAAAGGAATAAGAAGAATTTTAAAATGACAAGGAATAAATTAAAAAAATAATTAAAGGGGGGTAAAAAAGAAAAAAATTGGCAAAAATATATAGATGACATATTGATATAAAATATATAGAATATCAAAGAGAGAAAAAGTAGAAGAAAAAGAAACTAAAGTATGGAATATAAAGGAAGTTGTAACACAGGAAATAGTGACACAAACAATCATAAATGCCAGAACATCTTACTATTGATGGAGGGACCAAAACATGACAGAGTGTGTGTGTGTATGTGTACCTCGGGAATGTGGCATTGAGTTCGACTTTGAAAGGCACTCTGTAAGGAAAATAAAATAGGGAGAGGGTGAACAATGGCACTTTGTCTGTCATACTGAACAGTTTGAGAATTATTGAGAGGAAAGGGCTCTCTCTCTCTCTCTCTCTCTCTCTCTCACACACTCACACACACTGTTGAATACATTTAAAGCTTGACAATCAGAAATAAACTGGACTCTTGATCATGTTGCATAAAGCTGACTGAAAGCCACAGGCTATTAACTCTTTGTGCACCTTCATACTTTATGCACAGATGGTTATGGTTTGTTTTTTATATACCTTGGAGATGGCTTCTGAGTACAACCACGCCTACTGTGAGCAGGATGACAAACTGCAGCATCAAAAACAACAGGAAGATCCATCGCCCCCTGGTGGCTGAGGGGAAAACGAACATAAAAAGTTAGAGCAGCTATTCCTGTTCTGCCTATTATTATTACTGTGAAGCAAAGCAAGACCCAAAAATATAAGGCTGCATTGGGAATGTCCATTTGTCTTCTCACTCACACACTTACTATAGAGAGAATATGACACTCAGTGATAAGGACAGACAGCGGTTGATTGATTTTTGACAATAGCAAGCTACGCTGCTGAGGAATTATGTGGTGGATATTCATAAAGATGTAATAAAATATTTTTTTTGCATTTGTTTCATGCATTAAAAAATATTATTGGGTTTCATATTGCATTTAACATCATGACTAAAACATAGCAAATGACTGTTACCTTTACCAGGAAGGTGATTTAAAAAAAATCTTTGATTTACTGTATTAAACCCACAAGAGAAATTATTTCCTCTACATTTAACCCATCCAAATTGAACACACACACACACACACACACACACACACACACACACACACACACACACACACCCCGAGTGCCCAGAGAGCAGTTGGGGATTAGGTGTCTTGCTCAAGGGCACTTCAGCCATGAAGGTGGAAGAAGGGAAGGTGCAGCCTGGTCCCAAAGCTGCTTTTCTAACCATTAGGCCATGGCTGCCCCCATTAGTAAACCATAAGTTATATCTAATTAATCACATTCAGTCTGTGTTTGATGGTTAGCAGGATTATGCAAAAAGTTATGTGCAGATTTGCATGATTTTGTTGTTCTGTTTGTTTTGTCTCCCCTGGAATGTTTGCTGTTTTATTTTGTATTCCTTATGTTGTGTGTGCTTTTTGTTAAATTAAATAAAAGCTTTTAATTAAACTTTTTGTACAACTCATGTAACAGGCTGCAATGCATTACGGTCTGTGTTGACTAATGTAGGCTACTGTGTTTGTGTGCCACAGATTTTGTAGTGCAAAATATAGTAAACAGCTAAGTTTACAGCTGACAATCTGAGCCACACTACAAAATGGCCGACTCACTAGATACTGGATTATATAATGCACAAGTGGACATTACAAATGCATCAAAGGTCCCAGTGACATAAGACCTGACACTCACCGTCACGTTCACACACAGGGCCAAATATTTCATCTTCTACCTTAAACTGCAAGAAAACAAACTCACAATTATAAAAATTAATGCACTGATCTGATTAAAGTATACATGAATGAGTGGGCATCAGTAAGGCCTGATGGGAAAATGTCTTACCATCACACAGAGTGGCAGGTCGTTTGTAGGCTGAACATCCAGAAATGCATCTGACGTCTGTATTTACCATGGCAGAGACAGTAAAATTTCACTTAGATCCACAACAACACTAATTAAGTGATTTTTACACAAAGGATATTTTTGTTTATTTTTCCGATTGTTTTTGATCTTACATAATGTGTACACACACGCGCACACACACACACACACACACGCACGCGCGCACACACACGCGCACGCGCGCACACACACACACTAACTTCACTCATATCTAATCCATCTTTTCTGGAATTTGGCTCCAAAAAAAAAAAAAAAAAAAAAACCCTAATGTGGTTTTGGGAGCTTCTATTAAGTGATAAAAATTATATTTATATGACAATTAACAATGAATCCTAATAATTATAAAAAAATAAAAACTCAATACAGAGGCCATATCCTGCACCAAGTACAAAGACATTCTGCAAACATAACAGATACTTCTGATACTAATCACACAGCTGGTCTGGTCAAACCTGAACCTGCACACATGCCTTGCATTCCAGCCCACCCATGTTATTTATGGGTGTGTTTCACATGAACAAACTTGAACTTGCCTGACTCTGACGATGATGTGTCAGATTAATACCATGGTGAGGAACTAAACACGTGTTGCCTTCAACACTAAGTAAAATACGCCTGGTATGATATCAGGTATGAGAAATGCTGTATGAGGGGAATAATCTTTATGAAAATTACTAAACAATCGCTCATAAAAATTCTACCTATCCAGTAGATATTAAAATTAAAACAAAAACAAAGATTTATGCTTTTTCACCTGGAAAATGAGTATTTAATTATAATTAAGGGTTTCCACAAAAGGTTCTAACAGGGCCCCTTTGTTATTGGAAACACGGTTTTTTATGGTTCTCTGTACAACCTGTGTGGTCTCTCCAAGAAGGATAGCAGTATGATGGTTCCTAGTGCTCCCACATATAGAACAGTGAAACAGGGTGCTGTTTTTGTACCATATTAAGCATATATCCAAAACACTGGGGCATGGTGCTATAGTGGTTGGCATACATGATCAATGATGGTGTTTCTGAGTGAAGTTTGCATGCTCTCCCTGTGTTTGCATGGGTTCCCTTGGTTGCTCAATTTTATGTCAAGCACGTTAGGCTAGTTAGTATTCCAGTTTTGGATTTTTGTCCAAGACAACAGGTTTTGCCACCCTCTCAGGTGAAAACATACATTGCAACAGAAACTAAAAAGGTGGCCCAATACATCAATAAATGTAACATAATTAAAAATAATATTCCCCAAATCCTACTTCCATCAGGATCATGATATGCTAAGGTGTAAAGCATCCACCTTAACTCACTCAGTCACTCACCCACACCATGCTGATGTTCTCCTCCCACCCTGTGCTGATGTTCCGTCTGAAGCCGGGTACTTCCCGGCAGCCTCCTCCCAATGACACGGACATTTGGCAAGGCCACACTTCTGCCTCCAGCCTGCAGGGAGCACTCAGGTTCCAGCTCAGCGCAGGCTGACCTTCATTTGTCTCAAAATGTCCCACAGAGAAGGAGATGTTCTTCATTGCATTCCTTTTGATCTCTGTGTGAGAAAGACAACCGACTTTTACATTTGTGAGCATGATGTATTTAAAATATATTTAAAATGGTTCTTTTATTCTTCAGGTTTTTAAAATTATTTATTGTATTTTTAATAATTGTCTATTTTAGTACTTTATTTTTCATTTCTTTAAGCTCGATGTTCAATTTAGCTGCATGTCTGTATGTATAAAAGGTGTTTGCTAGATGTTAGTGTACACTACATGGAAACATAAAAAGCAAACTCAGTCAAGACTTTAAACTTCTACTACACAGAAACAAAACTGAAACAAACTAAAATGTGATTTTTTTAATGGTTTCTTTTTCTATTGTTAAGTGTGATAATGACACCAACTGCTCCAAGAAACCATGACAAACCCCCAAACTGTTGACCAATCAGATCACACCATTCCTGAGTTGTGAATATATACTAAAAATGCATAAATTTTTTTTTAGATGCAATACATTATTTTGTGCATTTCCATAATAACATGTTGTACCTTCATCATTTTCAAATGGGCAAATTTCACACCGGGAAGATTTTTCATTTTCTGAGCGTTTCCACCAAGCCTAAAAAAAAAAAAACATACACACTATATATATAAAATGATCAACAGATACATCAGTGATTTATGATCATGTTACCTTTACAAATATATTACAGTAATCATGCAAATTATTTTAAATGATAACATCGGCCCAGGCTTTTCTTTGGTACATGACATCAGTGCTAGTTTGTGCTGTACCTGAAAACACATGCAGTGTGAGAGGGTATGCAGCGGAACAATCCGGTCACTCAACTGCAGAGAAACAGAATACTGTTATTTGTACTGCAATTATTTCATTATTAATCAAAGTGTTTTTATATTTACTGTGAATAACATGCATATTAATCTTTCAAATTATTACACAGCTTATCTGAATACTTGATTTAGCTTCGTCCATTAACACTGTCTGGTATTAATGTATAATGAAAAGCCGCCAAGTCTAATAGACCGAATATTCAATCATTTATTTTCTAAACTGCTTAATCCTAATTAGGGTCGCGGGGAGGCTGGTGCCCATCTCAGCAGACTCTGGCAGAGTAGAGGGCAGAGTACACCCTGGACAGCTCACCAGGCCATCAGTCAATGGTCAATGGATCCAGTGGTTCTTTTACATGCCTCTTACCACAGACAGTGAGAGACATGGCTGGCATTTGATAACCCAGCTAGCTGCAGTGGCGGGACAGCAATGGCAGACCGTTGGTAGTGGGGCTTGAACGCCCGACCTTGGGATCATTCATTCATTCATTCTATGAACCGCTTATTCCTAACTAGGGTCGCGGGGAGGCTGGCGCCGATCTCAGCTGACTCTGGGCGAGAGCAGGGTACACCCTGGACAGCTCGCCAGGCCATCGCAGGGCACCTTGGGATCAGTTAACCCAATATTGTGAAATGAGCCAAGATCATGAGGCAACATAACTCTGCTTCACATCACGGTTCTGTTTCACCCTGTCGGAGTTTATTTCACAATAATAACCAGTTCTGTGTACATTATATCTTACTCAACATATAATCTCATTTGGCACTCAAGATTTTATTTAATAGTGAAATTCAGAAGGAGTTTCTAAATTTACATTCGATTTAGGTCTATATTCTGTTTGGCAAACGGTTCCTGCATATTAATAACAATTTAGTGTGATGCACGTTTAATCTGAGCTTAAAGTGAGTGATGCAGAGGCCTTTAATCCTTTATTCTGTCCTGTCATGTGTTTTCGAAGCGTTAATGCTAACATCATCATCAAGCTTGTCATGTTGTAGATCGCTAACTAACCAAGCTAAGACTTCACATGTCTGCACTTTGAGCCCAGCGTTGGCATTAAAGTCTCTTTAAATGTGACTTATAATCTGAATTTGAAGTTGAAAGTTGTTGAAAAAGGTATGTTGAAAAAAAAGTTAAAAAAAAAATTTTGTTTTGTTAAATTAGCTTGAGTTTATTGGAGCTAAGAGCAGAACATGATCATCACTCATGTTTGAGACCACTGAATTTTATTTATACTATTAAAATCAATAAATTATGTCTGGAATATAATCCAAATAATACAGCATCATCCTACAAATTATCTCCAGAACCATTATTTCGTTCGTTCATTCATTCATGAATGAATGAATAAATTAATCAATAAATAAATAATTCCAACATGTACAGTAATGATTTTGGGCGACATTTTCCTTTACTCTCCTATACTCACTTCATCACTCTATCTTCGCTTCACTTCTATCTTTCTTACTCCACTGTCTTGCTTGATGCAACTTTGGATGAAAGTATGTTAAATAAATAAATGTTTTGATGAAGGAAGGAGCTCATCTCAAGGCGAATTTGACTTTTCTTTCGATTACAGAATGAGGTATAAGAAACTGAAATGTATATTGTGTATACCACACACACACACGTGAAAAAAACAAAATCAGCATTCTATGAAGGAACACATAACAAAACAAACAGTTTAGAGGAGTGTTAAGGTGCCAGCAGTCTCACCCAGCACGTGGACATCCCCTTCCGTTTCTTACAGATCTGCAGCAACTCCTCATCTTCATTTCCATTCGCTTTCATCTCAATCACACTCCTGAGCTCGTTCAACTTTGGGAAGATTTTTGGAACTAATGGAACACAAGCATTAGTTACTGAATGTATTTTTAGTTTCTTTATACTTATACTTTAATACATCAGCAGTCTGACACTTCATTGTTTTTATTCGGGATGGTTTACAGTGTATAATGTTATACAGAATACTTTTGGTTGCACTTTGCGTCTACGGAAGACATCTCTGTCTGTGAGTGTCTTATGTGACTGTTTATGTCACGTTTATGATGTTCTATTATCTTCCTGTCCAGCCCCATGGCTTGATCATTGCAAGCAACAAAAATACTCTTTTGGCTTCATTGAGCCGAAACCTCCAGCTTTCGCTGGAGCATTTCGAAGCAGAGTGTGAAGCAACCAGGATGAGAATCAGCACCTCCAAGCCCGAGGGCATGGTTCTCAACCGGAAAAGGGTGAGATACAACCCTCCGGGGTCAGGAATGAGGTCCTGCCCCAAGTGGAGGGGTTCAAATATCTCGGGGTCTTATTCACGAGTGAGGGAAGGATGGAGTGGGAGATTGCCAGGCGGAACAGTGCAGCCCTTTGCTATAAAGCGGAGCACGTACTGGTCCGTTGTGGTGATGGTGAAGCTGAGCCGGAAGGCTAAGCTCTCGATTTACCAGACGATTTACTTTGCTACCCTCAACTATAGTCCCAAGGTTTGGATAGTGACTGAAAGAACAAGACTGTGAATACAAGCAGCTGCAATGAGCTTGCTTTGCAGTGTGGCACAGCTCTCTCTTAGAGATAGGGTGAGAAGTTCTGTCATCCAGGAGGGACTCGGAACCACTGCACCTCTGCGTTCAGAGGAGCCAGTTGAGGAGACTCATCCTCTGATTAGAATGCCTTCCGAACGCCTCCTTGGTGTGGTCAATTGGGCATGGCCAACCGGGAAGAGACCCCGAGGTTGACCCAGAACACGCTGGAGGGACTACGCCTTGGTTCCCCCCCCAAAGGGCTGGAGGAAGTGGCTGGGGAGAGGGACATCTGGATGAATATATATATATTTTAAATAATATAAAATATAGATTTTGCAGATTTAAAAAAGTGAGTAACACACCTATGGTACATTCAACATTTCCACAACATTTTGAGACATGATTTATCACAATATAAATATCATCCAGACCTAACAGCGAGCATGAGTTACTTTAAGGAACAAAAACATTTAATGTTAGTATTTGTTATTAGTAGCCCTTCTATTTTCAGTGTGAGTTTTTTCTCTTTTTAAGTTTTGTACTGACTCACACTTCTAAAAAATGCCAAAAAGCTTGTAAAAGGGGATTTAGTGTGTTCAGTAAGTCACACACACACGATTTCAGAAGAATCTTGTTTCTACTGTGGCTCCCGTCAAACAGTGAAATCAGACACTTACTTTTACATTCCTCTATATAAGGAGAAGGGCACACTGTGGACAAAACAAAAACAGAAAACAAGCTTAGAATTTCCCAAACACTTTACAATCCATGAATACAAATTAAGATGGAATCTCCTAGCGGGAAATATGTATGAAATATGTGCACTTCCTGAAGACCCAAAATAAACTGGTCCTTCTGCATAACATTTCATGCTTATAAAATTTCAGGTGAGGGATGAACACAAAAAGAACAATGATAACATTGAACTGTAAATGCTTAAAGTTTGGTTTCTTTTTTTGTTTACAGCTAGAAAAGAAATTAATTTCAAATTCATTTTAAGAGGGTTTTTTTCACTTTAAACACATCATACTATGGCTCCAGAATCAGTCCAGAGGGGTCAATCGGAAACCATACCTCTAGATGCGGCTAAATGCTGAAAGATTTTACACACTGTACCTTTAAAATATTAAGTAGTGATAGTAAATAGCCATTGTGTATTGTATATTTGTATTACTGTATATTTTATTATAGTGTGCTTATTGTTCACCTTGTCCTGTGTTTTTTTGTACAGCTCTTTGTCAGTAACAGGATCTTATCCACTCAAATCCAAACAACATAAACCTTTCTTTCCCAGGTTCGCCGCAGTAATACATCAAGCATGTCTGACATGGATGAGATGAAGTGCAATCTCACCTGAGTGAAGCTTTGGGAAGTGAACCACCTTAGACTTCCCGTTCACAGTCACATTCACTATACTCCCCAGAAACACTCCGTCATACACCACCACAGTGATCTACACAAACAATACAACATGCTCGAGTGGAGATTTGAACAGATTGATCAACAGGATGTGTGCAGTATGTACAGACAACAAATCTATCATTAAACGAACCTAATGTTAGTTGTTGCCATAGATTAATTAATTTTATCAACTATATATAAATATATTGGATGTGAAACCAGTGAAATATACTTTCTTTTAAATCAAGAGTAGTAATTCAATAAATAACTCACATAGGGGAAAAAACTAGACATATTAAGACATGTAACAGTTAATCCTCTGCAGTGAGTCATTTGTGATCACCTCAGACTCTTCCCGGTTCTTCTGTGCCTCAGGTTTCACACTAAAGTTGATCCTCTTGCAGGCCATAAGGTTTGGCATAGACATGTAGCACAAAGTTATAGCGGCTGCACAGGGGTGGGGGTGGAGGGGAACATGGTCCGTGAATAAACATGAGAAACAAGATGCACTAATCTGCCAGTTAAAAGTTTAAAGAAAGAAGCTTTGTATTTTATAGAATAACTAAAGATATTGAAAATATATAATATTTTAAAGTTTAAAGCATATTGAAACATTTAAATTTTTAATGGTAACAGTATTCCTGACAAAACTAGGCACATTCTCAGCATCTTCTCTTACACATTCATGATGGAGGCTTTTATTAAACCTCCCTAATAACCCCACTGATGCTACATGATGCATCTGCTGAGCTCTAAATGGAATCGAAATCAACTGCAATGGGTGAAATGTGTGTTTTCTTACTAAATTGACATTAAAATAAATTTCAATTACAAATGTTTATCCAAATTTCTTTAAGACACAATAAATTTAATGTGTCCAAAGTAAATATGAAAGTTTTGAGTAGAAAACCACGTTTTCATACTAATTATTAAATCTAGATATAGAAAAAATTTACACAGCTTCTTTTCAGAATCTACACGCATGATGCAGTTTTTCTGTAAATGTAATAGGTTTTATGTTGAACCCAGAAGAATCCATAAGGATTCTTGTCTGGTTTCAAATAAAGCTCTTCCTGAAATTGGCAGAGAAGATGCAGATAGCATGTAAAAATTAATCAGGAATAATGTTACAAATGTAAAATATAACATCAATTTTACACAATTTGCAATCCCTCCACTGGAAATTTAAGAACATGCCAACACACGGACAGACATTGTACATTGGTTCTCACCACGTTCCTCATCTTCAGAGTCTTCTAGTGTTTCTCCACTAGCTTCCTCATCAGCAAGGATTTGGATCTTGATTTGGACCAGGAGACACTTTTTTGGCTTTGTGTTGTTACAGAGAGCAGGCTTCACATTGAAAGATAAAACTTTGATCGGGCCAAAATCACGTGGAGGAACAACAGAGTTCTTATTAATGACAGTGCAGTGATTCAGTCCCTGAAACACACAGAACATGCAAATCACACAACCTAAGTGAAAGTCGATACTGATGTCATTCATTCATTTTCCAAACCACATTAGCTTTTATTAGGGTCGCAAGGAGGATGAAACCTATTTCAGATGGCTCTGGGCAAAGTCGAGGTATACTTTGAACTCCTCGCCAATTCATCGCATGGCCAACACACACAACCATTCACACTCGCACTTATACCTAGGGGCAATTTGGAACAACCAATTAGCCAAATGTGCATGTCTTTGGACTGTATTAGAAAACAGGATAACCTGGAACCCACCCAAAACAAGGAGAAAAGGCAAACTCCATAAAGAAACAGCTGAGACGAGGTTAAGACTCAAACCCAGGACTTTCTTGTGGTGAGGAGGACATGCTAACCACAACGCCACCATGCTGTCCAATATCAATGTCAAATTATGGAATTTATTTATTTCACTTATACTTAAGCAGTCACATCAAAATCAAAAGTCTTTTATATTTTAATTATAAATTCATTCACAAGTGTAAATTTGCATTTCTTCAAATGTTGTCAAATTTGAAGACCTTTAAACAGAGTTGTTTGTGAAGCTCACCTGAGAGCAGTTGATGTTCTGTAAGTTGTATAACTTCAGATCTCCTTCACACAGAAAAGCTCCAACCACCACGAGGAACAGTGAACTCCACAGCAGAGCCATGGATTGGCACTTTCGCTTTTCTCCTCTTCAGAGTTCAAGAAAGGAAGTAGATGAATACTAAACAATTATTCTGCAGACAAGGATTATTAAAGAATAATGCTTATTTTATTTTTCATTTGAACATTGCTTTTGGTTGTACATTGCCTTATTCTTTGTCAAAATTTAATCTTTTTATATATGGCACTTAAAAATTAAAAGAGTTATACAAATAAAATTATTATTATTATTATTATTATTATTATTATTATTATTATTATTGCCAATATTGTTATTTTATAATCCAATATTATAAGTACTTATTTTGAAATAATGCTGCCTACAAGAGAGTTTTTTTTAAAAGATTAACTTATATTTATTTAAAGATATTATTCAAATTAGGTTTTAAAATTGATTAGTACCATGCATATTTCTTATGTACATATAAACATGAAATCTATGTGAATGGTCATTATTCTAATCTTTTGGTATTAAGAGTAAGAGCAATTTTACACATCACATATATAATATCTCTATTTTAGCAGCAGCGGCAGCCTCTGTTGAACTGATATAAAGCCTTATCTTCAGATTTTAACATGAGTCACCATTTGATGGGTCATTTACACAGTTATCTCGGTTATTAATTATCAAACTCTTCAGCTATGTTGCCATCTCCCAAAGCTACTTAATCTGGTTGTACTTCTAAAGAGTTTTGAGATAAACACTGCGTTATTTAAAGGATTGGTATAGAAAATAAATCATGGGTTTTGTATTATATCATGTATAATATCATATCAATATCATGGAAGATATTGTAAATCTTCCTTTGAAACATATGATTTATAAAACTCCTACATTTGGTTTACAAAAAACAAAACAAAACAAACAAATAATAATAATTAAATGAAGCCAGATCATAAATCTAAGCATGTAAAAAT
>JBCNYG010000021.1:14051049-14071749 GCA_039654305.1 Porochilus rendahli
GGCAAGTACATCAATGATGATTATGACCCATGTGCATATATTTGGACTGTGGAAGGAAACCAAAGTACCTGGGGGTACTGAATAATTTGAAAAATAAATAAATAGATAAAAATTCAAGTGAACATAAGAGATGTAATATCTTTACTCTTGCAAATACCCTCCAGACTTGGCCTTGGTCTGCATACACAGGAAGAACAGGACATGTTGATTTTAGTGCAAGCATATACAAGCAAAGAACCTTATGGCAGAAATGCGTTAATATGGTGGGCATTTTTGCATAGCTAGGATATAACAGCAAAAAATATGGAAAAGCGGCATAAAATAATTGTCTTATACACTGTACATGATTACATTTACTTTTAAGAAGAATCATTTCATACTACTGAATTATGGAACAACAAACCATTTATACATTTAAGTAAACTGTTTTTGAGTCAGTCTGTGGAATAAGGCATGTTCTTAAGCAAAGCTAATGGCATCTATACATTATTTTTTTAGAGAGAAACATTAGACAGGGTGAAGACTGACTTTTATATACACTATGGTTTTGCATTTAGAAAATGGACTTTCTCTCTCTCTCTCTCTCTCTCTCTCTCTCTCTCTCTCTCTCTCTCGCACACACACACACACACGCACACACACACACACACACACACACACACACACACACACACACACACACAGTTCATCATACACTTGTTATAACACAGTGCCGCTCAAAGTAATGTGCACAGACAGACATGATCTTTCACCCATATCAGAGAATATACACTTTAAATAAATACATCAGCGTACGTACACATCCCAGTCCTGTTCCTTTAGCTTTTATGATTTTATGTCCAGGTTGCACCTCACTGAGTCAGAGGCAACAGAACAGGACTACAGACCATGATTATTTTGCAAACCTCATTAAACATTACCCAGGTGCACTAAAGTGCTCTACATTCTCCTACACACTCCTACTGTCTATCTGGTAGTTTTTCCTCGATTGATAAGTACTATAACAATGCTGTCTACAATCTTCTCAGATCTACCACAGCTTCTTGAACATGAAATGATAATTAGCTGTGAAAATTAGACGGAGGTTTAGGCTGATCTTTCACAACTTATTCTAACATAGCATAAGCATAATTTGTTTCATGTTCGTAACCTCATGGATTTTTCCTCAATGATTATGCATGGAAAAGAAAACAAATTTATCAACATATTTCAGAAATGTCACCAGTTTTCTTCATGAATTTGTATTGCCATTCACACAGTGGGTCCGAAACCGCTGTCCAAGGCACTCATGTAAACTCTCCACCTTGAATTATCAGTCAGTTTGAAAATATCTTGGTGGATCCTCCAGTCAAAGACAATCCATTTTAAAACAAATACAGCTACTTGTCTTAGTCTGAAACCTTGCTACGAAGCAAATTACTGCTGTACTGGCTCAAGACATCACAGTGATGTAGTGAATGTGGGAACTTCTGATTTACAGCAATATTTACAATATATTCTGTCTCCAAGGTTTTTTAAAGAGGGCTGCCATGCTAAGTTTCAGTGTGCTTATATACAGTGGCTATGTATTGTACAGGTGTGTGATTCTGTAAGTGTGGAGGAGTATCTCTATTTTTAGTTCATTGTTATGAGTGAGATTATATGGGCAAAAACTTGATGTAAAAATCCACTGTACATAAATTATGGACATATTCACCTATTTGGTAAATGTTCTTATACATATCAGCATAGATATTTACATCACTTGGGTTGTATTAGATATAAGTAAGACCTTTCATGCCTTTATAAGAGATACTAATAAAATTGTACAAGCTACCATTCCCTTATGATGCTGTAGAGATTAGCTGATGCTACAACATGGGAGATATGGGTGTAGGAGTCCTTTTATGGGACACTGGGGGCTCTGGTGGAGATGACCGTTTGGTCCAGGATGAATATTCTGTGGAGAACATGGGCCCCCCCTGATCAAGAGCTGTGCTCAGGGCAGGCCAGTGAGTAATGCACACTGGAGTACTGAGAAATTCTCCAAAATGGTTGTCGTTGTCTGATAAATCGTCCTGGACTGTGAGCAAGGGCTCCATCATCTCAGAGGAGGCGTGGGAATTAATCCGGGGCCATGAGAAAGAAAGCAATGAGGATGAAGTTACTGCTGCTGAGCCTGGAAGCACCTAGAGGAAAAACCAGAGTGAGAGATCTTTTTAAATGGGAAAAAGAAATGACTCTGGAGATTGAAATAGCAAGGCAAGTTTCCACCACAGGAATTTTTTCAAGAACTTTTGCTGAAACTAATCTACACAACTGTATATCCTGAATATGAAACAGTAGTTATAGTTTTAGTTCTTGGATCGATCTACTGGGGTGGAACTTGCCATAACGAAAGGCACCAACTTGTCAAATATTTGCCCTTCATGCGCTCAGCTAACAAGCAATTTAACTTGTTTCGAAGCAGTGACATGGCATGACCAGCAAAGCAAAACATTTCTAGAATGCTTTAGAGCTTATATACATGGCAGATTATTTATTTCACACTTCTAATAGCATGGTACTCAGAAAAAAGAGTGGGGAAAAAAAGCTTTAAGTGTGAAGTTTAAAGTGTACAACTGAATTAAAATTTTGAAAAGCAAATGCTTTAAAGTACAACTTGCACCATGTTCACTGTGTTTTTCTGCATTCACATGAAATGACCTGTTGCACAGTTTACTCAACTTCTGTTTATGGTCACTGCCCCTGGAATATGGTGGAAACATAAAAGCAGACACTCCTTTAGGAACTGTGCTTTTCCTTAAAATGATCAACGAATCTCAATGGAAACACCACTCGTGGACTGACAAGCAAATTAGTAATCTTTACGTGTAGAACAAATGTGGACAATTTAAATTCATTATTTCATAATACATGCAATATTTAATAAGTATACACTGAGGGTGAGGTGGTTGTCGCTGAAAAGTCTGTTCAATTCAGTAACATCCAGCAAGCCTGAGGCAAATAATTGTTTTAGAATATACTACACAGGAACATAGCAAAAACACATTTTAGCAGCATTATAAGGTTTAGTTTCTTGCTTTTTTATATCATGATGGATGGAGGTGAGCGCTGTGCTCATGCACACCATCTCCTGAAAACCTACTTGGCGTTTTAGGATATGCTATATGGAAACATCAAGAAATGCATTCTTGAAAGTGATTCACATGATTTACCCATTACAAATCCAGGTCAGGTGAGCTCTAAGCACTCTGAGTCGGGATAAGCTCTGTCTAGCTAACAGAGTATTTTGAGCCTACTCATTCAGAAATTAGAACATACCACATAAAAACATAAGAAAACCCTGTTCCATAACAGTAAAGCATGATTTTAAAGCTTATTAATAATGATGTCACCTGCTGAGTCACCATGACAAACTAAGAATGTCCTTTCTTTTGATTCAAGCATTATTCACTCAAAATAACGTATTTTAATCCCCTGATTAGTTCTGATCAGATTGCTCCATTTCCATGTAGTATGTACTAATACAATAAATACACTATTTTGTATGTACAAAATATACATGTAGATTTTAATGAGTTTTAGTTAAACCTTTTTTGGTAAAATTTGCTAATAGCATACAGCTTTTAAAATGCTAACAGTTATGAACAGTTCCATGATCTCATTTTACATTGTAATAATCTCTGGGTGCTGATACTTTGAATGCTATTCAAGCAAGTCCACACTTACCATTTCAGCGCTCCTGGTTCTAGATCTACTGGCTCGCTGTGCTCTCAGGCTGATTGAATGAGTCAATAAACAAGACTGTTTGGGACTCCATGTGTCCACTAGTCTCTGCAATTCCTCAGGGCACAGGTCATTGTTGTTGTTGCTGTTGTTGCTTTGTGCTTGAGCTATTCCCACTGCTGGGTGGCGTGGTGATGGAGTAGAACCTGGGGGCACCTGGGGATGATTCGATGCCCCAGGAGGGCCTGTAGGCCCTAGAAAATCACAGACATCAAAGTGAAATTACACCAGTTTTCAGGAGTGCAGTAACACCAATAGCACTTTTGCAACCATTGTTACCAGTATTCCCTCAGTAAAGTCTAGTCACATTCTAAAGCACAAAATAATTCTAGATCAATAGTTAACAAAACCACTAAACAATTTTATTTATTATGTGAAAGATAAAACCATTAGGTAAATGATAGTTACTGTTTCCACGTTCTTTACCCAGGCACAGCCGTTTCAATGTTGACCCTACAGGGGAAAGATCATGGTCAGGGTTCACGTTTTATAAGTGAGCTTTGGAATAATATCACTTAAAATCAGTGATGATTACAAACAGAGACAGCAATGATGGATTTAGAGGAGCAAGTCAGACAGAGAATCATAACAGCCTGTTGAGTAGTGTTTTTACATACACTACATGGTAAGTAGTAAGTAAGTAATATGGCACATCATGACCAGTTAATGGTTCATATTTTTCTCTGGTTATGCCATATAACTCTACAGCAAGAAGGTATTGAACTAAAAGCAAGTAGAACTGGAATAAACATGTTATACTGATGTATGGAAGAAGAAAATACATACACTACCGTTCAAAAGTTTGGGCTCACTTACACATTTCCTTTTTTTTAAAATAAAAAAATCTAAAATTGATTAGGAACAGTTTAGACACTGTTAAGGTTGTACATGAATATTACACAGGGAAAACAGCTGGATTTTTGATAGCATATCTAGTAAACAGCTGTGGCCTTGGGGGGCAGTTGTGGCCTAATAATTAGAGAATCAGGTTTGGGACCTAAAGGTCCCCAACAGGAAAAATGTGTGCCATTTTGGGAGGGGTGTTTGGGTTGTTGAGCTGCACCTTCCCTTCCTCCTCCTTCATGTCTGAATTGCCGTTGAGCAACTAATCTCCAACTCTCCCTGGGCACTGCAATGTGTGTTTGTGTGTGTGTGTGCACTTACTGTTTATGTGTGTGTTCACTTAGTTTTGGTTAATACAGTATCTCAAAAATATCTAAAAAAAAAAAAAAAAAAGCATATAGAATCCCATTTTCAGCAGTGGTCATACTTGTGTTCCAATGTATTAGCTAATCCAAGTTTTTTAATTTTAGGTAAAGGTAAAGTTTGAGGGACAAAATTAATACTTCAGGTAAAAATAAAATACATTTCACTCAAAATTGACTATATTTCACATTCAGTTTGCAACTCATTTTATGGATGTATGTTTGCGTTTTAATGGAAAATGTTATATTTTTAGGTAACCTTAAAATTTTGTGCGGTAGTGTAAGTATGAAAGAAAGTGGAAAAGGATTGGTCAGTGATTTGGTTTGGGTGAGAGAGAGATACAAACAGATGGTGAGAGAAACAGGCCCACTCAGGAATCTAGCACGTGGTTTACTGCTGGATTTATAGGTGATCTTCTCAGTCGCTGGCACATAAGGAGACCAACCTGGACATAGGAAGGGAAACAGAAAAAGAAAAATATTTATAAGTATAAGATAAAGGGTACATCCTAAATCCCTTATTTATTGTTTTCTCACTTCTTGAGTCTTGCCCGAACCAGAAGTACTTCGGGTCTGCCAAATTTGCTGGCTGTGACAAATCTCTTATATGTACATTGTGAATCGGTGAGTGAGGATACATGAGAGCAGCCTTTCCAGTAGAGCAGCATATAAATAGCCCACCCCTTGTGCAAACCTAATGGTATCTTCGGATGTCAGCCATTTTTACACAGAAGATCAGCTGTGTCGCCGTCATTAGAAGTGGACGTTACTCCACGTTTCTCTTAAAACACTTTCACTTTCAATCTCCTCACATTGTTTCCTTGCATCTCTATCCATGTTTCCTCACTGGGAGGGACTAAGACATAAGGATGAGATGCAAGTGTGGGAATCGAGGATGCAATTTAAGGGGTTGGGATATACCCAAGGTCTTCCTGGACACAGTGTCAGTAGGTACAGTAATTCACCAATACACAACAAGGCACCATAAAGTTATATGCCGTTATTTTAAGGTAGCTCACCCTGTCCTGGGTGGTTGTACACTCCCGCTCCCTCTCCATGCAGTCCAGAACAGACATTATCAGATGATATTGAGGCCTTTAGAGAGCAGGGCTGCTGGGTCTGGACCGGTTCTGAAACAGAGCTCGGCAAAGTTTCAGTTCCTGAGCGAGGCCGGCTAGCACACCCCTCTGAGGCTCTGGCTGGAGAGCCATTCGCACTCACAACAGGCTCAGCTGAAGAAGGAACAAAGTAAAGAGAAAAATCACCAGAGCTCATTATTATCAATACTAGCATTTTGTAGCTCATCATGTGAAATTCATACATGGGTGAATAAAAGTGAGGGAAATATTTGGGAATCCTTGTAATAATCCTCAGGTATGTTTTAATGGGTAGATCCAATTTGTGCTTGGTTTTGAATATTTCTTTGAATTTCATAGTATTTCAGTGTGTCTGGCTTCAGCATCCCAATGAATACCTGCATATGCTGTTAATTGTTATTTAGTTTATTCATAAAAACTAATGGTCATGTGGTTAAGACTTTTGTGGGGATCTTGAACTAGCTTGGTTAGAACTTTACCCCAGCCCAAAAAGAAAAGTAGAGAGCATCACCATGTTTGCTGCTTTCACTCGTTTTGGTGACGCTTCTTATCTGCTGTACCAGAGGGCTGAGCAGTTTGCTGGTCCTGAGTTTGTGCTTGCTGGCTTTGCGTCTGCGTCCAGCAGGGGGCACTGTTGACGTGAGGCAGATGCCTGGAGGAGGTGCTTTACCAAGCCGACGATAGAGCAGTTCGATTTCCCCACGCTGATGAGCCTGAAGCTCTGAAATCTCTTTCATATGTCTGAAAACAAGTTCAGATTGAACAACACAGCTTGTGAGTACAAATGTAATATAGTTTATGTTCAGATATACTCAAACTGCTACTGACAACCTCTGCACTCTCCCATACATGCATGCAAGCTTAGACATGACACTCACTTTTCCCTCAGTCTCTGCAGTTCTTTTTTAACGTCAAAATCTTCCATCTCGGAGTCGTTATCACTGCTCATGTATGAGCCATATGTCCCACCATGTCTGCTAGGAGAATCAGAGCTCTGCACACTGCTGCTGCGGCCCGAACGCCTCAGGAAGGCCACTGCCCTCCTCATGAGGTCGCTTCCTCTCCTCTCTGAACGAGATGGTGTAGGAGGCACCATTTTGGCTGGGCTGCTCTCTGCCCCAGAGTCAGAGGACATGAAACGAGCGTGGACATCCGCTGAGAAAGACGTACGTGTTCGTGGCAGAGAACCACGCTCACTGAAAGAGGACAGAGGATCCAAGCAGAAATCAGGTGGAGCTGAATTCCTGCTACTGTGTTTCCTGCGTGTAGCGTTGTTGTCCTTCACACTAAAGGTCATATTTGTCTCGGTGGGCACACTGTGCTCCCCATGACTGGCAGCAGGGTGTGCTGGAGAAGCCATGCTGCTCCAACTCCGCTGCTTACTCTGAGTTCCAGAAAGGAAGTCAGGAGCACCAGTTGTCATCTGATTGACAATTTATAAGATTAATGTCTACAGTAAAGTGCACTGAAGATGACAAGATAAGATCTTTCGGATGTTTCCCCAAATTATTGCTTGAAAACAATACCTTATAGTGACTTCTGGAGCTCGAGCAGGAGGTGGAGTGAGGCATAATTGGTTTCTTTGACACTGCAACTAAACAGGTGGTAATTTTTACTTTAAAAATTAAATACAAATTATTCACTTTTTAAAATCAGACAATGTAAAATGTTTTATTCAGTTAGCTTCATAGACATCATGGTAACTGTAAACTATAATCAGTAAAACTGATTTGTCTTACCAGCAACGGCAGAGTCACTGAGCGTGCTGAGACTGTCTACTCGCTCTGGAATCTGTGGCTGAGAGAGAGAGAGAAAAAACTATTAAAATTACCACAAAGAACTTATTCTTCTATCCTATTTTTTCAGTTCAAAATATATTTAAGCTGATGACAGCTCATTTTTAACTTTTGTGGTGCTGATCTAATGATATTTGTATAATGTTAACGTACATCCAAAAAACATTAAAAAAAATCAAGCTCTACATTTTCCGTTGTGATACTACAGTATGCATTACAATTATCCTGGAATGTAAATTGTATCACTGTGCCTCTAAATAAACCGAAATTATGTGCTTACTTTTTTTATACAATCTAAACAAACATAAACCATCTAAATAACCGTGGGCTTACACTAGGGCACGATGTCCATGATATCCATGATTCAAAAAAGCGTGGAGTTCCAGGATTTATGACCACGCTTGGAGTACGATTGGAATATAAAAAGGAGGCAGGAATCTGTTAAGTTTTGTTAAGCACTATGCTTCCCAAGTTCTATCACTATTGGCATCAAATTGTAATACATCAGAATTATCACAGCAAAATTTTTGCCATAATCAGCATGATCATCACGAATTACCAAGTTCCCTCAAGATCATCACAAATCCACCAAGTTCCTTCAAGATCATCATGAATCCATCAAGTTCCCTCAAGATCATCACGATTTCAACCAAGTTTCCTCAGGATCATCACAAATCCACCAAGTTCGCGCAAGATCATCACAATTCCATCAAGTTCCCTCAAGATCATCATGATTCCACCAAGTTCGCGCAAGATCATCACAATTCCATCAAGATCCCTTAAGATCTTCATAAATCCACAAGGCTTCCTCAAGATCATCAGATTCCACCAAGCTACCTCAAGATGATCACAATTCTACTAAGTTCCCTCAAGATCAACACAAATCCATCAAGATCCCTCAGGATCCTCACAATTCCACTAAGCACTCTGGAAACCTCCAACAGTCCAAAGATATGCACATTAGGCTAATTGGCTGTTCCAAATTGCTCCTAGGTGTGAGTGTAAATAGTCGTGTGTGTTGGCCCTGTACTAGCGAGCTGTTCAGGCTGCACTTTGCCTTTGCCCAGAGTTGGCTGAGATATGCTCCGGCCTTCCTGCCACAATAGTAGAATTAAGTGGTTCAGCAAATGAATGACTGAAATAGAATTTACTGTATACACTTACTAGTTGTTCCCCAGCTCTGATACGTCCATCTCCAATGATTTGTGGCGTACTGTTACCCGACCCCCCTGCTGCACTCTCTGGTCCAGGTGGAGACTGCACATATTCCATTCCTGAGCCTGGAGTTTCTACTGCACAGCCTGATGGGTACATTGGCACATATTCCTGATACAATAGATTTCTTAACTTCTCATCCAGTGTCTTGATGGTGCTGTCTACAAACCCCACCCGCGCTCGACCTTCCCCATCAGATTCATTGGGGGCGTGAAGGTGCTGCGAAGTGGCAGGGCTCTGGGGCAGTGAAGGGGGCTTGGCACCACCCACAGATGCAAACGGCTGCTGCAGTACAATGTTGTGAGGGTCCTGCATAAGGGGAGGGGTACCTGGTGAAGAGCGCTGAGTAGTCACACCTGCGTCCAGTGCCAATGGCATGACTAGTGGGCAGCAGGGCACATCATCTGCTCTGGATGCAGCACAAGCCAGATCTACAACCTGCTGGGCAGCATGGACTGGTGAAATTAGGCCACTGATAGACTGTGCTGGCATGGTGGCAGAGAGTGGAACCAAAGATAATGGGTCTACGGTGTTCAGAGACAGTGGGCTAAATCCATGAGCATCACTTCCACCAGAAGGGGGAGCTGTGGCATAACCTGTTGAATCTTGACAATAAAGTGAATGAGCAAAGTAAAGAAATAAAAATAGAAAAAATATTAATGGTGGGGTGATGAAGCACAGTTACCACCACTTCAAGAAAACATTGACAACAGAAATCTACCACTTTCAAAAAATTAACGAATAGCATCCCATTTTTATGTCTATAGTATCACCTCATCAGTAATTACACATTTATCTTTGGTAAAAAAAAAACAATTTTATCGGTTTATTATTTGATTATATTCCAGTAAATGTTAATAATAATGTATGAATGCATTAATCTAACCTATGATTGGCAGCTGCAATACTGACTTACAGTATAAGCTTAAAATCACCTTTTGACCAATCAGAATTCATTATTTAAAAATATTAATTTCAAATGCATTTAACGTACATATAGCATTGTTCAGACAGGGTGGATATGGTGAAGAAAAAAGCAGGTTAGTCAGATTTAAAAAATGTAGGATTTTTAGGATTTATGAGAACTTGACATTACCTGTAGAAGCCGGTGCAGTGCAGTGCTCTACTGGTTGTGCTGTGCTGCTGTCAGCAGCCTGACTTGGTGCAGTGCCATCACTCAGTCCACTTGTATGGGGGGTAGCTGTAGCTCCCTCTGAGGACACGTCCTGGCTGACACTTGGTTCATCCACAGGGCAGATAATGAACCATCTCTTACCAGTATGAAGCACTACAAGGTAAAAAAAACAAAACAAATAAAGGTCATCAAAGCCCTGTTATACAAACTACTTGCAAAATTTAGAGATTTATCTCTAGTACCAAGTGGATTTTGCTAACAGTTTCAAAACAGGGAAACAGAAAAAGACTTCTACCTATAAAAAAATCACATTCTGGTTTAAGTGTCTTTCCTCTTATATTATCCTTAATATTTCTGTGTACAATCCTACAATATATAAGGTTCCCTTTCAAAATATGCACCAGGGATATCCAATTTAGGACTTTTAATTAATAAGGGTCTGTATCTACATGTAGAGGCCTTAACGTACCATTCTGCTGGTAGACAGGCTGAGGGGTTCCATCCTTCTGTCCTCTCAGACTCTAGAAAACCACATGCAACATTAAATTAGTAATTTTACAACTTCAATAATTTGTTTTCTATTCAAACAATATGGCTTTGTTTAATGGGGAGATATTATGCTGAACCGTAAATGTTACAGTGTTAAGCATCCATGTTAGACAGTGTCAGGGTGTCTTTTTTTCTTTTCTCGTTTCTTTTTTTCCTGGGTATCTCCACCCATCCCGGTCTCCCTCCCAGCACACTGAGCATCAAGTTTTCAGGCAACCAATCAGAGCAGAGTAGGCACAGCGTGTGGAAATACCATAAATGGGAGGAGGAGGCCAAACAGGCCATCCAGTGTACATGAGCAAAATCAGCATTTCTGGGGGAAATGGGACAGCAGGTTCCTGAAGAACTGTGCAGACTTTAGGATTAGGAATTGTACTTTGGTGCTCCACTAATGTCCAAAATGAATAATAAAGGACTGAAAATGGTAATAATATGTGGAGATTAGAGAAAGAATTCTAAATGTTTGACATTTGTGCTTACCTCATCCCCCATTCCACCAGGAAAGGTGCCTTGAAGTGGCGTATCCCTCAAAGCACCTGGTCTCTCCCCCTCCGCCTCCTCAGTCAGCATGTCCTCGGCCTTGTCTACAATGTCTTTTAGCTGATCAATAAAGGTCTCCTTCTCTATGGGCAGAATGAATCCATTCTCCACCTAGAAGAAAACATTATTGTTCTTGCACAGTAATTACAAACGAACATGAAACATGTCACAGGATATCAATTTACTAGGTGCAAATGAAATTAAATCTCCTGACCATGTAGGTTGCTATTTCCTCTGGGGCATCTCCATCTAGATCGAATTTGAAGGTCACCATTTTGTGGTTATGGGTTTCCAGTTGGCATTCCACCATTTTATCACCTGTATCAGAAACCTAATGAATGGAGGATGAGAAACAGGCAAGCATACCATAAGCACAGGAAACCAATCTGCTACCAAAAACTGGAAAATATAATTTACTCACATTAAGTATGCTGAGTTTGGGTTTGCTGGTCTTCTCCTGCCGTGAGCGGGTGCGAGAAGACTTGCGATGGTGTTTTCGGGGTTTCCCTTCACCTTTCCCTCCACTGATGGTGCCATCATAGCTATCACTCATCTCTTTACCTGAAGCAGCATCTGAATTCAAACTGTGAGCAGCCACAAGAGCCACCAGCCAGAAATTAACATCACCATAAATACATTAAGGTACATAAACTTTGCAAGAAAAATAATCTACAAAAGAGAAGCTAATGTTCCAATAAATATGTTCAGAGAAGCCTACCTATCACATGTATAGATGGGGAGTGGCATGGGTACTGGCTCCTACAGATAAACATGACAATAAACATGACAATTTTAATGATGTCCCAGTAACTACCTACCTAAAGTGTTTTATTCAGTCATATGAGAGGAATTCATTCTGTCTATTGTGTAACAGTGGAATAAACAAGCTGACAGTAAAAAGGTCCTAAAGGTTGAAACTTATGATGTGAACATCATGTACCCTTCCTCTCAGTGGTGAAATTTGCTGTCAGAGTGCTGACATTATGCATTACTGTCACTGGAGCAGAAATGGATTTTACCTCATGGCTTGGGTCAGATGCAGGAGGAAGGAATACAGATGTCTCCTGGAACTGCTGCGTATTGCTTGTTTCGGTGCAACTTTCACCTGCAGATAAGAAATAAAAATCTTACTTGAATCATATGAAGCATCCATTTGCATGAATTTTAAATCACACACTAACCACACATGCCTGCAGTAAAGTCTTGCTCAGATTCATCTCCATGTGGAAGAGACTTGACCTGACTTGTCTCTGTATGTGTACGGACCAAAGTTTCATCCTAAAGAAAGAAACAGCATTGGTATGACTTGGTTTCCTCTATACTTAAATCCAACGGTTCCTCTCTGAACTGATCCACATTCACTGTAAATCCACACTTGTTTTAAATTTTTTTCCTCTTAGAGTACAATGAAGTCGTATGTACCTGTGCAGATGTTGCAGAAATACAGGGCTCTTGTGGAGGAAGGGAGGACGGCGGCTGCAGTAGTGTATGAGAAGGGGGAAGAGATGACAGTGTAGGTTGGGGTTGAAGGAGTAAGCCCTCTGGTGGAAACGCAGAAGAGTACACCTGCTGTTGTGGTGGTATCAGGGATGGAGAAAGGGCTATTCCCAGGACTGGTCCAAGAGGAGCGGATACAGGGGATTGGGGTGCACCTGCTCCAGGTATGGAGGATAAGTTCTGTGTGGCTGCGAGAGGTAATGGGACATGGACTGGACTGGGAGAGTAGTAGGATGCAGGTACTGGAGGAGCGCTGTTGGGATAGGGGGTGCTGTAGGGCAGGGGAGAAAATGTCACTGCCTCACTTCTGGCAGGAGTGCCCATTGTCGACATAACGGAGTACGGTGAAGAGAACTGAGAAAGCAAAAAAAGTATGTTATACAAAAATATACATCAGCTAAAAAACATTTAATTAAACGTGTTATGTCATCTAGTGATGGAGAACTAGTTCCGTACCGGAGTGGAAATTTGAAGAGGCTGCAGGAGAGGAGTAGCATGAACAGACTGCCGTGAATGAGAAGGAAGCATAGCAGTGGAGGGTTGGCGCAGATGCTGCGGATGTGTCTGTCCATCAGAAGTTGACTCTACAACTGGCTGCAGATTTGTTAATGTCTAGAAAGAAAGATCGGTTCTGTGAAATTGGATTGACTAAGATCAGCTTGCGATCAACTTTCCTCGTAGCGACAAACGAAAGCCATTTGTTTTAAAGGAACTCTTCTTCCAAAAGTGCTAACATGGATAAAATGAAATAGAAATGGAATTGTGCGTATAATGAATTAGAACTCTTTTATCTTTTTTAAAATATCAATGTCAGCATTTTTGGAGTGAAGTATACCTTGTCTTGTAAGTATCTATCTCCAGCAACTTAGTCATGGACATGGTAGTTTTGTCAGTATAAGTCCCATTAGAATAACTAGGTATTTTGGGATTGACTACAAAGCAAGAGCCATAATTTCCATTTAAGTTGATGATCCAAGAGCCAATAACTGAAAGCTTAGCGATATAGATGAGGAAGTGTCTACAGATCTGAGCGGGTAGATCTACCTGGGACAGGAAAGCTGCAGGATGGAGATAGAGGTGAAACTAAGAGAAATAAAAACACACAAAAAACCCAAGCTAAATTAAAATACTAAGTGACTACACAATGAATACAAGGTATAGTTACTTGTTTTGGACACCAGCACACAGACATTACACATACATTTATTATGGATGTACAGGGATATTGTAAGGCAGAAGCAGATGCTTTACAGAAGAGTGTAATCTCACCTCCTGTCCTGGTGGTACAGTTGCTGCTGGAGTTGCTGGAGCTGATATAGTCTGGGGCCGACCCAATTTAGCAGTGGGCTGAAATCCATTATAAGATATTATAAGTTAAGTAATTCCTAAACATTATAGATCAGGAATACATTGCTAGGCATTTCAGAAATACTTGAGCTAAAATTGTTGGTGTTGCTAACAATTTAAACCCTGATCATAGTATGCATAAAGATAAGTACCAATGTTAACCTTTTATGTACTAAATTTACTCTTTTTGGTTTTTGCTGCAGTTAGAGATAAGAAGTCAAAAGGAAAGGGGTTAAAGTACTGTATAGTACTCAGAGCAATGAGTTCATATGGCACACAAGGGAGGTTTGCTGGGAAGAACTGTAGATGGGAAGAATGGTAACAAGGGTAATTTGCAGCATTTCACCGGTTGCTTAACAATTTTTCATCATGTTCACATCCTTTTTGGGAAAATATGTATATAGCATATTGTTAAATAGAATAAACTCTTAAACAAAAATTCCACTGAGATGTCTTGCACTCTGGTGTTATAAAGGCAATTTACCCTGTTCCATAAAATTAATACGAGTAATCTTTGTAGAGGTGAAACTGCAAAGCCAGCAATTCTGGAACATTTTGGGACCACTTAAAAGGAAGGGCCTTAAGTTTAGACAAGCAAAGGAGAATGGAAAAGTGGAGGGACTGAGGGTATCTTCCCCATACAGGTGACATATATTCTGAAATCAGGGGTATTGTCTCCATTTTGTGACATACCATAAAATCTTGTCCAACCTTGCTCCCAAGTACAGGCAATGGTGGATCAGGGGCCTTGTGTTGTGTCATGGGTGATGATCCTTGGCTTTGAATATCATTAACTGGAAGATTATATATAGGAATGTTAAATTGGCTAATGCCTGGCTGCACTGTAGGTCTATCCATTAATACAGGGGAGCTAGTGCGGCGACTGATAATGCGATGTAGACAGTTATTAAGGTGAGAAAGGTCTCTGTCCCTGCTAGTGCACAGGGGAAGCCCTAAAGAGGATGGTCTAAGAGGAAACTTCAAGTCAGTAGGCGTTTGATAAGTAGAGGCAGGAGATATGGGCAACAGTGATGGGCTCAATACCTCCATGGAAAGATTACATTCTGGAAGTGGTGAATTTAAAGGAACTTGTCCAGTACAAGAACTGTTGGTATGCTCAGGAGATTGCGGACTGCTATGCACTGCTGACGGAAGGTTCTGAGAAATAGAAGATGATGATGATGTCAAAGGTTTCTGGGAAGGCAGAGATGTACTGTAAGAAGAGACAGTTGTGGAACTTGTGGAGGTTGTGATCCAGTGATTAGGTGTGAATGACGTAGGTTTGACTGTGTGAACAAGACACGGTGGGGATAAACCAGGGATAGGGGCATGGTTTCGATAAACTGCTGAGTTACAGGAACAAGGAGAGTGATCAAGGGATCTTTTCTTCTCACCTGCAGTGAGCAACAGAGCAAGACCAGCCTGGCAGTAATGCGGGCAACAACATGGCGCAAGGGAATGTCTATGCGTGGAGTTATTTAAATGTATCTGGGGGTTAGAATTGACTGAGTCAGTATGAGGGTTGCATCCATGAGAAAACGGTTCAGTCTTATTCGAAGAAATAGTTATCTGTGGTGGAGATTCCTTAAGTGCACTGGAGGAAACTGAGTGTTTAACTGGTTCTCTCTGAGACTTTTCTGGCTTTGGGCAGCTGCAGACTCTGTGTGGCAGTGGCTTTGAATGAGCATGCCAATGGGCTCCCCTCTGCAATACGTCGAGAAAAGAGGTACTGCCACGTCTCGTACCAATATGACTCCTGAGGTTCAAAAGAAAATCCTGGGATTCACCGGAAACAGTGGTGTGTCTCTGAGTAGTCAGTAAAAGATAAGAATGAGAACACATTCATAATGTGTAAACAAAACCACAAATGCTCATAATAAGGACTTTTTTAGAAATTAAGCATACATTGCTACGTGGAGTTTTTGTGTTTGTAATTTTATGAATAAATGAACTTGAGTGTAAATACACTTACGGGAGGAGACTGCTGGTAAAGACTCTGGTTGAGCTTTACTGAAGGCTGCAGAAATGATCCTTGATGTAATGATGTAGTAGATTGCTGATAAGCACCATGATAAAGCTGTGGAACAGGTTGTTGTTGGACCTCGTGTTGGTGCTGAACAAACGGTTGCTGGTGGGCCACGTGATGCTGCATGGTGGGGTTTTGCTGCATACCTTGTGGCTGGATCCCCTGGAGTAAGTGGGCTGCGGGTTGCTGCTGTTTTCCACCATGGTGCAAATGTATAACAGGTTGATGCTGGACCTCTTGTTGTAACTGCCCAACAGGCTGCTGCTGGGCACCTTGATGCAGCTGGATAGTGGGATCGTGTGGCTCCACATGCTGTTGCATGGTCTCTTGATTATAAGGGGGCACAGGAAATTGTGCTACTGAGTGCAGCTGAGCAGCTATCTGGCTTTGGACATCTTGATGAAGCTGTGTTGTTAGTTGTGGTTGCGTCACATGATGTAATTGAGAAAGGACCTGGGCTGGTGGACTGACGACTTTCTGGGAAGTGGTGATGGTCTCTGACAATGATGAGTATATGATGCTTTGCTGGTTATTCGAACCATCTGAGATTGCTGTAGGGCCAGCAATACTGTCTGCTGCAGAGGTGAGGGGGAAAAAATTAGATTGAAAAAAATGACACATTGCTCACTATAAAACTGTAACACTAAAGTGCAGGTTTAATCATAGTCTACAAAGCATGTTCACATGTATCTTAATTTATCTGCACTCCTAAAAGGAGTCTTGTTCAGATATTGCAGGTGTGGAAGAACCAGCTGTGGGTGAATGGTCGTTTGACAATTCAGTGATGATGACTCACTGTGCTGACTCACTGATGATGGAAAACTCTGCAGTGAATGTAAATATGAGACTGCATTGATTCACTGAGAAACTTTGTAATATCCACACTGGTATACATTACTGCTTTAACAGTTACAATTTTAACCTTAAATTTTAAGAATTTGTTTCAGTATAATGTGATGCACACTAGTCTGTTTTCTTAAAATATAAAGATTCCACATCATCAAATTCTTCTGATGGCATTAACGAATAGTACAGATATCAAGATAAAGATGTCTGCTGCCCATAGCAGTTGCTCACATGTTGTTGAACTGGTGGGACCACTGGAGGGGTTGACTGACTCACTGTCGTGATCCCCAGGCTCTGTATGAACATTCGACATAGCACTCTGTGCCAACTTAGGAGACGGATCCTGAAGCACATTCTGTGCATGGTCCCAGGTGACTTTCTTTTCGGTCTCACCCTTATCTCTGGAGATGGTGCGCTCCCTGCGCCATTTTATAAGGGCCACACGGTCTCGGATTGACTTGCCAACGAATTTCATGTCACTCTCCAGGAAAAAACCAGAGTCAACCTAAAGGGGGAATGCAGCATTTTTTTTACATCATTGTATAGCTTCCTGATAAGGACACCCTGTGCTTTGTAATACTAATAGGTTATAGTTTGTACAGAGCGCAATATTAATTTTATTTAAAAAAAAATTACATGTTTACCATTTCTTGTGCAACTGCCTCCGGCACCTCTTTGTTAAGGTCAAAGGTGAATTCGATTGCACCGCTGTCCTTGTACTTTCCTTTCAACTTCTTTTGATCCTCCACCCAAAGCCTGAGTGCAATTGATGTTTTTTTGCCATCATCTTCTTCAGCAAGTTCTACCCTGACGCCTGTGTCCTCTGCAAAGAAGGCATGATTCAGCAGATCCTTAATGGAGTATCTGAGGAAAGAGAAGAGTCATGCTACTGGATCTTTAACATTTTGTTCAGATATACAATATACCAATAAAGTTTGACTGGGAATAAATGGCCACTTGATACTGATGGCGGCATTAGTTTATCACACTTGAAAAAATGCCATACTGATTTAAATGAGATAGGAAATATAAGCTTCTAACATCATACTGTATACACACTCATTTACATATTCAACCACAACGACAGCATGGATTGAACAGTGGTGAAAAACCTCTATACAGTAATAGTAAACAAATTAAATCTCTCCCATTTCGTCCATCGGTCAGAACTTTTCTAGGCAAAATGTGCTCTCACCTTTCCTCCCAGCGATAGCGGATGCACTCTCCTATGATCTCTTTAATCTCATGGACGGTGACCTTATTGTAACTGGCTGGCTTGACACCCTGTGCATAAACCAAACTGCATTATAGCAGGCAACTCAAATGTACTGTTGTTCCTTTATTACTTGTTTGACTTACTGTTCATTCCTTTTACATCTACAGTACATTTCTTAATTATTTCCTAAGCATTTTTACTTCCTAAACATAATGATAATGCAGTATCATGCAATCAGTCAATACATTTCACGCATCAAAAACGTGAGTATATTGGTACTGACATCGAAAAATATAGAAGATTTTAATTTAGAAAAGACGCTTTATTCTTTAAATGGATATAAAACACTGCAAAAACTGTGTCTGATGGTGTTAAGTAAAACGCTACACTGAACCAAAATATGTATTGACATTTCAAATCAATGTTGGGGTCTGTTCTAAAAATACTGCAGAATAGCACAACCGAATGCAAGCACTGATTTGGGGGAAACAACTCACAGGCAAAACTGCTTACTTCTGAACCTAACGTTTGGTTTTAGATAATGGGACTCACACTGGTGACTTTGCGGTAGATCTGAGCAGCGTTCTGGCATTCGGAGTACGGATACTCAGATGTGGCCATCTCCAGCATGCACATGCCAAACGCATAGACATCTACAGCCTCATCGTAATGCTCTTCATACATTTCTGGAGCCATGAACTCAGGAGTGCCTAACAGACAACACAAATAATTAAATGAATAAGAGTAATAAATTAACCAGAAGAAAGAAAAATTAAGACTGTATGCACTGTAAGAAATGTTTATAAAAAATAAAATTTGAGTCACCAGTAATTAATATGGATCAGGTTAATTTGATCAATAAATAATGGGAAAAAAGGCCAGAATGAACATTACCAATGACGCTTGTGGCGAATGAGGCCCTTTTTAGTGTAGCCAAGCCCAGATCCCCGATCTTAACTGAGCCTGTAGGGCCTGTGATGAAAATGTTATCGCACTTGAGGTCCCGGTGGATGATGGGAGGTGTGCGTGTGTGCAGAAAGTGAAGTCCCTTGAGGATCTGCCTGCACCAACTACGCAGCACCTTTGGCTTCATCACTTTGAAGCGCTTCAAGTACCTGCAGCAGAGCATGCCATTAAATCCTGATTTTACCATGCAGATGTGCTTTTCATGCTGCATCACATAAAAACTCCACCCCACTATTCTTGCATTTTAAACTGTGAAAAATTAACTCTTCTTTTAAAGATTTAATTACAACTGAAGAACAGGAATACAACCAATATCTGATTACCAATTGATTAAGCTTACAGTATGTCCGTTTCACCATGACAATAACTCCACAACAAACAGATCCAAGCATGATGTCTGTTGTGTTTGGAAATCACATTAATCTAGCAAGGATTAAGTCATCTTCATACATTTGTGCTTGTTAAACAATCCCTGTATACACCACATACACACCATGGTAAGAAATAATAATAAAAAAAACATTTCCATGCCATTTTGTTAAAATAGAGTTTTCACGTTCTCCCTGTGCTTGAGTGGGTTTCCTTCTGGTGTTCCAGTTTCCTCGCACAATCCAAGCACATACACAGTTGGTTAATTGGCTGCTCCAAATTGCCCCTAGGTGTGAGTGTGAATGGTTGTATGTGTGTTGGCCCTGTACTGGACTGGAAAGGCTCCAATCTACTCATGACGCTATTATTTTTTAAGGATAGTGGATCAGAAAATGAGACAAGATGAGGTCAAGTTCAGGCTACAGTAACAAATTAAATTAAATATTTAAAAAATTATTTTGATTAAAAAAGGTAATTTCAGTGATAGTCATTAGATCATAAAACCATGTTTTTTTGGCATGATAATTTAGTATTCACATGACTCAGAATCGTCAGAGATTTTATGAAATCCCCTCCCAACGGATGGAGAACTCACTGCCTAAACAATACACACAGAAATAAATTTTTTGCAAAAAACTTCAGACTGAGACTCACGTTTTTAACGTGCCTGACGTCATTAATTCAGTAACCAAGACGATGCATTTCTTTCCTTTGACAGGAGACTCCCAAAAGTCGTAGAAGCGGACAATATTGGGATGTTGGAGACCCTTCAGCATTTCTGCCTCCTCCTTAAACCTCTGACGGTCAACTTTAGACAGCTTACGGTCCTGAGACAAGGATGGAAAGAGTGAAAGAGAGAGTGATGTAGCAAAAAAAGTTGCAGTCAATCTCTGAGCTATGAGCCACTCTACTGTAAGAGTATATGTAGGGGCATGTAGGAAAAACAGATGTAACGCTAAGAGTAAATAACAAATAAAAGTTACTTACTTTGGTTTATAGCTAGTCACAAAGCAATTACACCCGAGGAAGAACATCAATGGCCTGTGTGTGTGTGTGTGTGTGTGTGTGTATATATATATATATATATATATATACACCCCACCACACACACCCCTACACTGTTTGCAT
>JBCNYG010000021.1:14164227-14174957 GCA_039654305.1 Porochilus rendahli
GTGTGTGTGTGTGTGTGTGTGTGTGTGTGTGTGTGTGTGTGTGTGTGTGTGTGTGTGTGCGTGTGTGTGTTTGTTGGGTGGTAATGCATGCTGGTCCCAGGAGCCTTTGGACCCCCAACACTCAGCGTGTCAGTTTTTTTGACTAAACTCCCACAATGTTGCATAATGCAGTGGAATAGATATAAGAAAATCATCATACAGCCTCCCACAAACAAACACACACACACACACACACACACACACACGCATATACACACACATCCACACAGATGCACAGACACATGCATATATGCACACACATACACACGCACTCACACACAAACATGCACAAATCCACACACTTGCAAGCTCTTTCTCCTTCCATATCTGTTTTGCTTTTTGTTTATTTCTTTTTTCTTCTCTGTCACACCAACACACAGTCTAATCCCTTTCCTTTTTTTCCTACAGAGGCAAATTATGCCATCAGCACCAGCGTCCCTGTTCCTGGTGACATCCCGGCGTGTTGGTGAGGAAGCCCCGCCCCTACATTCCAGTTCCTGCACTCTTCCTCACCCCTCTCACCTCTCCCCTGGCAGGCTCGTGCTGGTGGATGCCCTGTTCTGGGCCAAACCTGCACCATGAGCATCAACGGCCCTGTCCCACCACCTGTCCCGCTCGATGGCGCCACAGAGGCTTCAGCCACCGCATCGTTGGCACCGGTGGGCTTGCTGGCACAGAAGAAGAGACTGCAGTATGCCAAGAGCAAGAGCGGCTCAGCCAACATGCGGCCAAAGAGAGCGCTCTTCTGTCTGGGCCTGAACAACCCGTTTCGCCGGGCATGCATCAGCCTTGTGGAGTGGAAATATCCTTTACACACAAACACACATGCACAGGGAAACATACAAACTCCACGCAGAAACATCCGGGCCAGGGACTCAAACCAAACCCGTCTTGCTGTGAGGCGAATGTTCTAACCACTACACCTCCGTGCTACCCATGTTTCTGTTTCTACCCATGTTTCTGTTGTGTATATACAATAAACCAGATTCACTTGGAGAGAGCAAACCTCCACCAAGCCAGGGAAAGAAAAATAACACAAAAATCCACAGCTCTTCCATCTGGAACTGCTGTGATAGCACAATTCCAAAGAAAAAACCTCTCACAATTTTAAATAATAGACTTTTTAAGTCAAGGATTTAATAAAACCTTAGTTGAAACTCCTCTGTAGTGCTTTATAATACTCTACAGGATGTGAAGTGTTATTAAACACTAGCTGGTGCATGGTATTACAACATAGGATCTGCTGGAGCTTTAATATTGAAAACTAAACATGAAACATGGAACCTTCCAGAATACAGGGTACTGCTCTTTACTATCAAGTCTTAATTTGTCTAACACATATGACGTAATGGATAACAAGCTGCTGCGTCAAACCTGTGTCAAATTGTCAACTGATGTGATGAAACAGAGAGCCAAGTGGAAATAAGAAGATCGAGTCTATGAGCAGGGAGCACATTAATCTCACACACAGATTGGTGGGATTGGTGTGTGTGTGTGTGCGTGTGTGTGTGTGGCCTAGTTTTGAGCTGCAGTTTTCTTTGTGGTTTAGGAAGAAGGCTAAAGGAACCGCAGTGGAGGAAGTGACACGGAGCTGTGACTCAGCGAGAGACTGCGCAGCGCTCCTGCATGTCTGAATAAGAGAAATTAGCGCTCGTGTTTCAGCCCCGCACTGAGAATAGAAACACTCATTGAAGCAAAAAAATATAAAAATTAATTTGCCATGGTTCATGTCTAGTTGGTTTTAGCTAAACGCGGATAGTGGTATTACCCATGATGCACTGTATCCACAAAATGCTTTGAAATGGCAGCTGAAGATCAATATATACGTATAATGTGAAGTTTTGTGTTCATAAAATTTTTTATTGCTGTTTCTCACTAGGGCTGGGCGGTATACTGTTAAATTTATCGTATTGTGATATATCTATTTTATAGCCATTCAACTCGTGATTTAGCAGAAATATAATTTCTCCTCCAGAAATTAACAGGGTGTAGCACCACGAAAGGATAAAACCGTACAAAGCAAATACCAGAGCAAAGCACAAAAATGCAGTGCATAAGGGCAGAACTGGAGCTCGCATGTTGGAGTGGTGAGTGTTCATAACAGGTGTTCATGACACAGGTGTGGACAAGAGTGTGTAAGTGCCCTTGTCCTCCTGCCATCCTCATGTCTAATATGTAGTCTAATATATTGCGTATTGAGATAGAAATGCTTATCGTGAAAATATCAAGGCGGCATGGTGGTGTAGTGGTCAGCACATCCACCTCACAGCAAGAACGTCCTGGGTTTGAGTCTCAGACTCAGAGAGGGCATTTCGGTGGAATTCGCATGGGTTTCCTCCGGTTGCACTGGTTTTTAGCTGTTCCAAATTGCTCTTAGGTGTGAGTGTGAATGGTTAAGTGTGTGTTGTCCTGCGATCGACTGTGAAGCTGTTCACACTGTACCCCTACTTCACCCCGAGTCGGCTGAGATAGGCTTCCCGTGACCCTGATAAGGGATAAATCGGTTTGAACGAATGAAATAACTAATTAAATAATGAAAATATCAGAAAATAGTAAACTATAATTGTTCTGATGTTTGTCCTGATTTCTTGTATGACTTTCATACATTCATCAAGTGTTTAATTATTTAATTAATTAAGATGATAAATGTGAGCATGTCTCATTACTGGTGGAGTGTTTATACTGCAGACTTACATCAGAAAAAAATTTCCATGTACCAAAAACAGCAGCATATTAACGTTTCGTAGTGTGTTGATTTCAGCGTCATGAAAGAATGGCGGAGGGTTGAGGAGTCACATAAGCACGAATTAGGAAGTGTTCCTTGTGTTCACTGTCAGATGTTACTTCAGTGTGTTGATATAAATACTATCAAGCAGCTAAGTTGCTACTGAATAGGATACAGTAAACATATAGAATATATTCTCACCTGATATTATACTCTATTTAAAAAAAATCACATGCATATTTCAAAGTTGAAGAGAAGACACTATCCAGCTTTTAAACAGGTTTTAAATGCACAGAAATAGATTTGTATAAAAATTAAACTGCTGAATCTCTGATGTGAGGTGGTTTAAAGACCATATCGGTACTGTGATAATGAACGTGTCAGAAACAGACAGTGGTGGACACTATATCCAGTTCAAGCTTTAACTGAGTTGTTGTTATTAGATCAGAGTCTGTTTAAAGTTTCTCTGAGGAATACTCTGTTTTATGTGATGTCATGTTTTCTTCTTTAAGAGTTAATCTTCCTTAACTGTTGCGCTTGCAGGCCATTTGATATCTTTATACTACTTGCTATTTTTGCCAACTGTATGGCCTTAGCCATTTACATCCCATTTCCTGAAGATGACTCCAACTCAACCAATCAAGACCTGGTGAGTAAATAACCACAAACACCTTTCTGACTGTTTCATCTTGTCGCATTTCATCACACAGCCCCTAATTAAGCTCAGAGGGTAAAGGGCTTCAATAAGGAGACTGGGATCTTAATTTGCCCTCTTTGGGGCAGGAGTGAGTCATGCTGTCATTTCCACGGCAGGTAATTGACTGAGTAAATTGAGAGGCATGTCACCTTGCTCAGTTTGAACATACACAAAATTTTCTTTGCTGAATGGTCAATTGTAAAATTGCAACACAAATAAAAATTTTTTGAATTAAAATTTGCGCTAAAGCAGCAGTTTGTAATGTTTAAAGCGGTGGTTTGTAATGTTTAAAGCAGTGGTTTGTAATGTTTAAAGCGGTGGTTTGTAATGTTTAAAGCGGTGGTTTGTAATGTTTAATGCGGCAGTTTGTAAAGTTTCAAGCAACGGTTTGTAATGTTTAAAGCGGTGGTTTGTAATGTTTAAAGCAGAGGTTTGTAATGTTTAAAGCGGCAGTTTGTAAAGTTTCAAGTGGCGGTTTGTGATGTTTAAAGCAGTGGTTTGTAATGTTTAAAACAGCGGTTTGTAATGTTTAAAACAGTGGTTTGTAATGTTTAAAGCGGTGGTTTGTAATGTTTAAAGTGGCGGTTTGTGATGTTTAAAGCAGTGGTTTGTCATGTTTAAAGCAGAGGTTTGTAATGTTTAAAGTGGTGGTTTGTAATGTTTAAAGCGGTGGTTTGTAATGTTTAAAGCAACGTTTTGTAATGTTTAAAGCAGAGGTTTGTAATGTTTAAAGCTGCAGATTGTAAAGTTTCAAGGGGTGGTTTGTAATGTTTAAAGCGGTGGTTTGTAATGTTTACAGCGGCGGTTTGTAATGTTTAAAGTGGTGGTTTGTGATGTTTAAAGCAGTGGTTTGTAATGTTTAAAGCAACGGTTTGTAATGTTTCAAGTGACAGTTTGTAATGTTGTAACCGGCGGTTTGTAATGTTAAAAGCAGCGGTTTGTAATGTTTAAAGCAGCAGTTTGTATTGTTTAAAGCAGCTGTTTATAATGTTTTAAGCAGCGGTTTGCAATGTTTAAATCAGCTGTTTGTAATGTTTTAAGCAGCGGATTGTAATGTTTCACGCAGCGGTTTGTAATGTTTAAAGCAGCTGTTTGTCACGTTTAAAGCAGAGGTTTGTAATGTTTAAAGCAGCTGTTTGTAATGTTTAACGCAGCTGGTTGTAATGTTTAAGCAGCTGTTTGTAATCTTTACAGCAGAGGTTTTAATGTTTAATGCAGCTGTTTGTAATGTTTAAAGCATCTGTTTGTCATGTTTAAAACAGAGGTTTGTAATGTTTACATCAGAGGTGTGTAATGTTTAAAGCAACTGTTTGTAATATTTCAAGCGCCGGCTTGTAATGTTTAAAGTAGCGGTTTGTATTTTTTAAAGCAGCTGTTTGTAATGTTTAAAGCAGCTGTTTGTAATGTTTAAAACAGAGGTTTGTAATGTTTATATCAGAGGTTTGTAATGTTTAAAGCAACTGTTTGTAATATTTCAAGCGGCGGCTTGTAATGTATAAAGCAGCGGTTTGTCATTTTTAAAGCAGCTGTTTGTAATGTTTCAAGCAGAGGCCTGTAATGTTTAAATCTGATGGGAATCATAACTGTGGCACACAATTTCTTTCAGATTTTTTTCTTTCAGATGTTTTTCTTTAAACTTTTTTTTTTAAATCAAATTTTCTCCATATTTTAGTCGTATCCAATTCCCACCCATCAAGCCTTCCCTGTCACATGATCTCCACCAACCAGGGAGGGGCGTAAACAAGCACATGCCCCCTCTTTGACATGCAATGTTCTCCCTCCTTTTTTTGAACTGCTGCGCATGCGGATTTTGGGGGCAGTCTAACACACTTCGCCCCCTGTATGAGTGAGCTCACAGACGCCCATGATTAGCTGGTGATCGCTGTACACAGGGAAGTGAGTGTATGTTATCCCTCCCTTCCGTGAGAACTTGGCTAATTAGCTCCCATGAACTCCCGGTCACAGATGGGTGTGGCATCAATCCGGATTCTAACTTGCGATCTCTGGGTTGACAGTTGCGCACCTTATAAGGAAAATCATAAGGATAATTCTTGATGTTGAAACGCTGTTCAGAAAATTATGAACTGTAACTTTAAATCTGTATCAGTCTTGTGTTCAATATATAAAGAAATCAGCGTTGATTCTGATTGGGACTGTGTGAGCGAGATTGATTGTTTTCCTCTGCTGATTTCAGTGCTAGTTCAGATAAATTAAGCTTCTACTTTTCTTTAGCTTCTATATTTACTATATTTCTGAAAGTATTTCTCAGGTCTGTCCGGGGTTTTTTAAACTCTTGTTGATTGACGAGCTTTCCTTTTAAAAAACACACGTGTCAGTGATTTGTCTGTAGAACCGTAGAACACAGCTGTCCTCCTTCTGTCCTTCTGAATGGGACGTATTTAATCTCTGGAGTTTGGCTTGACGTTACTTGGCAAGATGGCCGCCTCCCAACCCGAAGGGGAAAAAATCCTGAATTGTGGTGGTATAAATGGCAGTTATTGCTGTGTTCTGGCTAGAGATGTTCTGTCCTTGTCATGTCATAATAATGATGTTATGTGAAGTGTTCTGAGCTTGTGAGAACGTCTGTCCCTTTACAAGCATATCTCAGCTCCTTTTTTTTGACCTCCTGCAGTTGTGTTGCATAGCTGTGATTGTGTGGCTACGCTGTGGCATATTAAGGGAATCTCTGTGCGTGTGTGTGTGTTTCTGTGAATGGTGAATCAGCGGTGATGTGATGTGTGTCTCTGTGAATACACGGCGAGACGAGGCAGCTGTTCAATGTCCCATTAGGACTGAGTCTGAGCTCAGCGACTGAGAAGCATGAAAGTCAGCGTCAGAATTATTACTGCTTTTAAATTTTAATTCATTTTTTTGTTTATTTTGTCTTTCAGATATTGTTTTCTAATTTAACTTTGGTTTTACAAGTGCATAAGTAATTTTATTGGCGGCACGGTGTAGTAGACATGTACATTAGGCCAATTTTCCAAAGTGCCCCTAGTTTTGAGTGTGAATGGATATGTGTGTGTTGCCCTGTGATGGACTGTGAAGCTGTTCGGGTTGTACCCTGCCTTCACCAGTGTCGGCTGTGGCCCTATTAGGGTTAAGTGGCTTGGTGCATGAGTGAGTGAGTGATGAATAGTTTTGTTTTTTCTTGGAGAAATTAAATTGTTTTAATTTCATTTTCATTCAGTTTTAGTTTTAATTACTGCATAGTTTTCACTTTTTCCTGCACATTTCTGCCACCCACTGGAACTAACCTGGTAAAGTTTTATCTCACAACCACCAAATACAATAAAAGCCAAACCTGCAGTTCTATTTAGAGTTCTAGTTTCTGCTGCATTTTTCATTATGGTTTTTATTTCATTTTAGTTTTTCAATTTTAGTGTTTTTATTTTTAATTCCAACCAGCAAAATATTAGTACAAATATGTTTTTCTACAACACCACAACACTGAGAGTTTTAGGCCTCTTAAACCAAAAAACTGAGGGTTTTAGTCCCTTTACACCACAACACTGAGGGTATTATTATACCTCTGCCATTTATGGCAGGAGAGGTATTGTCGTTGGCTTGGTGGGTGGGCGGCTAGGCAGGCTGTGGGGCAGGTGCCGTGACAATAACCCTGTCCCAGCTATTGCTTGGCTCATGTACAGGCCAGCTTTCTGAACTTTTGCATAGGCACTTCCTATGACATAAACTTGTGTGTGGGTTAGCTAAATTGCATATGTGACCTTTGACCTTCGCACAGTGACCTTGAACATTTAAAGTTTGTCCGCGTCATTGCTCGGCTCATGCACAGGACAGCTTTCGGAACGTTTGCGTAGGCACTCCCTATAACCTAAACCTGTACATGGGTTAGCTAATTTGCTTATGTGACCTTTGACCTTAGCACAATGACCTTGAACATATAAAGTTTGTCTGCACCATTGCTCGGCTCATATGCATGATAGCTTTCTGAACTTTTGCATAGGCACTCCCTATGACCTAAAACTGTGTGTAGGGTATCTAATAAAATGTTGCTTGTCTGAAACTTTGTATGGGGAGGTGGCTTTTGTCCTTTGTGCTATTGAGGCATCCTGGCTGAGGGGTTATGACGTTCTAAAGAATAGCTATTTTTCTTTATTACACCACAACAGCAAGGGTTTTATTTTTCATATACCACAATACTGAGGTTATTATTCCCCTTACACCACAACACTGAGGGTATTATTCTCCTGCACCACAACACTGTGGGTATTACTGCCATTACACCACAACACTGACAGTAGTATTCCCCTTACACCACAACACTGAGGGTATCATTGCCAATACACCATAACACTGAGGGTATTATTCCCCTTTACACCACAAGACCGAGGTTTTATTGCCCTTATACCACAACAGTGAGGGTTTTATTGCCCTTAACCTGCTACACTGAGGGTTTTCTTGCCCTTAAACCACAATCCTGAGGGATTTATTCCCCTTAAACCACAACATTAAGGGTTTTATTCCTATAATACCATGACACTGAGGGTTTTATTCCCCTTTTACCAAAACACTGAGTGTTTTAATCCTCTTAAGGCATAACAATCCATCATTACATTTAGTTTACCAGTAAAGACCTGAAGACCTTATTCATTTTAAGACATTCAAGACTAATGATAACTTAAACAGGGAACCAGTGGACAAAAATCAAAGTTACATTTGGGTATTGTATTAGTGTTAATTATTGTGCCAATGTGTGTAGTTTACAATCCTACAAAAAAAAAGGCAGACCAATCTTTCACGTGGTCAAAAATAGAGTGCAAATGTGCAGTGTCACCATAGTGTAACTGCATTACACTGTCACAGACATTTACTAGTGTGCTTGGTAAAACTCAGATCTTAAGGTCAATCTAAAAAGTATACAAACTTGTCTGCATCATACAAATTCTCTCTCTCTGGCAAATATAAACATTCAACAAAAGCAAAGTACATGATCAGTGATGTCATAAATTTATTTGGTAGTCAATTGAACATCCTCAAATAAATGCTGCCCACTGGCATTTATGATGGGAGGGTCAAGCAGAGTGATATTTTCAACGTTCTTCAGACTTTCAAACAAACGTCTTCTTCAAATAAACTTTGTTTTTTATGTAACAATGTGACCTGCTACACGCCCCTCGAGTAACTGCATTTCAAGCGACACCGATTGTGTATGTGGTTCGATGACATGTGTTACAGAGTGACCCATTGCAGCTTTTTTTTAGAGACCATCTACAGCATTCTTCTTTCTGAAAAGAATTAATTCAGTGCACTGTTTAACATGCGATGCAAACAGTGTAGATGCATGTGGTTAATCAAAGTATGTATTTCTCTTAAACCATGGGGGAAACGTGAACATTTTTATCTGAAACAATAACTAGATTAATAATGTTTACTTCGTAATGCTTACCATCGCATTACTTTTGATTTAAGACGATTTGACAGTCACCCTCATGTTCTCGGTATGCTCAGTGAAAGTGAGCGTGATGTCACTATTTTCTGTTGTTCGTGTACATGGTGTGTTAAACTTGCTGTACAGCTTTAGACTTTAATGTGCTATCAACATTTGTGCCATTTTGTGTGCAATGATCATTGCTAGGATTGTTGATAGCTTCCTTTTTGGTGATGCGACCCATTACGCAGTAATTATTTAATATTAAAAAAAAAAATTCAGGATGACAAAAGAATTAGGACTTGTTTACTATGCAGTTTTATGATTGATTGATTTATGTGAATAAAACCTCCCAAGTATCTACCAAAGTTACCCCCTGACAGCGTTCCCATTTTGGGCCGCCATTTTAAGTTGGATTTTACACATCTTTCATAAATAATTAATAGTAGACTTGACAGTAAACATTTTCCTTGTTTATCTCGCTAAATTAACATCAAGTTACAGTGCTTTTAGTTGCTCGTTTTGGATAAAAAAGACTCATTATTAGTGTGGATTGACACACAGACACTTACACACACACCCACACACACACCCACCCACACACACACACACACACACACATATGTATATGTATATAAGAAAGACAACAGTTTAGAATAACAACATTTTAATTAAATAAACAGTATATTTTTTTAACACATCCTTGCCACACAAATATTATAAATTATAAAATAATTTTATAACAAAACATTTAACTGTACAAACATAAAACTGTGGCAGTGCAAATGAGGTAGTTGATTAACATGAAGTCTAACTAAGATGATAATCGTCTAAGTCTATTTTGTAAAAGTGTGTGGATGGGTTTTTTAATGAAAAGGAGCCTCTCTGCATTATCAGCTGTTAGCCTGTTTCAGTTTTCATCTATGTGTGACACTGAGCTAAAAAGCCTTTCACTTTTCACACTAATACATAGCATTACTTTGCATTGTCACGAAGCACAACATGAACAGGATCCCCACGTCTGCAGCGTTCAACACACCTGCGATGGCTTGGCTTGTGTGCGAACCCCACGAAACTGTTTTGCATGTAGGATGACTCTTTGCAGCGTCAAATCCTCGTCTATCCACTGTATGCTAATTAGAGACACTGGGCTAACACTGCTCATCCAACTGTCAGTGGTGAAGCTAAAAGCGGAGGAGTTTTGCATTAGTTTGTGGATAAGTTTTGTCAACTTTGCTAAGCACAATTTTCAGTCCGCCTTACTTTTGTTGTCTTTCTTCACTTTGAAATACCTCCACTCGCTGACATGGCTCATTCGTCTCGCACCCGCCTGCTCAGGTTAGAGCAAGCATGCATCCACGCATGCACACACACACGCTTGTACGTACATTTATGGTGCAATAAAAATTTCTATATAAATAATAGAATAAATAAATAAAAAAATAATCAAAGTCAGTGTACTGACTACTAAAGTCTTCTTCAGTCTTTATACATTTATTGAACAAAGGGAATACTGAACAGAGGTAAAGTTTGCAAATCTGATTTGTTTTCAACTTTATATTATTTTAATTCATTTTATTTTTTATTGATCTCGGGTGGCACGGTGGCGTGGTGGTTAGCACGTCCGCCTCATAGCAAGAAGGTCCTGGGTTCGATTCCGAGCTCGGGCGTTTCTGTGTGGAGTTTGTATGTCTTCCCTTCTCCGGGTACTCCAGTTTCCTCCCACAGTCCAAAAACATGCACAGTAGGCTAATTGGCTGCCTCAAAATTGTGAAGGCGTGAGTGTGAATAGTTGTGTATGTGTTGCCCCTGCGATAGACTTGCCAAGAAAGTCCTGGGTTCGACTCCTGGGGTCAGCAATGGCGTTTCTATGCAGA
>JBCNYG010000021.1:14209781-14223299 GCA_039654305.1 Porochilus rendahli
GTGTGTGTGTGTGTGTGTGTGTGTGTGTGTGTGTGTGTGTGTGTGTGTGTGTGTGTGTGTGTGTGTGTGTGCGCTGTTCCATGCCATTTTGGGATTGGATCACTACAACTACTACCAAGTCTTCTCCCTGCCACCATCAACTGATCCAGAATGCAGCTGCACCACTTGTTCTTTTGTTCTCTGAATGGAGGCATGGGTTAGATGAGCAACACAGAAAGGGTGACTGAAAATTTTAAGAATTAAACAGATAGCACGCAAATTAAAATATATGAACAGGCTGGTCATGATTAAGGGAGTCAAAAAAGATTCATAACACACAAAAAAGCAATGGGTATGTAGAGATTTATACTGCAACATCAGCATATTAAAAAAATACATAATACATACATAAGGAAAGTCTCTAATATTTCTGCTTTTTGAAGGTTGTTATCAAAAGCCTTCATCTTCAGCAAATGAAATGGCATTTTTGTGTAGGCGGAAGGCCAAATCGCAGAGAAAAAACCTACCTTTTTAATAATACTGGTATGTGTGTGGAAAGAAAATAAAAGCAATAGACAACATTTCCATGTTCTGTTAGCTTGCTTTCACATCAGGTGCTTTACTGAAATAGCAGAATTTCCTCCTCCTATATCAGCATAAAGGAGCCGGTGAGATGGCTCACAGCCCACACACAGCAGCAAAAAAATAAATAAATAAATCTCTCTCTCTCTTTCTCCCGCCCACCTCTAACCTTGCGCCAGAGCTCCAGAGCACACCGGACCCTTCCTTCCTCCAGCAAAGCAGTGAGAGCTAGCGTGTGGGCTCTCCACATCACTTTCTCTGCACAGATTCTATTTCAGGGCTGACATTTGTTGCTCTGTATCCCTCTCTGCCTGCCACTGTACTCCTCATTAACACACGCTGGGTTTCTTCAACTCAATATGGAGTCGCAGCATGCGAGATCCATTAAAAACATAACAAAAACATTAATGTGGTGCAGCTGTCTGATGTTTCACATTATCAGCATCAGATCAGATTGTGAATTCTGATGATTCCACAGCTATCAGTGGGTGCGAGACCAAAAGAGCATTCTCATGGTCAATCAGAGTGACTAACAGTTTAATAACCAGACTCCATAAGTGTCAGGACTAAAACAAAACAGGAAAATTAACAGACCTGATGCAGAGAAATGTGATCTGCAGTTGCACTGCTGTCTATGATGCTGTTAGTGGAATAAGATTAACCAACCAGAATATTAATCAGTAAAAACCCACTCCTTTACACGACTTTTCTCTCTGGATCTTTTATCTTCTCTGATGGACACTTTAATTCTTCTGTCTATTTCTCTATCTTGTATTCTTCTCCCTCTTCTTCCTTCTCCCTCTCTCTGGCTCTCTGTCTCTCTATCTCTGTCTCTTTCTCTCTCTTTCTCTCAGATGAATGATGCGATGGGGATGGAGCTGCCCTGGGTCTACTTTGTGAGCTTGGTGATCTTCGGCTCTTTCTTCGTCCTGAACCTTGTTCTGGGAGTGTTGAGTGGGTGAGAAGCTCGCTCTCGCAGATCTCTCGCACTCTCTGTACTTTACACATTCTCTGTCCACTTCTGCTGCAGCCTTTCACTCATCCTTCTTTACTCTTTGGGTGATGGGGAATTCTTCTCCTCCTATCAGGTTAATTTTCTGTGTTTGGGGTAATACTGATCTTTGGATTCTTGCAGATAAACGACGCTGTTGGCCGGGAGACGCCATGGACCTACTTTATTAGTCTGATCATTTTGGGCGCCTTTTTCGTCATGAACCTTGTTTTGGGTGTACTCAGTGGGTAAGAGCAGTGTGCTGGTGTGTTTAGTGGGTTAGAGGTGTGTGCTTGGTGTGTTTCGTGGGTTAGATGGGGGTGTTGGGTGTGTTTAGTGGGTTAAAGGGGTTTGTTTGGAGTGTTTAGCGGTTTAGATGTGTGTGTTTGGTGTGTTCAGTGGGTTAAAGGGGTGTATTTGGTGTTTCATGGGTTAATGTAGGTGTGTTATTTATCTCTCATGGTTTGGGGCGTCTTTGGTGGGTTAGTGGGGTATGCTTGTTGGGTTAGGGGGGTTTGTTTGGTGGGTGAGTGGGGTTTGTTTGGTGGGTGAGTGGGGAGTGTTTGGTGGGTTAGAGAGGTGTGTTTGGTGGGTTAGTGGAGAGTGTTTGGTGGGTTGGGGGTGTGTGTTTAGTGGGTAAGTGAGGTGTGTTTGGTGGGTTAGTGGGGTGTGTTTGGTGGGTAAGTAAGGTGTGTTTGGTGGGTTACAGAGTTGTGTTTTTTGGGTTAGTGGGGTTTGTTTGGTGGGTTAGTGGAGAGTGTTTGGTGGGTTAGTGGAGAGTGTTTAGTGGATAAGTGAGGTGCGTTTGGTGGGTTAGTGGGGTGTGTTTGGTGGGTAAGTGAGGTGTGTTTGGTGGGTTACAGAGGTGTGTTTTTTGGGTTAGTGGGGTGTGTTTCGTGGGTTAGTGGGGTGTGTTTGGTGGGTAAGTGGGGTGTGTTTGGTGGGTAAGTTAGGTGTGTTTGGTGGGTTACAGAGGTGTGTTTCGTGGGTTAGTGGAGTGTGTTTGGTGGGTTAGTGGGGTGTGTTTGGTGTGTTTAGCAGGTTAAAGGAGTGTGTTTGGGGTGTTTAGCAGGATAAAGGGGTGTGTTTAGTGTGTTAGAGGGGTGTGTTTCGTGGGTTAAAGAGGTGTGTTTAGTGGATTAGACGGTTGTGTTTAGTGGGTTAACGGGGTGTGTTTGGTGGATTAGAGGGGTGTGTTTGGTGTATTTAGTGAGTTAAAAGGCATGTGTTTGAGGGGTGTGTTGCTGTTATGATTGTTAAATTAATTAATGTCTATAGTTTCATGTTATCTTCCGTACACAGTGATTAAACCTTTTATAGTGAATAAAAATGTAATATAGACTAGGTGCTGTTCTCAGATCCGTCATCTCATGGTGATACTGTCGCTCGTGTAATCAGTGATGTCTGATGCTGGAACTGCAATTAGCACTAATATTGAACCTCAGCGTTCTATCACCTCCACCTCCCTTAGTATCACTTCCATTTCCAGACAAGGACTCGGTCGAAGGACAGACAACAGGAAGCGCTGGTTTGTTTATTGCTGATGTGTGAGCTGCCATGCTGATAGGATGTCCCTTGCTAAATTTGGAAGCCAGAGGGTTCATGGGTAGGAGTTGAGGGGGTGTGTTCTTTACTTAGTTTTGGTTGAAGGCCATAAGTTACTAGTTATGGGTTTATAGAGTTCAAGTCAAATTCAGTGTGTGTGAGCTACATACACTCAAGGAGTACTAGTAATCTTCTGCTACTTCCTACCAGGGATAATTTAATCTTTATACATTTATAAAGGTTGTATATGACAGCATAAGGTGAAACAGCCATAAATGGGATTTAAAGAACAGTTGCACCACACACGCCATACCAGAAGAATATAAGATAGTTATTTGTATTTGTCACTTTTTGCTCCTAATTTTTATAGAATGAAGAGAATATGAAAGTAAATGCTGCTGAATTCATTTGAAAGAATGGACATTGAAAGCAAATTAATGTCTTTTACTTTGTCTCCTAACAGTGTGAACATTGTGTTACCAGCGGCAGATCTAAAAAATATTCATAGGGTTTAAAGAGGGGGCAGGAACTTTTGAGGGGTGGCACCCTATTGCAGAAATACAAGTAATGATATAATCAGTTTTTTCACAGTAATCTCAGTTATTAATCACTTGAAAAGTTCCCAAATTAAGATAATTTTAACTCAATAACTTCAGACTACATGGTTGTCATATACAGGTAACAATGAAACATCACTACTGGCAATGAAATTCTTGAACTCAGAGCCCCCTCAAAAATTGCACTTAAGAAACAAATATTGCACATTAAATTAACATTGAGATAAGATATAAAGTAAGAATAAAAACAAAATTTTTATGTTAAAAGGATATATATTTATATATTTTATATATTTATAGACAGACAAGAGCAAGGAAAGGATAAAAATGTCTGTGAAGACATCTACTAGTTCCTGAGTGCATGCTTTGAGAACATGGCCTGGAATGTTGTCTGGTCCAGGAGCTTTCCGTGTGTTTACCTTTTTAAAGTATTTGCACACATCTGCCCGAAGGATCTGAAGAGGATGGCTGTACTACTCTGATAGAAACTCCGGCTTGATGTTCTCAAAGCGGGCATAGAAGGTGTTCAGTTCCTCAGGTAGAGAAGCAGTCACCTCCCCCATGTTAAAGTTTTTCTCCTTGTAGTCTGTTATGGTCTTTAGCCCACTTCACATGTGCCTGATGTTTAATCCACTGTAACAGGACTCCACCTTCTCTCTGTACTGTTCCCTGGCCATTTTTATTGGTTTTCCCGACTGTACCAGGCTTTCCTGTACTCACATGGATCTCCGGATTTAAATGCAGCTGTCCTCACTCTGTCGCACCTCTTCGTTGACCTACGGCTTCTGATTGCGCTAAGTCTATACAGTAACTCATGGCACAACGTCATCAATGCATTTGTGAATGTATCAACGTATTCAGCGTAGTCATTCACATTATTGTTGGTTGCAGACCGGAAAACTTCCATCGATACAGAATACTGTTGTAAACTCTGGGCAAATAAAAAGGTCTGCATTTTACATCCACATATCATCCCTTGTTGGTCATAATGCACACGCTGCCTACCATGTGCTTCCCCGAATACTCTGTCCTGTCCTGCCGGTGAATGCAGAGGCTCTCAGGAACAATTGCCAAGTCAGGGACTCAGGGGTACAGCCATGTCCCCGTTAAAATAAAGACGTTGCAGTCCCTAATGTCCCGGTGGAAGTTAATCCTGGCCCATAGTTCATCCAGCTTGTTTTTTAAACTTTGGATGTTTGCCAGGAGAATGCTGGGAAGCGGAATATGGTGTTGTCTCTTCCTCAGCATTGACAAGAAGTTTGGCTGATTTCCCTCTTTTCCTCCGGCATTGTTTCCGTTCAGGTAGCCAAGGTAAGCCACCATCATTCATAAAAAAGTCTGTTGGTGTGGTCCAAGATTGTGACGATTCTCGGATATCTAAAAGAGTCAGTCTTTCATAAGTGAGCACTGCATTACATGTTGTCACAAAACACAAAAATATTGCTAAAAACATTGGAAAAAAACTAAATTGAGGAGGACAGCAACCACTATCACTGGTGCCATCTTGAAATGATGAAGAAGCCGCACTAAAACTCATACATTATACTACTTATAATGCAGCTAGTTTAATCCAAAACACAAATTACATGAGACTGTATAAACGGCCTGGAGTTATAACTAAGAAATGCTGAATTCCCTAACAGCTAGCAAATATACTGACTATGTATTCATTAAAATACACTTCTTACACTACAAATCCTTACAAAATAAAATAGAGTACAAACTTTTTTGTAATATACTATGGAATCCATTTTGGTTTCAAAGGGTGAATTTGAAGGTTCAAAGGGTGAATTTGAAGGTAAGAACGTTGCATGCTGGTAAACCTTTAATCAGTATACTAGCCTTTCTATGTTACACAGACCTTAAGTCATTCTGTAGCTGTTGGTTGTATGTAAGGAAATCACTGCAGATAAAGTAATTGTATCCTATCTGTATCATCTCAAAATCAGAATTAAAGCTACATTAACTTTGTAATTTTCCTATAATTTTCATTTTTTCCTAGGTTTTTAATCCATTTTATCTCTGCCCTTTTATTCTGTCAGTGATGTGGCGTTCTGACTGATTCCTATCTCTATAGTGTTCATGTTCAAATGAACGCAGACAGACCTGAGTGTGAGTGAGGGCAGGGCTATATCGGGTCGTTTGTCCTGCATTCACTAATTTCACATTCAGATAGACATTACAGATTCTCTCACATTCTCTCAATGAGTCGTAAGTTTTCTTTGAATTTAAAGCTGCCAACTGGGTGGTGATTTTTGGCATGATGACAATCATGATGTTTTTTATGGAATGTTTGTGTAATTTTTGTAATATAATTTTGCTTAACTAAAATGATATCAGTTACTAAACAAAAGAACCGGTCTCCTATTTTAAAAAATGCAAAAAGAAAGAAAGAAAAAAAAACATACTTTAGGCCAAAGTACCCTTTTGAACAATCTGTGTGTGCAGGGTTTTTATTGTTTTTGTTTTTAACATAATTGGCATTAGTTTCAAAAGGCAAAAACCACCCCACCAGGCCACAACCACAACCACCAAGTGCTTGTGCTACATAATGCTATAAAAGCCTATTAAACTCAGTCCCTTAGCTTGTAGCATTAGCATGTAGTATGTTGCAGTAAGGCATCCATAGAACCTCCCGTGGATGAGTTTCTTTGATAACTCTTTGAAACCACTCGTTTTCCACTGTTTTAATAGGAACCATTTACCATGTAAAGTATTATTGCTACTGTTACATCTCTCCATCACTCACCTGTCCTACATATGGAATACCTCTCTTATATACCTGTGTTAGCATTGTTTGTTTTGGTATGGCTATGACGTTATTCTCTGCTGGCTGTGGTGGAGTTGATCTCCTTAGTGCTTGACTTTCTGCATACTGTTTGTGATGAAAAGGCCGTCTGCTGTAAGAACTATGCAAATGTTGCAAATCGCTGTGGTTTGTGCCATGTTTGCTGGGGAAAGTCCAAACCAGTTAAATATTACCAATGTTGTCATTTTTAGGACTCACTCTTCAGTTACGTGTTTTGGTGTTTTTGTCTGAGGTTGGCTTCCAGTCTGAGAAAAAAATGATGGAGAAGCAAAAAAAAGCTGTGTGTTTCTAGAGGGGGCATGAAAATAACTTGCAACTACTGTGATTTTGATGACAGAAAAACTTTGACAACATTGATTGTATGAGCATAGAACTACATCAGATAAAATGTGCATTGTACCACGATCCACGATTGCATACCCCTACTGGCAACTGCCACCCCATGCCACCCCTGTAGATCTGCCCAAGGATGATACACACCTTATGATGATCACATGTTCACTGACCTCCTCACTCCTCTTTTATTTCTTTCTCCTTTCCTTGCTCTCTCTTCTTTTTACTTTTCATCTTCTTTTTGCTCTTCAACCATCTTTTCTTTACTTTTTTCCTCTCTGCTGCTGATCTTAACACATGTGCACCCCCTCCATTGTCTGAAATTAATCTCATTGCCTTCACTTCTCGCAGTGTTTCTTCTCAGCATGGAGACATTAATACCCTTCCTCTAACACACACATACACACACAGCTCACGTCTTATAGACAAGGGCACTTTGAGGGAGTTGTACACGCACATGCACACACACACACACACACACACACACACACACACACACACACACACACACTCACACACACACACGCACGGTCATATATAGCAAGTACTCCTTTGCTTCTTTTGTCTCACAGTTTGGTTATTTCCAAGTTTCTGACTCACTGCTCGAGCAGTGTCTTGTGGAATCTCTTGACTCAGATTATGTGTGGAATGTGCATCTTATTGTGGCTAGGTGAAGGATGTCAATGCTGAGTTCACTGTCTGACCTCTAGCGGGGTGGTTGTTATTAGGAGAGAACAAGTGCCCCACCCACTGGTAGAAACTGGAAGTAAGACAGCACACAACAGTGACTGACTCCCCGTTATGTGGAAGACTGGAGGGTCTGTGTATTAGTATTTTTGGCTCAGTCACTCCAGAGCGCAGTGTGTACACCTGAAAGATGATATATAAGGCAAAAAGGCCTGGTTGAATTCATGTGCCTATTTTTGTTTTTTATTAAATAATATTTTCACGTTAACAACACAAAAGAGGATGGTCATTCATGACGTCCTGAAATAAGCCTGAAATAACATAGAGCCTCTCTGTGCCTCTTTATGGCAATCTAAATCATGTATTTTTAATTTTAATGTATGGTGTGTAGTGTGATGTAGCAAATAAATAAATGCATGCTCATGTTTGCATATATGCATGCAGTCATGCCATGAGCTACTGCCACTTGTGTGTTTGTACATATGTGCACTAATCATTGTGCATGTGTGTGTGCGTGTGTGTGTGTGTGAGCATAGTGAGTTCTCTAAGGAGCGAGAGAAAGCAAAGGCTCGCGGAGATTTCCAGAAGCTGCGAGAGAAGCAGCAGATGGAGGACGACCTGAAAGGCTACCTGGACTGGATCACACAGGCCGAGGACATCGACCCTGAAAATGAGGATGAGGAGGGTGGGAGCAAACACAACCGTGAGTCTCTGACCAACACACACGCACACACACGCGTGCACACACACACACACACAAAATGATTCTACAATATGATTTTAGTATAATAACTTTTTTTGGTATGTAAAATGCTCATAAATAAATGCAAGCCTGATTTAGGGGTTAAGCAACTTGCAGATGCAGTCTAACAAAACAAAAAATATCTCCAGTGTCCTGAGCACCAGCATCCTGCATTTTGTATCAGCGGCCAGTTGTGATAAAGTCAGAAAAGAGAAGTTCAGCAAGAGAAAGCCTCATCCAATCCCCTTTCACAGACAGCAACTTACTCAGACCATACTGCTTACATAGAACATTTTTTCGTGAAACCGGCAGTCTTAGAAGTCTTTCCAGCACGTAAAACCTCATATACATACATCAAAGGAATCACAATTTGCTTAAATTACTATGATTTGCAATGTCTGAAAAACACAAGCACACATTATCTTTTAAAAAGCAACCAAATACAAATTTCACTCAAATCAAAGCGCTCAGTTGATTCTTGTGGTACAAAATGTTTCTGAACTGATATTAGCATATGTTAGCATGTTAGGAGGCAGATCACTTAAAAAATGTATCACTGAGTCCTGAACCCCTTCATTTCATGAGGAGTGATCGCTGCAGGATATCCAGCTAGATGCTAAATCATACCCTGCACAATCAAGCATTTAAAAAAAATTTTTTTTAGATATCTTTGGGAAGTCAAACATGCTAAGAATATTTCAGTTGAAGAGAACCCCCCTGTGTCCCTGTTTACAGTAATAGGAACCAGTTAAATCCAATCACATGTAAAAACTAGGAAACTACAGACTGAGATTACTTTCAATTTGTCTCAACCAGCAACTTTCTCAGAACATTCCTCAGATTAACATCACCAGCACATGAACCCTCATTTTCACGTTTTTATCTTCCTCACCAAGTTCATCATCCTCACAGCACCATGCCTTTCATTTTATCATGGCATTATATACATTTCCATCCAAATGTTAATATACAAATGTTTTGCAGGTTTTACAGAGCAGTGGGCACAAACACGCTCACACACAGTGCATCATCGTTTATTCCAAAAATCAGACTTCATTCCTTATCATTGCTTTTGCTTCCCAAATATTACACCTCATTAATCTTGTAGATGATTTGTTCAAACTTTTTTTATCACTCATTTTTTTCACGTAAAACACTGCACTCGTAAAACCCAGCCTCTGCTCCTTCACATGATGGTAACAGCATGATGTCATCCTGGAGCTTTTCATCACTAATGTAAATTATTGCTCTGTATCTGCTGATGACACTTTTATCTACCAATTAATAAAATAAAAATAAAAAACACATGTGGATGGAAACCATGTCAGTGTTCTCACAGTTTTCACCAAAGGTTTCTGTAACTAACCTCTCATCTTGCTCTTATCCCTCTCCAGCACACCAGACCACTCACACTGCAGTGTTGCTCTTGTTTTGTTGTTGTTGTTATTTTTGTTGTTATTAATGTGATGTCTGCTTTTAAACCACCAGTGCCCGACTGCGTCCTCCGTGTCACTGTTTGTCCACATGATAGATTCCAGCTCCTGGCGTGTGTAACGTTAAAAGTTGTCAGGTCTCCATACATCTGTAAAAGTACACGAAAAGACCTAAAACTAGCTTTAACTAGTTTGTTCATTTGGTATGAAAACTGCAACCATGGAAACCTATTTATCTTCTTATAGGTAACGTCCACTGTAGACAATGATTTTTATGTTGGTTTTATAAAAATTGCCAAATTAAGGGTTGAAGACAGTTCAAAATGTTATCTGGTGATTACAGTCATTTTGAATCTTACAAGGGCCATGCTGACAGTCGGCTGTTCAGTGCTCTTCCACATCATGAAGTTTAGGTACGTTAAGCAATCTCCACTGCCCCTGTATTCTCTCTTGCCCCTGCCCCCCACCACATTTTTTTAAATTGTGCAATGGGTGACATTAGGCTTGAAGTTGGGTATGAAATTACACTTTATGGCTGTAACACATTTATACATGAACAGTCCTGGAGGGATTCCTCTTACTTGTACGCAGTGACTAAAAGCATTGGTGATGGGTCCCTGATTAACACTATGTCAATGTTCAGTACAGTTTTTCAGCGATGTTTACTCAGGAGCTGGAATCATCTCAGGCGTTGAAGGGGCGTCTGAAGGTGTGGCTGGGGGCATTCTGTGCTGTAACCGAAATCCAGCCTCATTACTTTTGCTCTTTACTCTTGTGTCGGTGCTGTGTGTGTGATTGCGTCGTGTGGTGCGGGCTGGTGGCTGGCGCAGGGGTCACGCTCGCTGACATCATGAACAAGAAGAAGAAAGGGTTAAGCTGGATGAGTCACTCTACTGACACTCACGGTAAATCCACACACACTTCCCCCTGAGCTGTGTGACTGTGTGATATGTGTGTGTGTGTGTGTGTGTGTGAGAGAGAGAGAGAGAGGAGGGAGTGTGTTTGGGGTGACGCGAGTGTTTGTGTGTGACATCTAGAATACATTAGAATGTACTTAGGTTTATATGGAAAAATGAAACACAGGGATTAGAATGTATGTGCATGAGTTTGTGAGTTTGTGTGTTTATGCATGTTTGTTTGTGCATGTGTCTGTTTTTCCATGTTGCTTCGCATCTGTTTGGCCCCTCTCCCATTCTCCTGCCTGCTGTTGGAGATTTCTCTCCTGTCTGTGCACTTACTTACTCGTGTCCAGGTTGGAGATAAACAGTCTCTTTAAAGAATGATTTTTACAACATTATTTTAAATACCACAAGAATAACATGATTGAGATTACAATTCAGTGGTAGACTTTTCCCTTTTAGTATTTTATGAAGTCATTTTTAGGCAAGACCTCCATGGTGGATTGATCCCCATTACAAAGCATCTGATCTGTTCATATCCACCCTGACCTCACCCTCTGCGTTGTGTGTGCTGTCCGCCCTCTGCACATCATCTCACTGGAACTTCTATTTAACCTATGTATGGCGTGTGTGTAACCCATGTGTTCATTTCAGACCCTGCTCACTCACACCACAGCCACACTCCTTCATACCTGTCTCTTTCACACTACACCATAGAGTTAAAGTACAAGAAAAATGCAGATTAAGCAAAAAGTGAACAGACCCCAATAAAGTGTTCTGACACTTATAAAAAAACTTTCTTTCCTTTTCTTATTTCTAAAAATGAGAGACTGAGGCCAAAGAGGCTATCAGCTAATCAGTTCTTAAAGCCATCACACACTTGACATCCATATCTAATATCTACTATCATATCTACTTGAAACATTTACATCAAACATCTACATCTAACACTGCTGTATCTGCACTCAGAGAGACAGTGAGAGACAGGCAGACAGTGAGAGAAAGAAAAAAGGGCAAGATGGTGAGAGAAACAGAGAGAGAGAGAGAAAGGTGGCAGAAACAATAAATAAAGCAGACAGAAAGAATAAAATGAGACAGAAAGACAAAGAGACAGAGTGAGTGAGTGAGTGTGAGAGAAAGAGAGACAGAGAGACAGAGAGAGAGAGAGAGAGAGAGAGAGAGAGAGAAGAAGAAACAGACATGGAGAGTCAGAAAGAGTACGAGAGAGACTGAATAAATAAAGGTGACAGAAAGAGAAAGTGAGAGACAGAAGGAAAGAGAGACAGGGAGAGAGAGAGGGAGAGATGGACAGTAAGCAAGGCAGAGAGAGTGAGCAAGAGAGAGTTTTACTGATTCTCCATTCATGTACTTAAGACTGGTTAAACAGACACACACGCTTTTTCAATATCAGGTCAGCGCTGTCCTGAGAAAACCTCCAAAAACTTGTTCTCCCAAAAATTTTTTATTGTCTTCAAAGCAAACGACTGAACCCTGATTGAGAGACGAGACCTGCTCAGAGATCTGATGTAATCAGAAGAGATGAAAAGAAATTATGAAATGGTTTTCTGATGACGGCGTGGTGTTGCATGCTGGGATGCTTTCTGGGTGCGGATAATGTTCACTGTATCCCAAATGCTAGGGTCCATGTGCACTTGCTGCTTTAATCATAGAACTATAAAACTATCATGACATGGTTATTCTCTATGTGTGTGTCTAGCAGTGTGCACTGGGGTGATTATGAATCAAAATAACAAGCTTTAAAAATCGCCGTTTTATAGAATGTCGTAACCCCTCAGCCAGGATGCCTCAAGCACGCGGAGGACAAAGGCCACCTCCTATGTGAACAGTTTCGTTCAATCCACATGTTACTAGCCACCCTACACACATGTTTAGGATATAGGGAGTGCCTATGCAAAAGTTCAGAATGCTATCATGCATATGCGCTGACCAATGGCCCGGACAAACTTTATATGTTCAAGGTTACTGTGTCAAGGTCAGTGGTCACATATGAGCACTTCCTATGACTTAAACCTGTGTGAAGGGTGGCTAATAACATTTTGTTGTCTGAAACTGTTCATATGGGGGATGGCTTTTTTCCTCTGTGCACTTGAGGCACCCTGGATAAGGGATTATGACATTCTATAGAACGGCTATTATCATTTATTTATTTATTTATTTATCATGAGACTTCCTTGAAAGACGTCTTTAATTCTCTTGGCACTCTGATGCATTTGGGATACAAGTCTTAATTTTTAGGAAAAAAAGTACCTCTTTCCACAGACATGGCATTGCTGCTCATTCACAGAAGCGATAATCTTAAAAGCAAATCATATCTCTACCACAGAGCTGTTGCATACAGACTCAGAGGTCACAAGTACAAAGTGTTTTTATTTCCTTGGGTCATTAATTTCTTGCTGTATTCGTTTGGAAAATTCATTTAAACCCCTTGACACTAGTTACAAAAAGAGACCACCCCCATAATAGTGACCTCAGCGACGTTGTCTCTGGATCACCAGCTCAGTGGGGAACATTTCTGGCGGATCCTGTCTGTGGAACCAGGCTAGAACAATAGGTTCTTCATTAGAGTAGAGATGAAAGGGATGTCAAAGAGACCCTGTTGTGATGGGTCTAATAGCTAATCGTCTGGACATGGTAAAAGTGCGGATGCTCGTTTCGGGAAAGTGCGCATGAGTGTGTCTTTTTTTCAAGTGTGATGAGATGTATGTGATGTTGCAGCAAGCGACACTGAATCTGTCAATACGGACAAGGATGACGACAAATGCTGTGGGCCTCTGTGGTAAATGCGTGCACATACATACACACATACACACACACACACACACACACACACACGATTTATAGTACAATGATTAAATGTTACAATTTCCAGAAACTCTTAAAAATGCATAATATACAGTTGTGTTCAAAATTATTCAACCCCCACTGAAATTGAATGTTTTG
>JBCNYG010000021.1:14269213-14279946 GCA_039654305.1 Porochilus rendahli
CGGGGTACACCCTGGACAGCTCGCCAGGCCATCGCAGGGCCATCAGTCACACAACCATTCACACTCACACTCACACCAAGGGGTGATTTGGAAGAGGCCAATTAGCCTACTGTGCATGTTTTTGGACTGTGGGAGGAAACCGGAGTACCCGGAGGAAACCCATGCATGCACGGGGAGAACATGCAAACTCCACGCAGAAACCCCGAGCTGGGAATCAAACCCAGGACCTTCTTACTGTGAGGCAGATGTGCTAACCACTACGCCACCGTGCTGCCGCATTTCAGTTTAAAAAACAAATTTAAACACATACTAGAAAAACAGAAAAAGAAATTTGCAACCCAAAGTGGTCATGAAAAATTAATATGATATGTCTAAAAATGTAGTTTATAAAATAAAACAAAACAATAAATGAAGTAACCACAACACTGTACTACATTACAATATTTACATACAGCTAGTTTTTATTTACTTCCTGTATGAAGAATCCCAAAAGGACCCAAAGTGGGGTCTTTAAATGGTTGACTGATTATTACTTACTAAAAGGAAATTCGAGCATGAATCATTAGAGCTCAGTTAAACATCTGCTCAACATCTGCATGAAATTGGAAATGCTTGCCATGATAGTGTTAAGATTGGAATTTTTCTCTAAGCAGATTTTTTTTAGTTGAACACAGGAAGTAGCTATTTTTGATTTTGAAAATTTTATAGTTATTTAATTGTTTATTTAAATAGAATTCTGCTTAAGGAAACGTGACATGATTATATTTTAAACAAAGGAAACACAGTGGTTATAGTCCATACAACAGCCACACGTTAGACAACAGTTGGTCCATTACCATTTATCATGGGGTAGCGTAGTCTATTAGAGCCTAAAATTGCAGGAAATCACTTTCTAATGTACTTGTAGCAGGGGAGCATTCTTGACAGGAGTGTCTACAACTTCAAAACGTCATAATTAGGCAGGTTTCTATTCCAGTTTTATGCAAATTAGAGATTAAAAAAAAAAACAAAACCCAGTTGTGGAGGAACAGCGATTCCACTGAGCGATGTTATGTGACGAAAGGGGAACATTCACTTCCTTGACATATTAAATAAATATGAAATAGGTATATCTTGGAAAGTAAAACGAATCAGCCTCAATGCCTTTCTTTTTTACACATGTAAATGATGCCTGCAATAAGCACAATGATATTAGTAAGCATTGGCATCTTTTTTTTATTTCTCTTGAAATCGTATACCTTCTTCTTTTTCTTAACACTTGATCCCATACTTCCCACTTTCTATGCATCTGTGTTTTACTTGGAAGTTATCACTAGTGAATGGGCACCTTTAAAGCCATGTTTCCCCCTCACATAATAATCATTCTATTCAAACACCAACACAGACCTCCAAGAGCTAAGAAATGTTGGCACAGTGATTTCATGTCATGCCTTTTAACCTAAAAGCAAATTAATTTTCAATTAAAATTTTTTGAATAGTCTAAAAAAACAGTACGAGTATACAAACTTTTTTGTTATGTTCACTTTACTATTGCTTGGTTTTTAGTTTTGCAATTAAAATTTCACTTTCAACAGGATTCTCATAGTGGTGTACATGGACAGCTTCACTGATGTGAAGCACTGGTCAGGGTTTACTTCCACACAAAACTTACTGTCTGACCCAATATGTCGCCCAACACTCACCGCCTGACCTTTTATTGGGGCCAACCCTCAATGCCTGATCCTTCATTGGGGCAAACCCTCACCATCTGACCCCCAAAAAATTTGTTAATGAAACACATTATGCTAATGCATCCTGACCCACAAACCACTAACACTGAAACTCACCGGACCCACAGGTCGACCTGCAGGTTATAGCTTAGCCCATGCATCACTAAAATGCACCACTTGCTGTTGGGCACAGAGAAGGTACATTTATGTATGGACTTATGCAGTCCAATGAAGCAGGATAAAAACGTACCCCCACCCATAAGAAAAAATAATTAACCTGCACCAGATCATGTGACCTGTGTTAACTTTGTTTAACTTAATCTTGTACAGCTTGTATACGAATGCTCCTGTTTAACCACGCTGGGGATATGAACATGAATGGACCTGTTTTTTGTCTGTCTGACTGAATGCTGTGTGCATGTTGATTTAATTCCATTTCTATTAGATGCCCTTCACAGTCTCTTCTCATCTTCATTGTCTCCATTACCATTTTTCCATGACCACATGTGGAATCATTTTCACACTTTTTATAGAAGACCGCCTGTATTGGGGAACACATTTTTTAAAATTCGCTCAAAATTCATCTCTAGTGCTTTTGTTTTATTTTTGTTTAAGTAGATAGCATTTGCTGTAAATGTTAGCCACATGTAGTTGGCAGTACACAAAGAGAGCTTGTGGCGTTAGTACTCTCTGCTGGTACGTGTGTGAGGGAATTTGTCCTTGTCCCGTCTCCTGTAAAACATTCTCATCTATTACACTCTGTCCTGTCTGACACCGTCCTCTTGTTGAGAGCTCTCATGCCCCTTACCTGTTACATGTTGACATTAGCGTGAGAGTGAGAGCTTTTCTGTGTATGTTTCCCGTCCATGTGAACCGTGAGAACTTGGCCAAGCTACCCTTGGTTCTTAGCTCTCCTGTGTTGTCGTGGTTCCAGGCTGGCCTCCGCACGCTGCATGATATTGGGCCCGAAATCCGCCGTGCCATATCATGTGACCTCCAGGATGAGGAGCTAGTAGACTTTATACCTGAGGAGGACGAGGAGATTTATAGGGTAAAGGACTTCACACTTTTACAAGCTCCTTCTGCACAACTGATCAATGTCTCTATTTGCCACTTTTGTAGTATCCATTACAGCAGAGCAGCTCTGGGGCGTTTTTTGTCTCCCAGATTGACCGGACAGCTGGATCTTTGCTCTCTGTGGTAAAATTATGATTGTGTTTAAAGCTTTCAGAATCCAGAAAATATTTACTTATAACCTTCTTGGAGGAAAGGAGCCTGAGCTGGCTAATCTTAGTACAGTTTCAGAGGAATGTGTATCCCTAGTGATCTAATTATTTGATCCTCAAATATAAACATTTATATTTTCCCTGCATTAAAATGAATTAATTTCAGAGGCTATTATGATATATAATGATCCACATATTAGACAAAATCCAATCCAAGTAGATGTTATAGAAATCAGCGATATTTTATTTGATTTTTTCCCAACGGATGATAGACATGTAGCATATATATTAGTTCATCAGATTCACTCATACCATGAGCCATTTAACCAGCTTCTTTTCTGTTCGCTGTGTTTTTTTAAACACATCAGCTGACATAAATAAAGAGACCACAGCACTTTTATTTCGATGTAATAGCTTCATCATCTCACACTCGCGGGTGTTTATTAACAGCGAAACGGTGGCCTTTTCGGCAATCATATTAACCACATCAACGGCGACCCCCACCGAGGTTCTGGGCATCAGACCAACGCCACTCAGCGCCCCCTGCAGGTTCATCCTCCCCCGCACTACGCAGACATGGAACAGCCTGTGGGCCGGCTGGACCGCGCCAATGCCATGGCCCAACATAATCATCATCACCACCATCATCATCACAATCACCACAATTCTTACAGCAAGTCACCCAAGTCCACCAACATCAATCTGAACAATGCTAACATGTCCAGCCTGCCCAATGGAGGCCATAATCAATACTACCAGCATGCGCCGGCAAATGGACACAGTGGATCATACTACGCAGGGGAATATGAAAACCCCAGGACGCCACATGGACCGAGGTGAACACACAACACCACTCATTCACTCTGATGTGTGATTTCAGGTTTTTAGATTGTAGTGTTGTTTTTACCATGTAGTTCGAATCGTTGTTTTTTTGTTTGTTTGTTTTAAAATCGGCTTAATACATGAGTATAATACATAAGCATTCTTTCCATTCTGTATGTCTTGTATTTGTAGCTGTGTGACCTTTAACTTCGCCCTCTGTTGTCTGCTCCACGTCCTGACACATTACAGTATTTTCCACTTTCCACGAAATATTTTCTGTTTCTTATCCAAACCCTTTCATTTTGGTTCAGGATTAATCTCTCCTCCTATTACCATTCCTTACTCAATGTTTTCCCCAAATATTTATACAAGTTTACATTGACTTCTAGATTAAATTAAATAGCCATAATTATGTTTCCAGAAAACACAATCTGACTGCTGTACAATGTTTCATCCATCAAACCCACCACCACCTTTCTGCATATATAATACTGCTGTATATACCTCATATACTGTATACTATATATGTTACCCTCTCACGTCCCTACTTTTTGCACTATTTCATCCTTTCTCTTTTTTCCTAACTTAAAAAAATGCTTTCTCTTAATCATCTCTTTGCCCTCTGGAGCAGAAGGCGCTACTATGAGACCTACATTAGGTATGTTGCACATTAGGTATTGCATATTTCTCCTATAGCAGCTATTACATGCATTTAGAAGTTCTTAAAGCATTCAACTGGTGGACAGAAAGTGGAACTACAGTCAGTGCTTAAAATGATTCTTGTTACATTTTATTCTCCTACTCTACTCTAATTCTGAACAACAAGCATCTAAAATGTTAAACTTTCCAAACAGAAACAAGCTATTAGCCAGTCAGAGTGAATTTTTAGCAGCTCTGTTCTGTAATTGGCTGATAAGAGACAATGAGAATAAGGCTTGCTGCATGTGCCTGCTGGGCAAATAAACAGTGCTACTAAAAAGATAGCTTTAAAGGATGACTCCTTTAGAATGACCACTGATTGCAAAATATGATGGGAGTAAAATGTTTAAATTATCAAGATTAATGACTTGGAAGTTGCTGGAGTTGTCCTTTAAGTAAGGCACAATGAAAAATGTACTGATGCCTTTTATAATGTTAGCCAATATGCTAGTATTCATCCCTGTGCCACTACCAAAACAAGTAAGTCTAGACTCCTTAAAATTTGTATTAGCAAATAATGTTATATTTCCAGTTATTTCTAAACTTGGTTCTAGATACTAACTACTGAGTGAGTTACAGTAGCAGGTTTAAACTAAAGTGATCTTAAGTGCTAAATAGATCATTACTTCACATCAACTTCAGTTCCTATTCTGTGTTAAACTGAAAAAATGTTCTGACAGCATGATGCCCCCACAACCATGCTTCCGAGAAAGAGTGGAATTAGTGAGATTAAGAGTGGGTTTATTTAAGAACGTTTGCATTTTCAATGCCTGCCAGACTTTGCAGGTGCCAGACTTTGTATGTGCATACAAAAAAACAACAACACCATCATTCCAGGTGGGAAGCATGGTGATAATAGCATTATAGATTGGGTTTACTTTTTCTGTCTCAGGGCCTGGGCAGCTTGTATCAATAATGATTTATTTAATTAATTTAAATTATTTATAGCAGTCCATTGGCTAAAACATGACATAACTTCTATAATTAAAATTGTTAATTTAATATTCAATATTGTGTAAAACAGATCACTTGTCTCACTGTAAGGCTATAAAGTGAAAAAATGCAACCTTAATGCACTGAAAACAATAATGAGGCGCAAAAAGGGTATGAGCAGTTGTAAGTTGTTATACTTTATGAATTACATAATTTAAAATGTATCATAAAAATGACTGATTTCCTCTTTACATTTGCCTTCAGATAGGATTAATCTTGATTCCCAGTTTTACTAAAAAAATTATTTTTTAACCATCTATTGGAGCAATAGTCTTTCATTTCTGACCAACTTGCCAGGTCTGACATGAGGCTTCATCTCCAAATTATAATTTATTAAAAAAACAACCCCAGCATCATAGCTATGTGTGCGTCTAGACTTTCTTGGTTTGAAATAGCACTCTAACCCCTATGCTGGTAAGTCTGGTGTATTGCTGCTCTAGTGGAGATTTGCATGGCGCTGGTCATATTTTATTTAGCCTGTGCAGTGATGAATACAAAGTGTTTTTCTCTTAACCTTTGACCTTTTGGACAGGTCCCGTGGCAGCATCAGGCGGCAACCCACTATTCGCCGCGAGGAAGAGTTAGAGGAAGACCACTACTCTGGGGACTACTACAGCGGAGAAGAGTTTTACGAAGAAGACGGCATGCTATCGGGAGACAGGTACCACCACCATATAGTCGATCAATGCTTCATCTAGGATTCATGTTTTTCATTCTCTGAAGATGACACCTGCACCATTAGTGTTCAAGTTGTTATTGCCGCATAAAAAGATTTGCTTTTATTCATAAAAACTCTTCCTGCCCAGGTATCCCAACAGCGATCAGGAGTATGAGACGCCCCGTGGCTACCATCATCCTGACAATTACAACGATGATGACGAGCAGCCCCTTTATCATGACTCATATCGGTCACCAAAGAGACGACGTCTTCCTCCTACACCACAAGGTTATATTCACATTATCGTCCATATAACTATGAAATAGATTTTGTTTTATATATTTTTCAAGTATTAACCATTTCCACTCGACTACTTTAGTGCATTTAATTTACACAACTCAGTGGTAAACAATAATGATATTCTCCCTTTATTAGTAAAAATCCTTTTTTTAATCCATTGCACATGCAGGCAACCGGAGGCCGTCTTTTAACTTTGAGTGTCTGCGTAGACAGAGCAGTCAAGATGACATTCCTCGCCAGCGGACTGCTCTTCCACTCCATTTAGTGCAACATCAGGTAACACTGTTATTGTAAAATGACACATTGGGTGTGATGATCCTTCAGTTCCTTCAGTACTTATTAAGGCTTGTTTTCATGCTTGTTAATCTTTTGCTATATTTAAATGTTTTTTCCTAAAATTCTTATATAAAAATCAGCCACATTTTTATCTTGATAAACATTTTCTTTTCTATCCATGACCATCAGGTGATGGCAGTCGCAGGACTTGACTGGAGTAGGGCTCAGGGACTCTCACCTAGTCGCTCCACTCGCTCATGGGCCACGCCTCCTGCCACACCTGCCAGTAGAGACCGCACCCCCTACTACACACCGATGATCCGTGTGGACCGCCCGCGTCGGGACAGCTTGGGTGGCAACTACTGCTCTGTGAGAAAGAGCTCATGGTACACAGATGAGTTGGAGTACCAGCAGAGCACCTACTCACCGGTACACCTGCAAATCCCACCTGAGTACCGGAACCAGTACCACCAGAAGAGAGGCAGCGCAACCAGCCTTGTGGAGGCGGTGAGTCTCAGGGCCAATATCAAACCTTTTAAAGTTTGGAGATTTTCATAGATTTCCCATTTTATTTAGTCCTCACTATATCTTATTTCAGTTTGCCTTAGTTTTACAAGTGCAAACATTTTCTTCATATTACTGCAATTCTCTGGAACAATTATGTTACTCCCCTTCATCTTTAAGGTGAAATGAAAGGAAAGCCTTCCAAACTCTTCTCTTACACTGAAGCTATGTATATTTTCCTCATCAGGTGGTTTCTACCTACATCTACAAAGTTGCAATCTGCTAAAATCCATTCAATAGTACACGTTAGTCTTATTTGAAGTCTGTTTCAATCCCGCAAGAGAAAATTGTTAAAATAGGATATTGATGCGTCAGTGCCAAGAAGGCAAGATGAAAACAATGATTATAGTATACCGAAACTTACATATTTAATACCTATATACTATTAAAAAAAAGACAAAGCTTTTTTGGCAACGCAAAGTTTGAGTTTAATTGTGCTTTAAAGTGGTGTAGCAAAACAAGGAGGAGAATTTAGTTTAAAATAATGAATATTTTGTTTTAGTGACTGTCTTTCTTTTTTGAAAACTGCCATTTTTATTTCAATTACTCAAATAACACTTTCACGGGCAGGTTTAGTCTTGGTTATATTAATGCTGGTATGTTCTAGAGGTTCTAGAAGGTTCTGTGCTGTTCAGCACAGTTTATTACTGATTCAGAATAACTAGTTAAGTAACAATGGAAGGAAAATCTCCAGTAGTCCTGAATATTAAATTATCAGAATGTGCATTGAAACCTAAAATGACTGATATTTTGTTACTGCATGTGTATTTTTATCCCAAACAGGTTTTGATATCAGAAGGACTAGGCAGATATGCTAAGGACCCAAAATTTGTGTCGGCTACAAAGCATGAGATTGCAGATGCCTGCGACATGACCATTGATGAAATGGAAAGTGCGGCGAGCCACCTGCTGAATGGTGGAGTCACGCCAGGGGTCAACGGGGTTAATGTTTACCCAGTCATGACTCAAAGAGAGTACGATGTGCAGGACGTTTCAACTAACTACAGTGACGAAGAGCCAGAAGCTGATTCCCACCCTCGTTACGAGGAGGACTTGGCAGATGAAATGATATGCATCACCACATTATAGCGTCTGGTTAGCAGCCAAATCTAACGGACTTAGCTGTCATACAAATCCGAAATGCATCTATTGGCTTATAACCAAAAGAAGTGCCTTCCTTTACAGTGGAGTAGAAAGGCACCAGGAGCAAGGACACGCTTGCCCCGCCAACTCTCTCCCTACTGGTCGAGGTGCATATCCCTCAGGCCGGAGTGGGAGGGGTTTCACTTTGCCAGAAAACAGTGTTCCACTCTGTCAACCGTCCAATGGTGATGCGTCGCAGCCCTCCGCTAAGCTGGTGATGACGTCAGCGCTGTGACTGGCCGCTTGTGTTGTCACTTCAGGCTATGGACCAATGAGCAGCAAGCATTGATATTTTCTCTAAGGTGATGACAATCAGATTAAAAATGTCATTACCTCAGTCACTTTATTAAGGTTTTTTCATATCATGCATGTTTTCAATGCAAACAAAGTAAGAAATATCTCCCCATAGAGGCTTTAACTCTTTAGATAACTAACACCAATGAGACCCATCTGGACTTGTGTCAGAGATCATATTGCATTGTCAAATATAGAAATCTTTTTTTCCTGAAGATCACAGATTTTGTTTGAATGCACTAGGTTATACTTTTTTAAATTTAGGTTTTGCCTGTTTGGGCTTTTGGAAATTACTATGCTGTAAATTATTTGTAATATAAAACAGAAAGAAACTTTGGACAAAGAGACATATTTTGTAATTATGTACTGTAGGGGAAAAAGGAATCAGCAATATTGATGCTAATTGATGTAACTGTATTGTGGAGAGAAAAATTTATTAGAAACTGGAAAGGACATTTTTTTCCTCACATGAACGCTGTTTTTACTAAGAAGAAATTCATCTCACACCTGCACAAAATATGCAAATAGCTGTTTTTTTTACATTTCATCTTTGTCTTGTGTGTGTGTGGGTGTGTGTGTGTGTGTGTGTAAGATTACATCGCCAGTACCTTTAACCCATTCATTCTCTAAAACCCCCAGCATGCAGTACGGTTTATAGAATACGAAAGTCGGCTGCTGGACATATCTCTAGGTCTTGGGGAGCTGTTGTACGTATTATTTGTCTTTTTCGTTGATGTTAAAGGAGGTTTGATGTTAAATGCTTTCACGCATTACCGATGCTGCTTTAATCATGCATTACAAAAAAAGACTGAGACGATGGAAGATGCCGATATGTGCAAGTTTCATTGTTCCCTTTAGCGCTACAGACTGAAATGAGTTTGCTGAGGACATAACGATCACGGAAGTGGAACCGTTGACGAGGCAGGGCTTCGAGCAGCAAAGCAATATACATTTCTATTCTCTGTTTGTCTCTCTCTCTATCTGGATTCTACATATACCTCCATTAATGATGGAAGACAAAGGCCCTGATTTACTAACAGTCTGAATAAGGTGTGCTCATTTTTCCAGGATAAACTGGGCATGTTGTGAGTGACTTTCAATTAGTTGCGTAAATTACCTCATGTGAAAAGTACATACATTTTAGTAGGAATGTGTAAATTAGGTTTTGGCATGTGTTATTAATTCTTGATATTATTCAAATAGACTCTAGGAAGTGTTTAATGTGAATACAAAATTTTACAGGCTCTGTTTAAACACTGTTCAGGGTAAATGTCTAACATGAAACTAACTTTGCTCTGGGAATACCTGAACATTTTAATAGTGAATTAATCGTGTGACCTTTAAATAATCAGTTCATAAATGCGAGCAGCTGTAACAAATACCACTTGGAATTTTTCTTTGCATTTTCTAATACAGTATAAAACTAAGCTGATCTGGTTTTTAAGGTAGCTTCCCAGCTCTAACGTATTCCAGTCTAACATTTACAGATAATGCCAGCTGACCCTCAGAAGGCAAAAATATGGCCTGCAATGTAGTCATTCCAGTGAGACAGAGGCTTTAACTTAAAACAACAATTCCAATATCAACCTCCACGCCGAATTGTTTCTTATCTGACATGGTTATTAGTTAAAATTTATTCCCAATTTCAAACATGGATTTCATGATCTTAAGCCATAATCTTGACTATTACTATTAAAAACATTGTGGATTATAGTGTGGAATATTTTGTCTTAAGCTAGTGGAAACAAACTCCTGCAAATATACCTGTTGTTGGGTTGCACTAATCTGCATGTTGCTGCTGGTGCTAAATCAATTAGTCTACCTGTATAAAAACACTCCCCAAACATGCATTTCACCTCGAGCATTCACCTAGCAAAATAAATACTAGGCAATTTGCTATTTGTACATTTGAAAGCTTTTTGATCAGCCTGCACTTTTCTTTTTTCTTTAAGTTTGTGTGTGTGTGTGTGTGTGTGTGTGTGTGTGTGTGTGTGTGTGCATGTACACACACACCGCTATTACGTACGCAAGGTAAGTCATCTTCCTGTC
>JBCNYG010000021.1:14471291-14481927 GCA_039654305.1 Porochilus rendahli
CACACACTCACGCACACACTCACGCACACACTCACGCACACACTCACGCACACACTCACGCACACACTCACGCACACTTAATCCTACTATAAGGCTCTTAGGGAGACAGGAGCCTATCTTAGCCAACGAAGGCAGGGCACACCCTGAATAGCTTGCTTGACCATCACAGGGCGACACATGCACATTACTATTCTCACTCACACAGAGGGGCAGTTTGAACAATTAGCCTGATGTGCATGTCTTTGGACTGCTGGAGGAAATTCGCTTCCACACAGAGAAAAGGAAGCAGATTAGACGAATATATATGTGCAGCGAGCAGAGCGGTGAGTCACTTATCACAAGCACTTTCTGGAACCCTGCCAGTGAAAGGTGAACAATGCAGGTGACTAAAAGATCATTGCAGTCTTTTTTGTGCTAAATATCAGTTTTCTGTCGTTAATATCAACATATCAGCCGTGTACACATAGGCCATTGGCTGCCCTGCTCTGCATTAAAAACCCATATCAGTCACTACTTCACAAGAGTACTGTGGTGCTGTCTGTGTTACACTGATATCAAACTACAAGCTAGATTCGCAACATGAAACGGAATTCTATTGTACTTTGTGGTGTATAACTCTTACAGAAAATCTACGGCTCCCTCTTATGGCACACATGCTGCATGATATCTTCCTTCTCACACTACACTGTAAGGAGTTGCTATTAAAACATTCACAAACTAGACAAAATTTGATAAATAAGATGCTCTTTGCTCAATAATCCAGAACATTTACACCACCAAACTGATCTGCAGTAAGCTGTAATGCACTTTCTATCACATCCACAAGGTTCAGCAGTTTGTGCTACAGGAGCTCATCTGTGGGATCAGACCAGACGTACTAGCCTTCGTGCCTCGCATGCATCACTGAGCCTTGAGCACCCATGACACTCTTAGCAGTTCATTGGTTGTCCTTCCTTGGACCACATTTGGTGGGAAAATCCAAAAAGCCCTGCCGTTAACCATCACAATGTGGCCCTTGTTAAAGTCACTCAGATCTTTACACTTGTTCATTTTCCTGCTTTCGACACATCAGCTTCAAGAACGGACTCTTCACTTTCTAATACATCCCACTGCTTTGCAAGTGTTACTGCAATGAGATAATCAAAGCTATTCTATCCTAGGTCACTAGATAACAGCAAGGGAGAAGAACATCACCATTGAGGACTGAAAATTGACAATGGTCATGACTCATTCCGAACGAAAGCATTTCATGATGAAAACATTTTTTATTTTTTAGCATTAGCTGCTGATTTTTATTTTTTTTTTATCGGGAACTGTAAAGTGCTGGTAAAACTAAAGTCCCCTAGTCTAGACGAGTTCCACAAAAGCAACAAAATATAGAATTTGACTGTAAGAAAATTTCTTTTCATTAATTTTTAAGAATTAGACATTACAATTTCACTAAACATGATTCTGATGGACTAGAGGCTACCAGTACCAGCTAACCAGCAAGCACTGTACTAGCAAGCTACATTCACGCTAACCGGATCTCCAGGAAAAACAACGGGATAAAGAATGAGAGAGAGAGAGGGAGAGAGACCTGCCAGCCTGCGAAGGAAGCTCATTTCAGCCGCTTGTATTCCCGATCTCGTTCTTTCGTCACTACCCAAAGCTCCTTAGGTGACCGTAGGTGAGGGTAGGAACCTAAATTGACTGGTAAATTGAGAGCTTTAGCTTCTGACTAAGCTCCCTTTTCACCATGACAGGCCGGTACAAGCTCCGCTTTACAGTAGAGATTGCACCACACTGCCTGTCGATCCCCGTCTCCATCCTTCCCTCACTCGTGAACAAGACCCCGAGATACTTGAACTCCTCCACTTGGGGCAAGACCTTATTCCAGACCCAGAGGGAGAATTCCACCCTTTTCTGGCTGAGAACCATGGTCTCAGACTTGGAGGTGCTGATTCTCATCTCGTTCGCTTCACGCTCAGCTGCGAATCGCTCCAGCAAACATTATTCCTCTTGAATCCGAAGTTCAATTATCGGTCGGATCCTCCTCTCCAGTACTTCTGAATAGACTCTCCTGCTTAGGCTGAGGAGTATGATTCCATGATAGTTGGAGCACATCCTAGGGTCCTCCTTTTTAAAAAGGGAACTACCGCCCCGGTTTTCCAATCCAGAGGTACGGCCCCTGATGACAACATGTTGCAGAGACGTGTCAACCAAGACAGTCCTACTACATCCAGAGCTTTTTAACTACCTCGGTGACTTCTGCCCCAGTGATGGGCAGACCCCCTCTGAATCCCCAGGCACTTCCTCTTCAACAGAGGGCGTGATGTGGGACGACCTGAAAAGTTTTCAATTTCTTACACAAGCCAATGGAAATCTTCCCACTTTGGCAGGTACTGACATTCAGGTTTGTTTGTGTCATGGCTACACTGTCTGACTCTTCGCTCTGCTTCCGTCACATGTTTTAGAGCTGTGTATTGTATACCTTGAATGTACATCCACATTATTTATTGAGTTTATCTGTGGCAATATGGAAGGAAGCCAGTCCTTTGCAGAACAAGGTAACAAGCAACATGATTGGTCAAATGTTAGGTTAAATTCCATGCCTATAATAATAATAATAATAATAATAATAATTATAATAATAATGTGTGTGCTGGAGGTAAGAATGGACCTGTGTTCTTTTTACTGAAGTTAACTGTATTTTCCGGTGTAAGGTTTTTTTTGTCTTTAAACTGATGTAGAAGTAATTGAACAGGTGAGCAAGGAGACTTCACCATGAATCTGTTACGTTATAAATAATCTCAGGTTATAAATAAACCAGCAGGTCTGTGCCTTCTGCTAAAGCTCCTCGAGTTGAATCCTGAGCCTTTACTACTTTCCAACAAAACTAAATCCCAGTCATAATACAGTCATAAATTATTTTGATGGTTTTGTTTCTGTTGCCTCTAGTGTGACCGTTTTGTCATCTGTGCGAAGACTCGCAGTGATCTGTTTCCAAAACAAACTTTTCCCCTTCATCCACACGTGTCAGGAAGCTCCAAAGTTTTTTTTCTTTCTTTCCTCGTGTGACGGCCAAAGCCAGTCCAAGTCCCTTACAGTAGGATCTTTATATGAAAACAAATAGTGATAGAAAGAAGTTAAAACATGACTATTTTGATAATCTCTTTAAATTCATGTTAACATTTATAATCTTTGGGGTGTCGATGATGGTTACTCACTACTTGGAGCAGAGGATTCGGGGATGAAGGGGGGAGCCGAATCAAAATCATCTCAGTAGATTTCAGGCTGTAGTGAATTTTCTAGCAGTAGATTGATAGGTGACCTTTGTGTCAGTGCAGAGTGAATTGTATCATATAAAATACAAATGTACAAGCTCGCTGACTTTGGGATAATATGCTCCAGTAAAACCTTTTCTCCCCTTTGTATAAAGCATCATGGATCATGTTTATATACGTCATGGTCATGTTCACGTCTCCTCCGCTTTGTATCGGTGTGATGTCAGCATTAAAAATCATGCAGAGTTTAAGTCATCATCCACATCGTTTCTACGCTCAAACTATTCAGGGTCAGGAGGCACGATGGACGAGGCGTAAGCTGACGCTTAACGTCCATTTGCTGACTTCAGTTTGCGTGTGTGGTGGAGGGAGAGAGACATTTGTATCTGTCTGACATCGTAGACTTGCTGTTTTGCTTTTTGATGGATGACGTTTCAGTGACAAAAGCGCACACACACAAACGCAAACGAAAGTTAACCCCTGAGGACGGGAAGACCGATGTTTAGCAGCTCATAAGAGACTCATTCTGCTCTCTAATGACTTCAGCGGCAAGCATACAGCTTCTTCACATAAAACAGGAAGTGACTGAGCCACAATTCCACTTCCTCTTTCGCATTTTCTACTTCACCTGAAACTGTTCAAATAAACAGATTCTTACTAGTAAGTATTCGTACCTCTTGAATGTTTCCACATTTTGTCATATTTCAACCACATAAGTTAATGTGTTTTTATTGGGAATTTATAAGAAAAAACAACACAAAGTGGTGCATAATTGTGAAGTGAAAGGAAAATTCAAATGGTTTAAAAATATATATGATAAATAAAGCTCTGAAAAGTATTTTTTTCTTCAAGCATTTTTGAACATCCAGAGATCTTTTGCCCATTCCTGTTTGCAATATTGCTCAAGCTTCGTCAGATTGAATGGAGAGTGTCTGTAAACAGCAATTTTCAAGTCTTGCAGAGAATCAATTTAACTGAATCAAATTAATATGATTCAGAGTCAGGTGGACTTGTATATGTGAAAGTGTCTATTTTCTAAACTATTGATCAGGAGAGATGTTCCAGTTAAGTTCGCATCAGAGTAGTGTGGGGCCAATGTGTGTATCTGTGTGGTTGCTTTTTTTTTTTGTTGTTTTTACATAGACAGAGGATTGAAAGTGCTGCAGGCTTGCCATCTGTCACTTCCAGCCAGACGCCAGGGAAGCACAGCTGGGACACACACAAACGTTCATCTGGCCAGTTATTGCAGCACACACTCACTCTTCTACTTTATCTTTTTACTAATGACAAATCCACACTTCAGCATTTGGTCATTTCATCCCACTGTCTTTTAATTTCACCGTCACACTCTTAACACTAAACTAGCACTGACTTAAGATAGTGTAACTCCAAGATTCGCATGGCTCAGCATCCTGCCAGTGGCTGAATGATGCTAAGCTGTGTTTTAGACTCCATTGATCAGACTGATTGGACATCTCATAGACAATCTGAACTTTTATTGTAAAGAGAATCTGAAGGTCCAGTTCAGTTAACATCGTAAAAACAATGTACAATTTTCTTACAGACCCTACACATCCACACTGAGCCAAGCCCGTGGTGATGGTAGCAAGGAAAAATTAAGTGAAACCAGATAAAAATACAAACCATGTAGCAGAAACTTTACTATAGTTTAACATGAAATCTAGGTCAAAATGTTTTTACTAAGAGTTTTTAGCAGTGAAAAGTCATCTTCACAGTTTCTGATTGTATATTTAGGTCCGTATGGAACATCAGCAGCAGGAGTAAGAGCCTTCCAAGATGAGAACTCCAACCATTAGGATGGGTCACAGAATTCAGATGGCAGAATGATCAGTATCACTGATATCTCAGAAGTGGCATGTGTACCTCAGCAGAAACAAAGAGAGAGAGAGGTTGTTAGGTATGTTCATAACAGTATAATGGGTAAGGAAGATGACAAGCTAACTAAAAAGATAGAACCAAAAGGAAGATAGAAATAACATAAGTGACCTGAGTGAGCATGTGAGAGTAAGGGAGTGACAGCATCCAAACATCCCAGTTTGCCAGATCTCTGTATGCCTTTGAGCCCCCAGATCTGCTCTTTTACCTGATAAAAGCTCTTAACACAATGCTTCACCAAACAAGCAAGCTTTCAGCCTAGTCTTAAACACTGAGTCTGTGTGTCTTCATGCATGTAGTGGACTTATATGTAATCAATGTAAAGTAATCTTGGTAGGAGTAAGAGAATTTTGTGATGTAGACTTTAGTGGAGTTAGGTAGTGTGTTAAAGTTTGGCTATCTAGCATGCTAACCCTGTTCAGTGCTTAGTCAGTTCAATGATATGTTGGATTCAACTGTGATGACAGGAAAGAAGGAGCTTCTCAGACACCACCAGAAGAAAAAAATCCTGGCATTATTCCTCATCAGACTACAATACATTTAAATAGTAAATTAATTTTAAATGGATTGAATTGACATTGTCACGCAATTGGTCTACAGGAGGTGATAATGCCATTCATTTCCACCCTGTAATCAGTATTTTCACTCCATTATGAAAATTTGCACTTTGTCATATTCTTTTTAAATGATATATTTTCCTAATAAATCTTTACCCTCATGAAATATCTTCAGTTGAAAGGATTGTTAAACATTGGTGTACATCAAGTATAATAGTTGTCAAATCAATAGAAATCAACAAGCATGCATTTTTTTTTTAAAAAATGGTAACAGAGTGGAAAGGCCCCACGCATTTATGTCCCACTCCCTCACAAAGAACATTTAGGGAGACAGGGCTATGGTTTTGTTCTGTGATTTTGAACATGCTACATGTGCATCTCTTAAAAAAAGTACTCATTTGAAAAGCTATGAGACACAGAACTAGAGTTCTGTCATGGTTTGATGTTTCCTCAGTTACACTGACATGTCAAAAGTAAATAGACAATTTTTTTGAGATTTATAAATTGATATACATGGTGCCAATGTTGAAACTCACTGCAGCACGTCGACTCACTTGTTTCTTCAACATCAGTTCCCTTACAGTGTGGATTATTTTCAACAATCCGAGGAAAAATTGTGCTATTCCTTGTCTTTTGCTGGTAAATTGTACAATCACTCCGTTGATTGGGGCAGTGACCCACAATACACCCTTTTTGAAACTCTTGCTCCTGGTGTTCGCAGCATAGCTAGTTTCTATAAACAATTCATGTACTGTAATCTAAAATGAAAAAGATCAAATGAGTTTCACAGAGTTCTTGTTCTTGATTTCAGTTTCCACTCCTTGATGTCATAAACCCAGAACATTGCTGGTCTTCCTCTGTTTACACGTTTCTCGCTACATTTTTAAAAATTTGCTCCCTTTACGCTTTTTTCGCTACCTTTTATGCGCTCCCTTTAAATGTTTCTCGCTAACTTTTACATTTAACCCACAGATACCAAATAAATTAGGATTTAACTCTGTATTACTCTCACATCTCCACACTGTGTAGTTTATTTATTTTTTTATTTCATTGTTCATTCTTTCAAAAAGCAGGTAAAAATGGTGAAATTCTGTGTAACTGCTGCTATATATGTCGTATAGCAGTCCCTGAATTGATTTAGTATGTTGCCATGGGGACAACCAATGTTTGTTGTCTGGTGTCCAATTATTTAGGATTTAAAGTTGTGGTGTAACCAACCGGACCACATGTTGGACTGTAGTGCAGTTTTCTTATATGGTTTGTATTTTTACAGTTTCACCCAAATGAGGATGGGTTTCCCTCCTGAGCCTGGTTCCTCTCAGGTTTTCTTCCTTGTGTCAACTGAGGGAGTTTTTCCTTGCCACTGTCGCCGCAGGCTTGCTCATTAGGGATGTGTAGGGGTTGTAGAAAAATTCTTAGATTCTTCCTTAATTTCATTTTACTATGTAAAGCTGCTTTGTGACCATTTAAAAAAAAACACAATACAAATAAAAAGGAATTAAATTGGTGTCATTAACAGATCCAAGATTTATTTGTCTTTTGCAGCTGATGTTTTTATTTATGACTGAATGATAGTAGTGAGTTCTGACTACCTTTTATTTCTGTGTGTGATTTAGAAATTTGTGCTTAGCACATCAGTCCGTTTAACATCCACATTATCAGGGCTAACACTCATGAAATCACACCCAAACAATTAAGTACTCACAAAACTGAACATCAGGTATGAGTGGGAATCGTACCGTTGATCATTACTCTTTCTGGCGCTCTGTTTTTTACTGACGTTGAGAGATGATGAGCAGGTTGCATCACCTGTACCATGGAAGGTAGCACTTTTAGTCACCCAGACAACTGGGGTGGACTCTCTCTCTCGCACACACACACACATTCACACTGAAAATACACACTTCCCAAAGCTTGTTAATTAAAACTCGAACTATTAACATGTGCCGTCGTCGCATGCCACCAGAGCAGGATCCATCAGCGCCATTCTCTTTCCTTTCTGCACTCCCTGTCAGATGTGAAAAACACAGTGGGGATAATTAGCTGTCTGCTGAGGAAAAAGACGATGATAAAAAATGAGTCGGATTTAACGAGCACCGTTAACCTGTTAAAAATAAAACAGTAGACTAGACGGTCTCATACAGGGAGCCCAATCCCATAGTGAGCACCGCGACTTCATTACACAGACTAAAGAGGAATGGACTGATGAGATTTCACTTAATGAGCTCATCTGTCTCTCCAGACTAAACATAAGGGGAGTAGAGTTGAGTGATTGCCTTGGATCACTGCTCACACGGGCTATGATTTAAAATAAACAGAATCTTGTTTCTCGGTCCGCCACGCCCACATGCTTTTATTACTGCTGTTTATCATTTACAGATTTTCTTGCATTAATTCCCCTCAATGTCATGTGTCTCTGTTTCTATTAATATTTTTGTCTGGAAGTGACAGCAAAGGAAATGTGGCTTCTGTCAATCACAAATTATGCCACAGCCAAGGCGCGTGTGGGTGTGAGGTGTGGCCTCTGCCTTTTGGTCCCGGTGAAGGAGGCGTGGCCTCTGCCTTTTGGTCCCGGTGAAGGAGGCGTGGCCTCTGCCTTTTGGTCCCAGTGAAGGAGGCGTCGGCTCTGCCTTTTGGTCCCAGTGAAGGAGGCGTCGGCTCAGCATCTGTCAATCACAGTGTATTGAAGTGAATTACAGATGGAGTCATCTCAGGTTTATTTTCAGTCCCATTCAATTTACTTTATCCTTCACCCTGAGAAAGCGAGCGGAGAACAAAACCTTATTTCCTCATTTACTCCCTTGTGACACATTTCTCTACAGCGCACACATAGACAAAGACGTGTTTGTGTGTTAGCTGTGGGACTCTGGGAGTCTCTGAGTGATTGTGATGTTTACAGTCATTAAAAATCCCAGAACAAACACGCATACTCTATACACGTATACATACACACACAATCTACAGTGCCATCATGTTACACTTTATGTAGTTAAGACTATGTAATGAATAGGACAGCATTAGTAATTCAGTCCAAGCTGTAACTGTGAAAAAGCACAAATTCTCCTCTGACTTGCTGTTTGGTGTCTTAGATCTGAATCTCCTATATGCACAAAACCACACCCTGTTCACTTTTCTATAATGTCTCTGGAAAATCCTGTGCACCCCTGAAATCCCCCACAATGCACTGCAGTTGGTTAGTGACATCACACTACCTCATTGTCAATGCTTGGAAAAATTACAGTTCATCACAGCTTATCCTCTGAGGCTTATATGATAAAGTGCATGACATCAAGTAACTTTTTCCTGTGTCTGTCTATGTTTGTGAGCGAAGGATGCTTGGCCAGTTGTGCTTTTTGGTAATTTTATATAAGATTTCAGCATGAACATTGGAAATTCCAAGCTTCATATTGTTGGTGTGTGTGTTGTGACAAATTGCATATGAGGTTCAACAGAAATAGTGTGATACCAGAAAGAATTGAGCGTGTGAGAGTGAGATGACAGCTGTGTGTGTGAGGGAGAAGGAAAATAAGCATTGTGTTCTTGTGGAAATAAACATTGCTAAAACAAATGAAATCCTCCCTTCATGTTACTGAAACTTCTCAGTCTGTGAGAGTTTTAGTAGTGTTTGGCTTGTGGAAATAAAAACTGAATTATTATAAATCATTATGTGCACACACACGTACACGCACACACTTTATTCATAACTCACTGAAAAACGTTCACCAGATTTTGTGAATATCAGGAATTCTGAGGATGACGTAAATGGATAGGAGACTACCGTGTGTGTGTGTGTGTGTCCGCTTGCAAAGGTCTTTGTCTGAATTGGTGGCGAAGAGTTGGTCAGTGTGTAATGTGTGATTACTTTTTTTCTGCAGGTGCAGGAGAGTCGGGAAAGAGTACCATAGTGAAGCAGATGAAGTAAGTAATGATAGGAACACACATCAAAAAAAAGAGAAACCAAGAGAGAATGCTCCTGTGCTGAAAAGAACAGGGCTGATGATTTTAGACTTTGCAGACAAATATGAGGAGTTTACTTTAAACCCCTTCTGGATAGTCTTCAGTGTCTGAATTAATGAGTCAGTCGTTTCTATTCACCTACTCACTCACTCGTTCACTCGATCACCGACTGACTCAATTTTTGACAAACTGTCCCAATCGTCGGCTCACTCAGTCACTGGTTCAGTTTGGTAGTGAAGGATCATGTGATCATTTCAGTTTGAACTAAACAAAACAAATGACAAAACTAGAAGCAGTGTATAAAGCTCTGCTGGTGGGATGTTCCAAGGTGGTAGTGCCCTTCTCTGTGACATTATAGAGTGTGAAGGTCAGAATGTGTAGTTCATAGAGGTGGGACATTGGGACGAAAAAGACAAAAGGACGTGGAGTCCAGGCCATCTCTAAGTGATCTATCCCATTACATGGGGCATCTCACTATAACTCCGAATAAGAGTTTAAAGAAGGAGGACGTAACTAAGGTGTCCTTAACGACAGAGTAAATAAATAAAATAAACTCACCCTGACATGTACACATCGTCCTGCCTCCATAACCAGAATGACTGTTCTGTCACGCTCCGGCTGTAGATGCAGGATGATTGGATGTTAAATGTCCAAATGAGTTTGAGTTAAACACAGGATGTGAACTGCTCTCTATTTTTCCCTGCAGCTGGAAAATCCCACATCTCACTCTGTAATGGTTCCTTTCCTAAACCAGCAAAACTGCCTGCTTTTCAAACTGGGCCCACTCCTGTGCGCGTGTGTGCGCTGTGTGGGTTAATTGCTGTGTGTATAATGCACTGAATAATAAATAACACACACGTCTTCCTCACCCACCGAAACTAAACTCTGTCTCTCTGTCTCTCTGTCTCTCTGTCTCTCTCTCTCTCTCTCTCTCTCTCTCTCTCTCTCTCTCTCTCTCTC
>JBCNYG010000021.1:14505531-14519599 GCA_039654305.1 Porochilus rendahli
TATTTGTGTTGCTGTAACACATATATCTAAAAGAGGGCGCACATGTCCAAGCCATTTTAATGACCTTGTTGCTCCTTTTAACCTGATTTTTTTTTCTGTTTAAACACATCAGTTAAGAGTGATGTCTGTGATATTAAGCTGTATGGTATATATTAGGGTTTAAGCAAACCATGTGTTTGTGCTACATTTTTTTTAATTGCCTATGTAAAATAACGGTCGAACTAAAGTTTATTTCACCTTTAAAGGTCAGTGTTTTAGATCTATAGCTGAACATCTGCTTAAAATGCTCCTGGGATGAGCAACAAGACCATCTTTATGATCTCTGCAGCGTTTCCTTTTTATTTATTCAGTCAGTCATTTGCCAAACTGCTTCATTAGAGTTTAATCGGTTCGTTGGCTGTTTCGGTTTATCCTAACACGTCATAGAAGCAAAATTAACAAGCCTTAAAAAAAAGTGTATTTCTATCTAAAGTATTCTATTTCCTCTTCTTCAAGCACAAGTACCCTAATATTACTGTAATAACACCCTAATAATACCCTACTATTACCCTAATAATACTCTAATATTACTTCCATATTTATTCTAATAATCTTTTGTAGTTTTGTGTTTTTGCTTAACCTGGCGCTTTCTTTTTTCTGAAGTAAAATTAAAAAGAAGGCGGGACCAACAGAGGGTGGAAAAAGTCGCTCGAATTTCACTCGTGTCTTCTGATTGGTCTGTTTTCTATTTTCAGTACCCCCGCCACCTCTGATTGGCTAACACCAGAACAAGGCACGCGCTCAAACTTGACGTTTCCAGCTGCCACGAGCCCATTCCCCAAAGAGCTGAGAGCGGAGCAACATCTGGACTTTACGCATGTTTTTATATTTCTATTTCTGTGACGTGAATGTTTTATTGTCCGGTTTGATTTGTTCCCACCGGATTTCGTCTTCTCACACAACAGGTCATTTAATGCAACACGATTCATTTCGAAAGACTGTATTGAGAGACTGAAGTGAATCCAGAAAGAAAAGAAAACAGACATGGTAAGCAGATTTATTATCATTTAATATATATATACATTTTAATGTGTGTTTTTACTCAGATTAACCCAGAGCTGCACAGAAATTGTGTCTGAGTCCCACACAGATGTGCATCAAAATGCATTTCATGCATGCTGTGGCATTATTTTTAATTCTGATGACGATTATTAGTATGATAAGAACATATTTGTGTGAACTTTATGTATAATCTTTAAACTGAAGCACAAAATATACCTTCATGTATAGTTATGAATGTTTTCCTGGAGTACTTTCGCATCCTGCATTATCACTAAAACTATAATTACTCATGGTGAAAAGTTCACCAAATTACTTTTGAGTGTCATGTGACCATTAATGCGCCAGAATTACTGTTTTTAATACTTGGTGATACTGATGTTTGTGATCTTCATGCTTTGGACTTGTTTAGAGTAAGTAAAGTGAGTATTTTTATGGTGAGATTCAGGGGTTATCAGTCCTTGCAGTCAGTAGTGCAACACAGGATTTAGAGACGACACACGGGAGATAAAAACTCACAAAGTATTTCAAGATCTGGAGAAAAAGAAACCTTCCTGAATAGTTTTCAGAAAGCGATACGATCTGCAGCACGTTAACGGCTCTGCAACTCAGCTACACACCTACATCAGAATATTTTCTTCTAAGTTTGGAGAGCCAGATTTTTGGAACCAGTTACTCAAAACAAGTTTGGAAAGTATATCTAACCTACTATGATAACTGGTGAACATTTAAGAAGTCTGGCAATTAATCAGTTTTACTCCATGCTTCTTCCTCCTCTTCTTCTTCTTCCTCTTCTTCCTCCTCCTCCTCTTCTTCTTCTTCTTCTTCTTCCTCTTCTTCCTCTTCTTCTTCTTCTCCCTCCTCTCCCTCCTCTTCCTCTTCTCCCTCTTCTTCTTCTTCTTCCTCTTCTTCTTCTTCTTCCTCCTCTTCCTCTTCTTCCTCTTGTTCTTCCTCTTCTTCTTCCTCTTCTTCCTCTTGTTCTTCCTCTTCTTCTTCTTCTTCTTCTTCTTGTTCTTCTTTTTTCTCATAGGCAATATATCATTTTGTTTAGTGCTGCCTGTAGCTTTCCACTTTAAACTACAACGTAAACCTAGTAACAAGCAATGGAAGTGTAGCTCAGCAGAAATGTTCATTATAAACATCTGGCACCCACCTCTTTAGAAATACTAAGCAAATTCACAGATGTGGTTTAGGACACAGTCTATAAAAGCTTGTAAAAAGTATATAAAGATTTATATAAAACTATTTTTGGCAAGTCCGAGGTCTTTTACTTCAGACTCTCTACTGTCTCAGGTGATCGATTGCTGATCTTATTAAACACAGAAAGGATGTTAAGGTTTATCTTTAAGCAGCTCCGGCCAATCAGTAATATGATACATTACGATATCTTATCACCTTCATGCACATTGTCCCGCCTTCTGTTATTGCGTCGGACGCAGGGAGATTAATTTGGCAGCATTTTTGGGCAGCGCTCACAGTCCAGATTTAACAACTGTCCCGTTTGGAGTATGCCATCAGAACAGCAGCTGCTTTTTTTCCACTGGATGAGATTTATGTGTAAGTTGCAGGAAACAAAAGTAGTAATAATAATAATTGAAAAAATACATTTATAAAAATAAACAAATAAAATAATAATAAAAATAATAATAATTCATGATTATAATGATGAGAAAATGAGTTATTGGCACATGGTTTATTATTTAATCCAGAAGAAAGATACAGAAGCTTTAAACTCCGAGATGAAACTTTAAACATCATCTTTTCTTCTCCTGAGCTTCAACACAACAGACTTTGGGATGCATGTTGGATTTTTTCCCCCATAATTGGCCACATTTGTCCAGGGCCTGTGTTTAATCGCTCACTGGCTCAGTCGTCCTGATTCAGTCAGAGCAGGAATATCAGAGACAGGCTTGGCAGTGGCTGCTTGTGGGGCTATCTTTGAGTCAGGATTTGGCGACTGGTCAAGGTTGCTGTGAGTCATGGCTGGTGCGGGGGAGTGAGCTGTTCTCCAGCACAGTTTTCAGATGATTACAAATCCTGGATGGATGAAGAAGCATTTTATTGCATTTTATTTGTTAATATCTGGGAAGTTGGGCAGTGTTGGGCGTGAGAGCCGGCAGGGTAAGTAGTCAGTTGATCAGGTGTGGCAGATTGCTTTACTGCTAACGGATTTCAACACATTCTCGTCTGCATGTTTTTTGTGTGTCAGGGTGGAACAGTCTGGATTAAAAGCAATGACGAGTTCCTGACTATTATGGTGTTGTTCTGTGTTTGAATAGTGCAGGGTGCAGCTCTTACAGGCTGATGCCTTCATGTCTGAGCCTGTCCATACATCCCAATGTGAAAAAACCAACACCACCAGCCAGAGGAAGAAACACGCACTCTCATAACCATCATCTGTTTTCGGGTTCTTATGAAGAACCGGTGTTTATCAGTGATGCATTGTTCTGGCGATGGGGCTTTTTCTATTCATTTTTTCCCTTAAAGGCAAAAAGGATCAGGAGTGATTTCAGTACCTTTACAGGCTGGAACAATCCCAAGGATATAACAGGCTCTGCAAGTACAATGTCAGAGTTTAAGCTTTTTTATGTACAGTAAAATAAGAACTTTTTTCCATGACGACACAGTTCACCGTCTCCCTGAGAACTTAAAATAAAAAACTGTTTTATTTCATGGCTTATTAAAAGAAAACCTTGCTGGTTGTTTCCATGGTTACAAACAATCCCAATCTGAAAGAAAGCAATGTGCAGTTGTTCCAGGAGAATTTTAGAAGCTGGCATCACTGACATCATGCTAACATGTCATTAGTTTATCATCTCCGTGGTGTATTTTTTACAGTGATGCGTTCCGTTGCTTGTCACACCATTAGATGTTTTTCACACATAATTGCTGTTATAGTGTTTTAATCCCGCGTTTCTTCTCTCTCTTCCCTAGTTGTGTGTTCAAGACTCGGGTGGGAGTCTCCGCGAGCACGTGCGCTGTATGATGCGCTCTCTGCAGGACCTGAAACAGCTACATCGGACCTGCATGATGCCACCCTCTACCGGCCCCTGCAAGCTCCTGATTGGACGACGTGAGCGACAAGGACGGCTCCGAACCAGCGATGTCAGTGACTCCAGCAGCTCCGACTCAGGCTGCCGGCTCTATAGCCCTCAGGAGGATGAGAACAGCAGTGCGGCCAGCAGCCTCGAATTTGACTCTGGCTACTCTGAAGCATCGTGGCGCGATGAAGGACCAGTGGTGCTACGCAGATTCAGGAAAGCACGCGCTGCATCAGCAGATTTCGATTTACAACCGAGCCCCCGTCCCAGAACCCGTCCAAAATCCACGTCGGATGCCTGTCTAGAAAAGTGGACATCGTTTGAGGTGCACAACGAACCAGAAGACTGGACTGCCGCGCTGTTGACGCAAGGGCGCAACCGGCATCCGCTTGTCCTCGGTGATAACAGCTTTGCTGACCTCATACAGAACTGGATGGATTTGCCAGAGTGTCCATCAGAACCAACAGAACCAAGACAAAGTGCAAGCAAACGGCTAGCCAAAGACTTTCTGGTCAACATGAGGCGGAGGATAGCAAGGATTTCACAGAACATAGACGGACAGAAAAAGCTCGCCTCAGACTCATCTCGGTTGAACAGAGCCGCCATGGCACCCAAACGTCTGTCATGTCCGGTCGATGTGCCACGGAATGTTCCGTTTTTCCACAAATCTCACATGGACCTCCATGAAATCAATACGGACTTTCACCGCTTCACGGCGCTCATGAAGACAGGCAGCCGACAGCCAATCATCTGTAACGACATCATCGGGTACATTTGAGCGGCTGAACAGACTCTTCTGACTGAACAGACTCTGATCTTTACTTTATACCAAACAAGTGTATTATGTTGCCATGTTGCTAATGGTGAAGCTAATTATTAAGTTCACACTATAATAATAATAATAATAATAATAATAATAACAATAAAATAAATAGTTTTTGTAAATTTGCATTCTCACTGCTTATTTCACCAAACACCTTCACGTGACCTACAATAAAGACAGAAAGAATCTGGAAGATGTGGGACGTTAAAGATTAATTTTTAAACATTACCACTCTTTTATTTTTTAAATGAATTCTTTATATCAAAGGGTACAGAAAACAGTGTGAAGCGCGGATGATTAACAGCAGTGACACATGACAGTGTTTTGTTAAATATAGTTGCTTTCTGAGTTAAAATCAGATCATGTTGGAGTTATAATTGAATTCTGGTGGAAAAAAGGTCAATTCATTTCAGACTTTCTTACTTGAAGCAGAAGAATTTATGAAGATTTGCGGATGTATCTTCATGAAATAAGATTTTGGATGATGTTTCTGCATTTGAGATAAAATAATGAAATAAAATATAATGGCTGCATTTGGCCCGATTTTCATTTTTCTTTCAGAGCTTTCTTTTTAATGCTTAGCTCTTAACAACAACGCTGCAATTAACCGAACAGAAAAATGTCAGAGCATGCATGCACAGAGAGTCCATCTAATCTGTGTCCTGCACTTATCTTTTTCCTGGCGTACTTCTCAGTCATACTGGAAACTAATTGGTCTTTGAATGAGAGATAGAGAGAGAGAGAGAGAGAGAGAGAGAGAGAGAGAGAGAGAGAGTGGCTTGCAGACAAAACCTGTATTCAGACAGATACTTTACAGACGGATTTTTAATATCTCAGTCCTTTCCCCTTTATATTCATCTAAAACCTCATCCATTAGTCCAAACAGAAACGGGTTTTTTCTTTTAATACTGAAATGGAAGGCATTCCTGTATGGATGAAAAGACTAGAAAGCTGTTGGGAAATTAAGTGAGTGGAAAGGATCTCAACAATGTGCGTTCCAGTTCCTCGCCTTACTAAGCACTGCTATGACACACTCTTGTTTTTTTATAAGTCTCGGTTTCAGGACACGGGTTCTGGTTAGACTCATGGAGCAACATGGAAAGTGTGGAGGAATGGAGGAGAGCGTGCGCGGTTCAGCATGGCAGGGTTTAAGATATAGATTTCAGGATAGTGTGAAGATTTACTGCAGCCAAATGCCCGGGCGGTCTCGTTCAAGCTACTTGAGTTACACTGAGCTGGAATCGTATGTGAGGGAGCAGGCCGGGTTTTGCTTTCATCTACGTGGTAAGATAAAAAGGGCACAAATAAAGCCCGCGCTCATTCACGCTGACGTTAATACCACACGCCAAATATCACAGGGCGGCTACATACATAAACTGAACCTGCTCACGGACTGAACACACTTACTTCAGGTCTATCATCTGTGGATCTCCATTATATAACATGGCATGGACAACACATGGTATCACACAGTCTCTTCTAGAACAATCGTACAAGACTGCAGAAAGATAGCGCAGACTTAAATCAGCCTCAGTTTTGAGAAACCGCACCAACTAAGCTCATTATTAACAAGAGCACTCGGAGAGCACAAACCTCCACCAAGGCCAACATTTCCCCATCTGAAACAAAATGTCAAAAATCATCCTATCTGAGATAATCCTAAAAAAAATCGCGGATACACACTTTATGGAGCCCTTAAAGGGACATGAAAAAACAAAATAAAAAGGATCGGTTTCTCATGCGCATGAGAAAGTATCACGTGCGCACCAGTTACCTTAGATTTCTAAGACCTGGAACTGACGGAGGATACACACCTACACCAATTACATTCCTATAAGCCACCGACAGCAGGTTCCTTTCCTCCACCGTCAGTTCCACATCCTAACCTAAGGTCCCATCCAGAATGATCTCTACCAGTTCTCTACCAGCCCTGATTATGTTGCACGAGGTTCGTAAGACTGTGATAGAAATATCAAAATCATGTTGGATTAAAACACTGTGGTTTGTCAATTAACTTTTTTTTTAAACAAAAGATTTATTACATCTAACCTCCTCGAAGGGATACAAGACAAATTAATTTAATTTGAAGAAATTCAGCTGACACTGGAGTAGGAGAGAGAGAAAGGGAGGAAGAGAGATAGATGGTCCCATCAGCATGTCGTTTGTCTTGGGTGTTTATTACACACAAGGCGATAAAGCAGACGATAAAAGCAGACTGGGTTCAAACAGTATAAAGTTACAATTCGAGTTAAAAACCCATAACTTTTGTACAAAGCTATTTCTTGGATGAAGCAGATGGCGTGAGTTTATCTGGCGGAAATGAGGAGGGGGTGTAGTGCAGTTAGGGGAACGTGTGACGGTTAGTATATAGAGCACATCACCTGGCAGCTTTTATATTATCCAGACACATGGAGGGAAAGAAAGCAGAGTTTCCACTACAGAGTAAAAAAAAATGGCACGAGATGAGTGACACATGGTGGACACACACACACAGAATATACTTTTACTATTAAGTTATGGAAAAGTATTTCAACATACAGTTTATTAATATCGGAACAAGTTCTTCCCCAGTCAGGATTGTAAATGTAATCGAGTTAGCACATGGATAAAACGTATGAACGTATAAATTCCGTAAGGAGGCGAAAAGAAGCCACGCCAGGAAAAGGAAACTGGATCAGTATCACATTAGAATGTAAAAAATTATTATTGTAATAACAAGACCTTTATATCCATCCATTATCGGTATCAATTATCTGTCAGGGTCACAGGCAAGCTGGAGCCAATCACGGTTGACTTCAAGTGCGAGGCGGGAATAAACCCTGAACAGGTCACCAAAGTATCGCAGGGTTAACACGAACAAGAACATCCATTCACAATCACAGTGACACCTGGGGGATTTCAAGTAGCCAGTTAGTCAACATGTGCATGTCTTTGGACTGTAGGAGGAAACTAGAGCACCCAGATGATACCCCTGCATGCACTGGAGCACCACAGGAAGGCTTCCAGTCAAGATTCAAATTTAGATCCTCTAATGTGGCAGTGCTAACCACTCGGTTACCATGCCACATAAATTCCATGATTTACCAAAATGCTTTTACATTATAACAAGATATATTCACGTGATTGCAACAAATGTATCACATTATAAACAAGAAACTATATTATATCCATACATTTTTTATCTTGCTGTTATGCAATCATGTTGGAACATTACGTGAACCATTTTATAACTGTTATAACAACAATTTATTACATACATTTTAAAATAAAATAGTTAATAGTCAAAATAAATATTTATTATTTAAAATTTTAAATTAATATTTAGTATTTTATTATAAAAAAAATGTTTCTTGTTGTGACGGCACAGTGACGCGGAGGTTGGCACATCCGCCTCACAGCAATAAGATCCTGGGTTCGATTCCCGGGCGTGGGACGTTGCTGTGTGGAGTTTGCATGTTCTCCTCTTTCTTGTGTGGATTTCCTCCGGGTACTCCGGTTTCCTCCCTCAGTCCAAAACATGCACAGTAGACTAATTGGTTGTTCCAAATCACCCCTTGGTGTGAGTGTGAATGGTTGTATGTGTGTTGGCCCTGCGATGGCCTGGGGAGCTGTTCAGGGTGTACCCCACACTTACCCAGAGTCGGCTGAGATGGGCCTCCCCGTAACCCAAACTAGGATAAAGCGTCTTAGAAAATGGATAAATGAATGTTACATGTTGCAGCTTGTTAAGTCGTGAAAGTACCTTTTTAAAAATGTATCTTATTATTAGAAAAATGTTACCAAGGCTAGAAAAAAATCTAGCTAAAATTATTCACTACAAATAAGAGTTCTGTACATTAAAACACCGGGTATTTCATCAGACTAATTAAAGTATTATAATGATGATGATTACGATAATAATAATAATTATTAATAATAATCATAATTATGATAATCATAATAGTAATCATAACAGTTTTCTTCCTTGAACATGATGATGCTTTACAAATTCGTAAAAGAACCACTTCAGAAATGTATTAAATACCATGTAGTGTGTTAAATAAAAATAAGCATGCAGTGAATTTATTAGAGATGAACAATGGGCTGGTGAGTTAATTTAGTGCATTAATACAGATTGATGATAATTTATTAATTATATTTATTAAAATAATCCTCCTAAAAATGTTGTATAATAAAAAGTACCCATGAGGTATTTACTTACATTGATGAAAAATAAAACAGTTAAACAGTTAATAATGGATTAATCAGTAGTTTAAATGTGTAAAACTTTTTATTTAATGTAGAGTATTTTAACAGTTTATAAAAACACATCTGTCAAAATGAACTAATCGATTCTGTTCTCAGATCCTGGATGAAATATGAAACCAATGCCTCTCTACATACTTCTCAAGTGTTTACTACATTTCTCTTGGTGTGTGTGTGTGTGTGTGTGTGAGAGAGAGAGATAGAGAGAGAGAGAGAGAGAAAGAGAGAGTGTGTGTGTGTGTGTGTGTGTGTGTGTGTGTGTGTGTGTGTGTGTGTTTTGCCATTTTAGTGTTGTGGCCCCATCCTTTTACACACTATGCGCAAACTTTTCCCTGAAAAGAGTGAGTGAGAGAATGTGAACATCTTTAGTGAGGAAAACACACATTAGCTGTAGAGTTATGCTGTGTTGTGTGTTTTAGGGCTGTTAACTGTGTGTGTGTGTATTGTGTGATAGGGTGTGTATTAGAGGTCAGAGGTGAATAGTGTTGGTATATCTGGGCAGTAGGTATAGATGTACCAGGACAAGGCCAGTTAGGTATAAGTATCAGGGCTGTTATTTTGGGGGTTGTTTCAATATCCCCATCTCTGTATAAGGTAGAATGGCAACCTGAAAAGGATTTCCGCAGCTCTCTACTCTCCATTTTACAGATTTCTGTGACATTTAAGATTTAAGCCACTTTCCGAACTAAACACATCTGCAAGCTGGCTGTTGATGCAGCTAATGCTAGGCAGATTCATTTACTCTCACAGATTACAAGCCTATCTTTTCAGAACGAGAATCACATGGGCTTGTAGAGACAAAAAAGTCCACTGCGGAACCATTTCACTATGTGGTATCTATCCTGCATACACCACAGGGTCCCCACAGAGTTATATATTTTGATAGAAATGAGAGAAGCAAATTGCTAAATGTTTAATCCATCTTCTCAAGGGTGCAAACATGATTTTTTTTGAAAAGAAGGCAATTCTCTGTACTGTTGTTTTCCTGATTAGCAATCAACTAGTTAACTTGATTGCTGTATGTGGTTACATTATGTTAGCTACGATGTAGTAGTTTTGATAACTAGGTTTCTGGTTGTCATAACCTGAGTTCCACATTGCATTTTTATCCCACTTTTCAGACATTCCTGGTTTTCATATCAAAAATATATATAGTTGGCCTTCGGAGTGCATTAGATTATTATTCCTGAGTAGAGCGAATGCATCGATCTGAATTTCGGCGGTGAAGCCCACCCATTCTTTCATCCTGTCTGTGTCGGAAATCTGGAATAATTGGTGGAAAATCAAATCAATCCTCTCCTCATGACTCTTAGCTTTTTATTAAGAAAATCAAATGACAGCTGGAAAAGACTGTTCTTTAGAAAGTGGATCACGAGGTAACTGTAAAATTGTGAGACGCCTGCATTAGAAGTTTTGGAATTCCCGGGACGAGTGGATGAAAGAAGCGTGTTCAGACTCGTCCGCTCCTCCAGTGCCAGGGTTTCACTCGTTTTATGTGTGTGTGTGTGTGTGTGTCATTTCCATATCATGATTTGCTCATACACACTTTAACGATCTTCTAATCACCGGCTAAAAGAGCAAAAGTACCAAATGATCATCGGATTAATGTATGGAAAACAGATGAATGAACTCATTACGCTAACAGCGGTGTATGCTCGGGTGTATGCGGTATAGTTCTGCATGTGCTCCGTTGTATCTAAAGTTCTTCCACAAATATTATTTTACACAACTTTTCAAAACACAGCTGGAGAATCAAGACATGTTGTCCTAAGTTTGCTTCGTTAGTTTCGCACCTGACAGGCTAATCATGCTAACAATGCTAATCTAATAGACCAGCTCGGTGGGAGGTGAATTATTACATGTCTTCTCAGTCATGTTTGTGGAATACTTTGATGTCTCAAACATCAAACAGGTCAAGAGAGAGTTATTGACAAAAACCTATAAAGGGTAGCGTCAGAGAAATGAAAAACGATCATAGCATTAGGCAAAAGGAAGTCCTGATTTCAGTGGTTGGTGTATCACTATAATTATATTTTAATTAGTTAAGGATTTAGAAAATAGATGAACCTTTAGACAACTCTTATGCCCTAATACATGCACAAGCATATGAGCAGTTGTCCAGTCACTCCATTAGCACCAGTAGTATTTACACACATAGTATTTCCTGTTAGTGAGTCACAGGAACATTCATTACTCCATTACCTTCCTACCTACTTAGGGCAAGACACTACAGGTACAAAGTTTCTTTCTTTCTTTCTTTCTTTCTTTCTTTCTTTCTTTCTTTCTTTCTTTCTTTTTTTAGAAAAATGTCTATTTATATGTTTTTAGATTTAAGCTCCGCCCACTCGGCAATCAGGTCAATATGTTAATATAACCTTATCTTTTAACCTTTTTCCCCGTTCATATAGAGACATTTAATTCCTTAATAAATCTCATGCCAACAACTTTAAACTTTTTGTGTTTTTTATGCATATTCAGTTTTTAATTTAAACAAAAGTATAAACATTTAATTGTACACATCTCGGCCATTATTAGGTATTTATCAGTGGAATTCCTCAGCATAGTTTTTATACTGAAACAACATGGAGTGAAAAATTAAACAGTTAAAAACAAAACTAAAGAAAGAAATGAAACTAGGATAACATATGAAGTCGACTGTTGTTCATGTCCATCACAAATCAAAAGTTATTACAAAACAAAATTTAATTTAAAAAAACTAGCTCATTCATTCATTCATTCATTCATTCATGCATTCATTCATCATCTTCCGCTTCTTCCGGTGTCGGGTTGCGGGGGCAGCAAACTAAGCAGTGAGGTCCAGACGTCCCTCTCCCCAGCCACTTCCTCCAGCTCTTGGTGTTCTGGGTCGACCCCGGGGTCTCTTCCCGGTTGGACGTGCCGAAACACCACACCAGGGAGGCGTTCTGGAGGCATTCTAATCAGATTCCCGATTCACCTCAACTGGCTCCTCTCAACACGAAGGAGCAGCGGTTCTACACAGAGTTCCTCCCGGATGACAGAACTTCTCACCCTATCTCAAAGGGAGAGGCCTGCCACCCTGCGAAGGAAACTCATTTCAGCTGCTTGTTTTCACGATCTCGTTCTTTCGGTCACTACCCAAAGCTCGCGATCATAGTTGAGCGTAGGAACGTAAATCGACTGGTAAATTGAGAGCTTTGCCTTCTGGCTCAGCTCCCTCTTCATCATGTGGGACCGGTACAAGCTCCGCTTTACAGCAGGGGCTGCAGTGATCCGCCTGTCAATCTCCCGCTCCATCCTTCCCTCACTCGTGAACAAGACCCCGAGATACTTGAACTCCTCCACTTGGTGTAAAACCTCATTCCAGACCCGGAGAGTGCATTTCACCCTTTTCCAGCTGAGACCCATGGCCTCGGACTCGGAGGTGCTGATTCTCATCCATCCTTCACACTCAGCTGCGAATCGCTCCAGCGAGAGAATCTACAGGGTCCTGGAGGGGGCTATGGGAGTTTGCCCAACCAGTCCACATGTGCTTTGTGGACTTGGAGAACACTTTCGACCGTGTCCCTCGGGCTATCTTGTGGGGGTTGTTCCGGGAATATGGAATACCGGACCCATTGCAACGGGCCGTTCGGTCTCCATTTTGCCGGAACCAGAGCCTGGTCTGCATTGGTAACAATCATTTTATTCAGCTGAATTTTTTGAATTATTAAAAAGCATTAGTTTTACTGCTGATTTCCTCCAGGGCTGTAGTGTAACAATAACAGTAGGCGTTGTTTATTTGCTATAAGCTAACAGCTGTCTCTGCTGTAAAACATGCAAGCACATAGAGACTGGAAGCAAAAACAAATTTCCAGCTGTATTATAGGGTGTGTGTGTGTGTGTGTGTGTGTGTGTGTCTGTGGCAGGTTTAACAATAGGAAACAGCAGTAGAGTGATCTATGAGGCACTGAGCGTAACACATGCCTTGTTTCAATCAGTCATGCCTGGTGAAGGCGTGATTACAGGCACCGTGCTAGAACCTGTGTGATGTATAGCTCTGTGCTCTCACTGCCTCTCCTGGTTTATAGTGAACGGTTAGAACAATATCTTGATCCCTTTCTCTCGTTTTCTGCCTCTTTGGTTAAAATGGAATCATGTGTGGTTAGCACGTCCGCCTCACAGCAATAAGGTCCCGGGTTCGAGTCCTTGGCTCGGCGAGGGCGTTTCTGTGTGGAGTTTGCATGTTCTCCCTGTGCTTGCATAGGTTTCCTCCGGGTTGTCTGGTTTCCTCCCACAGTGCATAGACATGCTCATTAGGCTCGATTTTAAATTGCCTCTAGATGTGAGGGTGAATGTTTGAATGTGTGTTACTCCGCAATGGTCTGGTAAGCTTTAGTTGTATTTAAATTTACTTGTGTTAATACTTTCTCTCCCTCTCTCTTCCTCTGTTTCTCTCTCCCTCCCTCTCTCTACCTCTCTCTGTCTCCTTCTTTCTCTTAATCTGTCACTCTCTCTATCTCTCCCTTTCTCTCTATCAATCTCTCTCCCTTTCTGTCTCTCTCTGTTTATCAATCTCTGTTTCCCTTTCTCTCTCTCTTTTTTTCTATTTCTCTCTCTCTTGGTCTCTCTGTCTCTCCCTCCCTCTCAAATATCTCCCTCTCTACCTCTCTCTGTCTCTGTCTCACCCTTTCTCTCTCTTTCTCTCTTTTAATCTGTCTCTCTCTATCAATCTCTCTTCCCCTTTCTCTCTCTCTCTCAATCTCTCTGTCTCTCTCCCTCTCTCTCCTGCCCTCTCTCTCTCTTTCTATCAATCTCTCTGTCCCTCTCTCTCCCTCTCTCTCTCTGCCTCCCTCTTTCTCTCTGTTAATCTGTCTCTTCTTATCCCTCCCTCTCTATCAATCTCTCTCTTCCCCTCTCTCTCTCTCCCTTTCCATATGTTTCTGTCTCTATCAATCAGATC
>JBCNYG010000021.1:14533850-14543864 GCA_039654305.1 Porochilus rendahli
AACTTATAGTCATGTTGGTATAATAGTAGAGTGAAAGGTTCTAGTCAGTTCTATCCTTATGCGCACACACACACACACACACACACACACACACACACACACACACAAATGTGTGGGAACCAGTGGTGCTGATGGAGTCAAACATTAAACCACACAAACATACACATGCACACACACGCACACAGACACACACACACACACACGGTGGAAGATTGGGTCTTTGTCCATAACCAGATTGATATGATAACATGATTGGCACTTGATGGAACTGTTCACAGAACTTGCATAGAATTTGTGACCGTTGTGTTGTAGTCGTAACATCCTTATCATCGCTGATCTGTGATCAGATTTTCCCCAGTACACTTTGTTTGTAAATGGGTACAGATACACACATGGCCTGCAGGTACTCATGTTCTTTGCTGAAATTAAAACAGACAACACAGCAGGCTGAACAAATAGTTCTGTAGTCTTTGTTTAAACTCCACATACTCTGAAGTAGAGGTCAATCTAATATGGGGTCCAAGCAAAAAGTTGTTTTGGGGCTATTTTTGTGAGAAATAAAGGGAGCGTGGCACGATCATGTGCATGCAGCTGGAGAGAGCACTAGTTCCTGTGAGTCACTGGACATTTGTTATACACATTTTGTGACATTGGTATGTATACATTTTATGAACCAGGGAGCAAACATCACGTTCTGTGCTAAAATCAGAAATTCATCTCTGGAGACCAATGAAATGCCTCAGCTAGCCTACGGCAATGAACATCTGTATGACTATCTGTGTGACGCGTTTTGAGAGGCGTTTATGTGTCAGAATTTGCAGAACCTTGTCGTCTAGTGGCATCATTCTCTTTTTGAAGTGAAAATGCCATTCAAAATACCTTGTCTGGGACTTATTTTGTTGCCATAGGCATGCTGAAGCATCTCAAGGATTTCAGCTTCTCATCAGAAACTTTGCATATGCCATTGTCACAAAAACACAGGTTTTGATGTTGGAAGTGCGATGCCACGCAACATCCTGACTCATGAGAATTACTGCTCACTCCTACTGTAGGTCCATGACCACGTCACACTCCATATATGTGCTACAGGAACAATCCTACAGCTATTTAATCACACATCCTTTCACAGTATTCTGGTTATTTTAATATGTTTTAAACCTTCTGCAACTCTATATCTGACTGACACTGGAGACTCCTTCCATAAATGCTGACTAAACCTTATTGACAACAGAATGCAGATAAAAACATTAATATGGTATGTTCTCCATGAAATAAACAGTGATCATAGCAGTTACACCCCAGATTGGGAATCATTATGGCTTGGTATTATGAGTAATGTCATTTAAAATTTAAACCCTTAATTAAACTGAATTGACCAGAATTTCAGGTAGAGACACCTCACTTATCCTGAGATAAATATCCCAGTTCTGAAGAGTGCCTGAGCTGGAATACGGTAGGAACAACAGGTTTAGTGACAACACACACACACACACATAAAGGTCACGTGTCAAGTAAAAGGTATCACGTGATTTTTATGTCTCTTGCGTTATTTATAAGCAGCATTTTAATTGTTGCTTAAAGATGGAATGGAATTGTGACTCGGTTATATTAAATTCTATCTTTCATAATGACACTTTCATGAAATGTTTATTTTGCTTTGTGTTTTTCTCTGTGAGAACTGGCACTGAGGGAGCCACCGTAAGTAGCTTACTGAACTGTAACTCGCTCTGGAAAAGAGCGTCTGCCAAATGCTGTAAATGTAAAATGTAAATGTACCACATCCCAAGATTTTAAATGAAGGGCTTTTGGACCACATGCAGCCAGAGCTGTTACATTAACACACACCAAACTTGATACAATATTTAAGTACATTACATCCTGTTATTATTTCTCTGATACGGTCTCCGCCCCTGTCCTGTCATTGGTCTGTACTGTAACAGGTGCCCCTGTTTGAGTTGATTCTGTGTTTAGGTTGTCCATTTCTGTGCTCGTCTTCCTTACGCAAAATATTTCTGATTGCAGTCAAGTGTGAACAAAATTAACTACTGAATCTGTAAACTTTTTATGAGCCCCACCCATTTCTATCACAACATTACAGAAACTCTAAATATGTGAGCTTTTTACTTCAGTAGTTTGTGATGGTTGGGAGTCTTTAGCTAATCTGTACGCTATGTTAGCTAATTTGTTTTGATTATTGCACAGTCACATAGCTAAGTTGCTCTTGTAACTCAATGCTAGCCCTTTAGCATTAACGAGTTAGTTAGCTAGCTGAATGATGCAAAAATGACAAATAATATATTTCTGCTGGTAAGTTCTGGTGTTTGCTCCAGATGTTGTTTCCCACAGTATCTTGTTCTCTCTGTCTTGACATGACAGCAGAAAGCACAAACTGTGATGAGTAACATATCTTGATGTTGTTGTTGTTTTTTAACAATTCAGTAAACTGATTTGACCTGAATTGCAGGTAGAGACGCCTGACTTGTCCTGATCTGAAATCAGTTCGATCGGTAGTAGATGAGCGGGTCAACGGTAAGCACAAAACTGGTTTAGTGACAGCATACCTGAAAAACAATAGAACAAACACCTGTACATGTGATGACTCACATGAGTGGTTCATTTAGTAAAGCGATAACACTCAAATAAATAATGGCATCCAATTTTATTAATCAATAATTATGAAACTTTATATTTGGAGATAATATTGCTGAATGATGTAAAGTTCCTGTTATTATTAAACGTTATAGTTGCAGTTGGTCCCTCACCAGCATCCCGTCATTTTTCACTCTGATTTTATTTTATTTTTAAATTACAGCAAAGCACACACACACACACACACACACACACACACACAAAAAGCTTTGGTGCTGCACAGACACTGGCAACTCCTTCTGTAAAAACAGAGTTTTGTGGAGTATTTGCCTTGTATGTCATATATTTGTATGTTCCCACGTATGGGGTGTCACTATAGAAACAATACCCTCCTACAACAGGCACATTAATATAAACCTGTCAGAGCCACGGACCAATTAAAATCCAGGACCCAGTAAGCTTGGCACACATTCAAAACAAAAGCTCTCTACATGTAGCATCGCACAACGTAATGTAATGTGCAAAACATTATTTTAACAAACGCCATCTTCTGATTCATCCAGGTGCTGGATTTCTCCTTGCTGATATGGTTTCATGCTGGTTTTTCGCAAGGTTGGTGTTGTAAAATTTGGCAATGATTATTTAAAAAAAATACCCAGAACAATAAAAATAATTGTGGTTGATTTAACTTTATAATTGATTCCAAACTAGATGCAACTGTAGGTTAAATCTGATCCAAGAAAAAAATATTTGCCTTTCATTTGATCTTTCTGTCAGAGCAAAGCCCAGATAAAAATACCATTTTATTATTTAATGTCATTATGTCATTACATTGCGCAGTGTAAGAATGGATCGAATAAAAACAAATGATTCTGTCATGACCAAACCAAGACCGAGCATAGTCCAAATCAGAGAGACTGAGTTATGTAAGTCAGGGAACACATCCACCTGAATGAGATAAATTTTACCTTTAAAGGGTACCTAAGAAAAAAAAGAAATGATGACAAGAGGGCAGCACAGTGGTGTAGTGGCTAGCACGTCCACCTCACAGGTTTGGCATCCCGGGCTTGGGTGTTTCTGTGTGGAGTTTGCAGATTCTACTTGTGCTTGCATGGGTTTCCTTAGGGTAATCCGGTTTCCTCCCACAGTAAAAAGACAAGCACATTAAGCTAACTGTCTGTCTGTCTGACTGTCCCACCTTCACCCAGTGTGGGTTTAAATAGGCACAGCCTCCCTGCCACGCTAGTAGGTACATGGTAGTAGGTACAGCAAATGAATGAGTGAGGTGAGAGAGTCAGTGACGTGTGCATTAGATTTCCAGCACAAAACTTAATTTCACATAATTACATAACAGTTTACATGCATCACATAACAGACACTTTTAGACAAAAAAATAATGAAGGCTGCTGGGTTTAAATGCAAATAAAGAAGCAAGTGTGGCAGTCCAAATCCCCAGAAGGACTGTGTGTGGTTCTGTGAGACACTCAGTAAAACTACCAGCTCATAACCTTATAAATCTGCTCAAGCTGGACCTGAGATACTAAACTAAAAGGGGCTTCACACAAAATATTTAATTGTTTCATTTATTAATATTTGCTGCGCTTTGAAAAACAAAACAAATGATGTAGAAAGATTTAATTTAATTATTTATATGTAAATATGAGGCTTCTTATTTTCTCTACAGCATTTCATTGCATGTTCCTAAACCATTTGCACAATAATGTATATTTTGAAAGGCTATTGGACTCAACAGCAACTAGAATATTTACCAAGACTACTGGATAAGCAACAGGTCCACGACAGGTCCGAGACCATAGAAAATGCCTTGTTTTATAAAATCGGCATATTTCTATCTACACCGTACAACAAACACAGAACTTTTAATGAATATACTGTAGAATATGATGTAGAACAGCGTATAAAATACATTTGAAATTGATCATTACTGAACAATCCACTTAAAGCCAGCGGATGTAATTACACTTGCTCCATCGTGATTGTCAAATTACAGAATAATAAAAACAAGCGATAGTAAAGAGTAAGGCGGAGTATGTGCAGATCAGGTTTAACGGATTCTTCTGGTAGTTTTCCTGGATTCACTGGTTTCTGTTTATTTACAGAGCCGTGGTTTACAAGAAGCCTTTTAATCCAGAATGATTTATATGCTTGTAGCTTTTACTTTATATACACTGGATATTTGAGAGTGTCTGATGCTCAGTATGAAGAACCCTGACACAGGAAGATCTCCTATCTTACCTTTATTGCGAGTGGAAGTGGGAGTTTGAGGGGACATTGATTGGTTTCAACTTGCTGCCCTAGCAACCTGCAACAGTTTACCAATGGTTTTAAAAATAACATGTTATGGAAAATTGATAAATCAAGTTCAGTTCTCACTTATGTTATAGCAGCTATAAACCGTAGTTCCCTCATCAGCCTCTCTCCTTTCTCTCTTTCTCTTCCTACAGAGTCTTCCTACAAATGTCTTCCTACAGAGCACTGCATTCAATACACACATCTGTAATTTTGTTAATGCATAAAGTTTCACAAGGAGTGTTTTATAATAAACCTGTAGAGTTTTGCAGAAAACTCATTCCCACCAATCCAGAGTTTGACAGTGCTGTGATGGAATAAGACACAAAACTGTAGGCGTTACACACTTATTCATGCCAAATGTATATTTTTAGATATCAGTCTAAAAACAGCAAGTGTTTATTAGTATGTGAACAAGTGATCTTGTCCCGCCTAAGGCACCACAGAGGATCCACATTATCGCTTTTACTGGAAATGTCTCAGAGTTGTTGGACGATTAGATATTATTAAATATGAATCATTCAGTCATTTAAATGACACAGGTGCGTGTGTGTGTGTGTGTGTGTGTGTGTGTGTGTGTGTGTGTGTGTGTGAATGTGTGAGTAATGATTTTCACATGGGATTGCTCCACCGGTATAACGGACTGCTTGTGTGTGTACATGTGCATCTGTGACAATGACACAACGCTACAGGGTAAAGCATTTGTGGCAGACAAACCGGTAAAACTCGACCCTTACACAGAAAAATAACCAGCAGCCTTCACTTCCCACGATCTGCACACCATTTAAATTTTTCAAAAGATTCATTTTCGATTTCCTTTCAGTTCAAATGGATTCATCAGAAAGCACACACACACACACACACACACACACCAATGTTAGCTTTCAGTTTGCCTTGTGACATTGCAATCAACAGAGACGCCAATGAAGTGCTGACGTGCGGCTGGAAGGAGATCAGCATTCATCACCTCTTCAGATCAGCACACACACACACACACACACACACACACACACACACACACACACACACACACACACACACACACACATCCATGTGGTTATTTTGGAAGTGATCTGACGCTGCAGTGATAAAACCTTCACTCTGCAGTCTTAAAATTTTTTTTGTTTGCTTTTTTGTGTGGCCCCTCTATTCTGTGAGACTCTTAGAAAGAAATAAACTTCATTCCTGTGGTATGTGATGAAATTGCTGGTATCTGGCTCCAACTCTTATATAATTACAGCAACACATTTCAGAGAGATGCTGAACAGCCCCCTGGAGCCAAGGGTTTGTGGAAAAAAAGTGACATGACTCAAACACTAGCCAAACATTTTACAAACATTTATATATATATAATCTAAACGTTCAGCCAATACTTCTAGCTGTGAGATTATTACATTGTTACCAAAACCCCACTAATCCTATATTTCGACACATTTACTGAGTTAATCTTACTATCTCTTATTACATTAATCTTTCCTTATTCCACTGGCAAATATTGATCCTTTTCAAAAAGCACATTTGAACTTAGATCTTCAACTGTGGAATAATGAGATAAAATATCTTAAAATAGTTTAAAGAATAATTAACACAATTGTTTTGGTATATACTACATTACACTGTTATGTGAGCATACCTGACAACCCCCAACCACTTCTGTTTTTGCTGAGGTACACATGCTGCTTCTGGGATACTGGTGATGTGCACTCAGAGACTGTGAAGATGACTTATCCCTGCTGGTGATATAAACTATATATATACACATATATATTGTTTCTTTTCTTTCTTTTCTTCAATCACATACAATCACCACCAACCTGGGGGGGCATAAGATGCACATGTCCCCTATGGTGCATGTGATGCTGTCATGCATGACAGCCTAATACAGAGGAAGAGTGCTGTAGATTGGCTGGTAATCGCTGTGAGTGACAGGGGAGCATATGCCATCCCTCCGTCCCATTAAAACCCAGCCAGACCTGGATCTAAACTTGCGATCTCCAGGTTGATAGTCATGCACCTTGTCGATGCTTCACTCAGGAGCCTGCCAATGATTCATTTTAAAGACCATGTAATAAAGAGGAATATTAGTTGAGTATCTTGATATGTAAGTTGAGAGCTTTAGTTTCTAACATCCCATCATGCCAAGCTGGTCATGACTCACACACCAAAACACCAAAGCAAAACTGTAAGTCATTGTAGCATCATTAGATTCAGAGAAAAGAATGGATGCAGAATGGGGCAGTGTGTTGTTGTCTTCATCCCTTTCTGTGACACTTCCTCCAACACTGGGTTTTTTTGTCATTGTACTAAATCCTAACAGTGGCCTGGAGCTTCTCCATTTCCTGCCACATGCTCCGTAAAACAGCTGGATGTTTTTTTGCTCCTCATTAAAGACAGATGGGCATGAAGACAGCTTAACAAAGAACACTTTTATTTTACACACTTACACCCTGCTTCATTATACTGTATGCAAAAGCCTTAAAAGTGTTGTTTTTTTATTCCGTCTGTAGCCTCATGCAGGCAAGTCTTGGAGTTGTTTCTGAGGTTCAGTACCTCACTTTGGACAACGCTGGGCTTTAGAGGGACTGTCTCCCGTCCAAGGATGAGCTCATAAGTTTGGCGACTCTTCTAATTTGTCCCCGATCATAAATCAGCCTTTAAATGAGGAGAAACTGAAGAATTTAGGACTAAGCTGAAGCTCCAGATGAAAAGGAAGTGTTGTTAATGGAGACAAGAAGTGGTGCTGTTGTTTGACCTCTGATCTCATGGATGTGACCTAGGATTTCAAGCTCAGTGGTTGGCATGCTGTGGGTCAGCGAGGACTTATTGTATGTATATATATATGTGTGTGTGTGTGTTGGAGTAAAAGGGAACAGTGTGTGCCTATTTTTGTATTTGGACAGCCTTGCAGGGTTCTTGTAAATGTGGGTTCTAGAACATCTGAGCAGGATAAAGATGAAAATATGACCTTTTTTTCCAATAATATACAAAATATAAGCACATCTTAACTCAGCAATACATCACTATTTTACCCCAGTTAAAAGGGGATAAATTTAATATTGCATTAGAGAAGGTTTGTGACTTAGGAAGGATAAATGGAGCTAGTGAGCCTCTTAATGAAGATCTAAGAGTGCTAGTTAGATTTAAGGTAATTTACAAGATGTTTTTTGCCGATGAATAAAAAGGAGTTAATCCTCTGCCCCTACCTGATCAGTCCTTAACAGCACGTGCTTTCCTTTTGATATAACCATCTTGACAAAAAAATGCTGATTGTACCTTGAATCTGTCTGCTTTTTTTCATACTGTAATTTGTCCCTATTTTCAGAACCATAAACAAAGAAGATTGGTGAAGCATCTGGACCATCTGCTGGGCGCCGTCAGCATCCAGAGCAAACACACGCACACACGCCCGTGCGCGCACACGCACACACACACGCACACACACACACACACACACACACATGCACAGCAGAAGCAAACCACAGTAAACCCAGTAATCAGAGTTTGGGAATGTTTGTCAGCTAGAAATAGACAGGGGAGAGTTATAATTCAGAGGCCGGATGCAGATTCATTCCTCCCTTTTTTTTTTTTCATATTTTTCCAGTGAGCTACACAGGTTCTCTAATAAATTTTTCTTTACCCCTTTTTAAAAGATTTTTTTAACTGTAAAATCACAAGTGAGAGCTTCTGCTACACTGATTTATAATGCACAAGAGTTCGATTTTTCTGTTTTTACACGCTCAGTAAACATGGGGTGCACAAACTTGTGTACAGCACTATAAATGAACATTCCCAAGTCACTTAAATCCACATTATGAAAACAAGGACAGCTTGTATAAAATTATACGGTATCATGTACATAATAGGGCGGCACGGTGGTGCAGTTGTTAGCACATTTGCCTCACAACAAGAAAGTCCCGGTTCGATTCGCGGGTTTGGGGCGTTTCTGTTACTGTTTTCCCATGCTTGTGTGGGCTTCCTACCACCGTCCAAAGCATGCACAGTAGGCTGATTGGCTGTTCCAATTTGCCCCTGGGTGTGAAAGTGAGTGTGAATGGTTATATGTTTGTTGGCCCTGCAATGGCCGTGTATAGGTAGGTGTACCCTGCCTTCGCCCAGAGATGGGCACCCTCCCTGTGACCCTGATTAGGATTAAGCGGCTCAGAAAAATGAATGAATGAATAATGTGTATATTAGAAACAATATATCAAAGATCAGATCCATAATGGAGCTCAAATTGGAGCTACTGTACCATATAAGTAAATAAAGACACAACAAAACTACCTCTTAAACACCTCTTATTGTCGATTGATTTTTGGACACATTTCTTGCCACAGGCTTTAGAATATCATAGTGTCCAAAGACTCAGGCAGTCAGGATCTCAATATATCCTTCAAACAGCTTAATAGAAAACATGTGACTAGTGCTTCTTTATTTTTGCAGGAACTACACATCAAATTTCAGTTCTGAAGCAGTGTACGGAGTGTATTGTCTCCATCAGAAAGTCAATCATCACTTTTAAATTCTTATTATGACTAAAAGAACAATGTTAATCGAAATATATCAGCATGCTTTATATACACAGTTTATAAAATATATACAATCAACACAAAAGTGGGCCTAAAACAGAGTCCTGAAGAATGCCACTGTTATTATCTCTTTGAAAATAAATGTTGATGCTATTTATTCATTTATTTATTCGTTTTTAAAGGACACACTTATTGCATTTAATTTATTCCTACTGCTTTCTGGCTCTGATGAATAGGAGTATAGGAGTGGTGTTCGTGGTGCAGTGTTTGGTCATGCTGCAAAATCCCAGACATTGTTTCCCCTTGGACTCCACCTTGTAATTTCAATTTGGATCCTTTAAATTCTCAGAACGCATCCCATTGACCTCTGTCAGGACAAATATAGGCAAGAGCCTGGCGTCTGCTCTCCCAGCAGCAAGTAATTCCAGAGGCATATCACACAATGTGGCTAAGCCTGAGGTTCCTAATTTCACCCTTTTGTGTGTGTGTGTGTGTGTGTGTGTGTGTGTGTGTGTGTGTGTGTGTGTGCGTGCGTGCGTGTGTGTGTGTGTATGTGTGTGTACAAGAAAGAGAGAGAGAGAGAGAGAGA
>JBCNYG010000021.1:14594193-14609245 GCA_039654305.1 Porochilus rendahli
AAGTGGTTTCTAAGAAAAGAAAAGCGGAACCACGGACACAACCCAAACCCCCCCCCCCCAAACACACACACACACACACACACACACACACACACACACACACACACACACACAGCTATAGAACCAGTGTGACGGATTAAAAAGATAATTTTTGATGTGTTTTGCATTGACATGACTTCCTTGAGTTTCATACCGCACATCACATCAACTCTTTAATTTACACTCTGCATTCACTGAAGAGTTGAATACTTCACACCTACTGTAAGAAGTCGTATAACTAGTAAGAATTTCTTTTTTTACTTTAACCATCTCTGTTTTTTATATCCAAACGACAGCGTGTAAGTTTCCTCTATTTTCTTTTTTAATACCAAGGATGCTATTTTTATTCCAGGACCTGTACAGTATCTATAAACGCATACACCCTTTGGATGTTCTTTATACTTGTCTATTCTCCACAACATTCTTATTTTATATCATGTGAGCTATCTTGTATTTTCTGATAAAGATCAAAGTGTGAATTTCATTTCACAGGACAGTTCATTTCTGAAAACCCTCACAAACCTTCAAAAAACATAAACATCTGTGTCAGATCTCCAAACTTGGGTATAGTAATAAAAGTGTAATAATCTCTTAGTTACCTGTAATGGATATTCATGTCTGTCACACACTCTCTCCAAACTCTTTAAACCTGACTTAACTTGATGATAAAATCATTTGTGTGATGTGGATAATACATTCGGTTCTAAAAATCCATGCTGCGAGGAAACTAAAGAGAATGACCTGATGATGATTCAAATCTTTATTATTAATCAGATATACTCACATAATATATTTATTATTATTCATTATTATAAGATTATAAGTTTTTATTATAAGAGATTTTTTATTTAAATCAAATCGTCACTATGGAATAACCAGGAATTAATTCTGAGTATGAGGATATAAAATACTAAATTCCTTCAACATGATTTCTGTCCTGTTTTGTTAATATATAAACTGGATGAACTGATTTCTGATCTGCATCCCTCTCAGTCACGCCAATCACTTTCATGTCCTCCTTCACCATGTCCGTAGAACGTCCCTTTGGCAATCTTCTGCTCCTCCTATCAACCAGTTTCATACTCATCATACTTCTTCCAATACACCCTTCCTCCCCCCTCTGCCCATGTCCAAACCAGCTCAATATGCCTTCTCTCACTAAACCCCCAAACACTCCTACCTGTACTGTCCCTCTAACATATTCATTTCTTTATAATTTCTTGTCATTCTTCTCACTCACAGAGAAAATCAACAACATCTTCCTCTCTAAAAGTTCCAGCTCAGCTTTTTTATCAGCACTTACGTCTACAAACTGTACAGGATAGCTGGATTCACTACTGTATTATAAACCTTTTCCTTCCCTCTTGCAGACACCCTTCTATCACAGATAGAACACACCAGCTGCTCTTATCCACCTATTTTCTTCTTTCAGTCTGTCCATAATCATTGTAAACAAGAAGGCAGACCCTTGATGTGAACCCATCTCCACCTTGAACCCACTTCCCTACCACACACCTCACTGCTCACAATGTCCTCGTTCATCTCCTGTGTCACCCTCACATACTGCTTTGACCCTCACACAGTACCACGACTCCTCTCTTCAAACTCTGTGTTATGTTTTCTCCAAGTCCACAAACACACAATGCAACTCCTTCTGACCTTCCCTGTACTTCAACTTGTCCAGAAGTCCTCCTTCTCCTCCCTCTCACACGCTTTGTGTGGGGCATATGCACAAATAGTATTCAGCATCACTTCTTCAATTTAAAGCATGACTCTCAACACTCTGTCAGACTTTCTCTTTACTTCCAACATACTTATGATGAGCTCTTTCTTCAGGATTACCCCTACACCATTTCTTATCCAGTCCACACCATGGTAGAACAACTTGAATTCACCTCCTATGTTCCTGGTCTTAGTCCCTTTTCACCTGGTCTCTTGTTCACACAATATGTGCTTTGTCATATCATCTTTCGCCCTTCACCTGTCATCGTGCCAACATCCAAAGTCCCTCCTCGTTTCGGAATATGCCTAATCCTTTCTCTCTGTCTCTGAATGTATGTTCCTCGTCTTCTCCTTCTCCTTGGCCAAACAGCAACTCAATTTTCACCGGTACCCTGCTGGCCAACAGTACCAGTGGTGAATTTTGTTATCCTGGACTTCGACCGAGCCAGTACGTTCTGTTTTGAATCCTCATGTTTGATTTGGCACAGGTTTCACTCCGGGTCCCCTTCCTAACGCAACCCTCCCCATTTATCCAGGCTTGGGACCAGCACTGAGATCACACCAGCTTGTGTGGCCCAAATGGCTGAGTTAATAATAATAGTAATAATAATAATAATAATAATAATAATAATAAAAAATAATAATAATTTCAAATCACCCCAGGTGTGAGTGTGAGTGCGAATGGTTGCATGTGTGTTGGGGTGTACCCTGACCTCAATTAAATAAAAAAATTTCAGTTATTTTAAGAGGCATTTATTGGGCACTTAGTGTTATGTCTCTGACCATCTTTTTCTCACTGTCTGTCCATGTTGTTTTTTATTATTTTGTCAGTCTCTCTATCTCTCTGTTTGTCCATCTGTCTGTAAATTTTTTCCATCAGTCTGTCTATCTGTTAACCCATGCACTTTTTCTCTGTCTGTTTGTCTGCCCCTCTTTCTTTGTCTTTGTCCCTCTGTCTGTCTTTTCATCCATACATTTTTGCTATCGGTTTCTCTCTGCATGTCAGTCTTTCCCTCTTTCTATTTACAATGCCTTGCAAAAGTATTCACCCCCTTGACTTTAAACCTATTTTGTTACATTACAACCTGTAATTTGAATGTCTTTCATCTGAATTTTATGTGATGGATCTGCACAAAATAGTCTAAGTTGGTAAAGTGAAATGAGAAAGAAAAGTACAAAATACGTTTTAAAAAAAAGAAAATTGTCATGTGCATATGTATTCACCCCCTTTACTATGAAGCCCCTCAAAAGTTCTGCTGCAACCAGTTACTTTCAGAAGTCACATAATTAGTGAAATGAAGAGGCTACAAAACCACTAAGTGAGAGGCATCACACCATGACTACAAAACCACAAAGTTGTTGAGAAGTACAAGTCAGGGTTGGGTTATAAAAATATATCCAAATCTTTGATGAGCCCCAGAGCACCATCAAATCCATCATCTTCAAATAGAACATGGTACCACAACAAATCTAAGATCCATTATCTTAAATCTACATAAAATATTTACACATGGATCCCAGTTGGAAAAAAAGGAAATATCAGTTGGAAAACTGACAAACAGAAATAAATGTGATAAAACCACCTTCTCGTGATTTTCTTTGCCAGAGAAAGTGATATATGTTCCAGCATTGTGTAAAAATCACCTGCATCACAATCAGTGTAAAGTGCATAGGATCTCTTTATCCAGCTCAAGACTTTTAATACACAAATGTTTTCAAATGCTACAGGTCAGAAAGAGAAATTCCAGTGTAATTAGGAGGAATTAAGCTTTAAAAATGAATGGGTGAGGAGAGTGTGCCTGTTCCTACAGGCACACTTATCAGGGAGCGTGTAAGTCACCTGTCAATTAGTTCCAGTCTGTGCTTTACCACAGCACTGGAACCCTAAGCCTGCAGATAAATAATCAGACACTCATTAACAGATTTGTAGTGGGTTATCATTTATTTAGGTTACTATTTATCCTGTACAGTGGCAACTGTAAAGCTTACGAAACCTCTAAAGACCAGAAAGACAGAAATACCTGGCAATTTATGTGTAATGTTTAACTTTGGCCTGAAGAGAAATTGCGGTGCTCTCGAGTGGTCTGTGTTTGTGCTTTTCAAGAATAATCAATGGGCAGAAAGTGGAAAAGCAGACAGGACAGAGTTTGATTAAAACTAATAATCGGAAGCACAGTTAAACTGCCTCGAGCGTAAACCTGGTCAAAAAGCATCATTAACATGTGAAGTCAGGGTTCACCAACAGTTAACACCAGTGTACTGTAAAGTACAGAGAAAACAGAGGACAAGAGAGACATGGATAGCATTTAATCTGTATTTTATTGTCTAGACTTGGGGTTAAATCATTTTAAGTTTGAGAAAAGTGTGAATGTTAAAACATTAATTATGTACCTGAAGCTAATTGTATCCATTTAACGTATCAGTGAAAATTCTCCAGCACACCTTTAACCAGTCATTAGTTTACTTATTAATTTAATAGCCAGGCATTGTGCGAGCATCTGGCCGTGCTCATGTTTTCGCACAGGAATCACGTAGTGCTTGTGAGAGGAATGTAAAGTAGAGAGGCACACTGGTCACACCGCGATCACCTCTGTTAATAAGCGACAGCATCGCCCTGTAGCAGCAGAGAATAGGCCACGGAGTACTCTACGATTCTGTCCATTCTGTAAAAAAAATCAGAACACCCAGATTTCCTAAGGAGTTCCTTATTGAGTTTTTTCAGCTCATTTATTCTGCATCTGATTCAAAGCAAATGTTTTCTTTCATGAAAGTAACCCTGTCTTACAAATGTTTTTACCGCTGTACTGTCGGGAAGGCTTGTTTCATGTCGCTTTCTTCACCATGACTGGTCTAAACATAATTAAAGACCTTTGTAAATTTCTGATGAATCACCCATGTGTACAGTTTCACAATTCTTTTTATTGAGTGTGATTGTTGAGGAGAGCACATATTCATATCAGAAGAGATTCATGTCTTTTTATAATTACAGCTAATTTAATTTTGATTATCCAATAATAGCGATGAATGATTCATGATGTAGGATGTAACCCCTGATCTCATTTAATGCTGTTCTTTGTTTTATTCAGAGATCCCACGCCAATGCTCAGAATGTCTCTGATCCCAAGCTAGAGATAACCAAAGGATATCTGCATTAGCTGGTTCGACATGGTCCATTGGACCACTGTTCTGGTGCCATGTGTCTGGTTTCAGGCCCTTGTGGCATTGGTGGCATCGAACACCTGCCCCTCTGGGTCCCTCGTGTCCGTTAACTTTTCTGTGCCCTACTCCATGCCATCCTTTCAGACCTCCAGTCCTATTCAGAACATTGTTGTCAACCCTTATTACAATGAGGTCTATGTGGGGTCACGGAACCTCATCGAGGCGGTGAAGAATGATACGCTGGGAAAGCTGTGGGAGCTGCGCACTGGACCTGTGGGTAGTAAGGAGTGTCAGCTGTGTCGACAGTGCGACATTGAGAGTGATCCTTTCGAGGAGGATACAGACAATGAGGTGCTGCTGCTTGACACCTTTCTGATGTACCTGTACACGTGTGGCAGTTCTCAGTACGGAGTGTGCTACTTCCACCAGCTCAATGAAAATGGATGGGCGCCGGCGCCCTCCAAATGCCTTTTTCGCAAGGAAGCCAATTCTGCTGCTTTCTGTCCAGACTGCATTGCCAGCCCACTGGGCACCAAGGTTAGCATGGTGGAGGAGGGACAGACGGTGTACTTTTACGTTGCTGCCACGGTGAATGGAAGTGTGACACAGCGGTATGGCAGGAAGTCCGTCTCGGTACGGCGTCCTTTAGCATCTGAAGATGGCTTTCACACGGATGTTCAAGGCCTGACCGTGCTGCCTGAGCTGAGGCGGGTGTACCCAATTGAGTACATTTACAGCTTCTATACTAATGAATTTGTTTACTTCCTGTCAGTGCAGAGGGAGAAGGCGGAACCACAGGGAACGTCTCCATATCAGACACGACTTGGACGTCTTCCGCGCAACGAATGGGAAATGCACAGATATCGAGAGGTTGTGCTTGAGTGCCGCTTTGAACCCAAGCGCAGACGCAGGAACGCGGGCAGTGCCAGAGACGACTTCAAAGACATTGTTTACAACGTGGTGCAGGCGGCACACTTTGGCAGAGCTGGCCGCGAGCTAGCTGATGAGCTCGGAACAGAAAAAGATGATGACATTCTATATGGAGTTTTCGCTGTCACAGACGACTCAGGCATTCCTGAGCCCGATTCGGCACTTTGTGCGTTCCCCATGGACTGGGTAAACAAGTTCATTGATATTGGAGTGGAGGATTGCTGCAGTTCCGGACCTGAGCAGCTCTCGCGTGGTCTGTGCCACTTCCAGACCTGCGAAAGTTGCCCACATGAGGTCAGTGCAACACATCCAACAATCAGCCAATGAGATTTTAACAGAAATTCCACTGGGAAACATTAGGAATGTAATACTGCAACTAAATAAGGATACTTTTTGCTCTGCAGTCTTTTGTTCCTGGCAGAAAGTCTTTGGAAAGTATTTGGATAGAAGCATGAATGTTTATACTGCCTGAACTGTGTTCTTCCGGTTTAGGGTCACTGTGAGAATGTAAAACATGACCTAAAGAGTGTTACTGCTACTCTCGATGTGAATGTAAATGAGTGTTCATGATGTAGTATTTAGTTTTTGCACAAATCTGTAAACCAAACATTGACCATTAGCAGAAAGGCAGGCTTGATTTTTGCTGTGCATGTCTCTTCATGCTTCCCTGTGGAATGCAGAGGGAGTGATGAGTAATGATATGATTTTAGAATGGACAATTTTTTTGAAAATGATGCTACCGTTACAACATGAAGGGATGGTCTGGTTTTACTTTTGATACATTCAATCTATTCTCTTCCATCTGCCTTGAGATTTAAGTTTGTGTAATTGGGCATGTGAAGCTGAAAATCTGTGGCCATTCAGAGTGAAAGTGATGCAAGAGTGGTAATTAAACTACTTCTCTCGAAGGCAAGGAGCTCTGTGTGCTGTGTATACGTAAAGCCAGAGCAGAAAAAACATATTAAATGGTTTAATTTATACAGTGTTTTCCTTTAACGATAGACGATGTCATGAGGTAGGCTCAGATTTAGCTCCTTAAGTAACAAGTTAGAGACGTCCTTGAGAACTGGTCTAAGTGACACCGGACAGTGCGATTATTAATCCTTACTCTTCGAAGACTGTATACCATAATCTTAGAAAGTTCTGAGTGGGATTAAAGGATATTAAGAGGAGTGAGTGAAGTTTGAGATAAGATCAGGTTTTAACCAGTTTGAGAGTACACAAGCTAAATTGTCCAGCTCAGTCGCAGGATAGCCGAGATCCCGATCAGCACTTCTCTCATTCGCAGCTGCTGCTGAAATGAAATACTCTCTGCTACTGCAACAGCTGGTCAATGTACCAATTATTTAATGAGTCATAATTTTACTTCTCTGTGCCAAAGTCACTTGTGTTTATACACAACACAAACACTTGACATGAGCTGGTTTACAGGATTACGAAGAGTACATCACTAATTAAATACGATATATTGATATAGTGCAGACAATACATTATGTGGGCATCATGTGAGTTTTACTAAGAGTGTTGTGGTATTTAACACTCGAAGTGTGTACTGGTGAAAAGTGTGAGAAATCTCGCATCACAAGCTCCAGGGGATTTTGAGTACTGCATACTCTGAGCACTGCCGTCTTTTCTTAAGTTTGAGAGGTTCTAAACAGATACGTGGTATGAGGCAGCATTAAAGTGAGTTCAGTTTTTATCCTGGAATGATGTGGAAAAGAAAAACAGAATCGAGAAGTGAGCCTGCATCCAATTTCTTCCCATCACTAACAGTCTAATCAGGTGATCACAGAGAGACCCGCCCCCGAGATCTGATCTCCACTTGGGCTGATATTATAATATTCACAGCATCATGGTAGACCTAATCATCAGCAGTGATCGAGAACACACATTACAGTGTAATATAGTGAATAATTTACTCTGGCCAATCTATTATCCCTAATCTTTTGGAGGAAAAAGTAGACAGACTCAAGAAGCAGTCTAAACAAATGATGCAAAAGGACACACAGCAGGACTGTGTCATGTTTCTTGGATTAAAGAAAATGTCTACAAGCTTTTCTCTTGTTTGTTTTGGAGGAAACGTAACAAAAATTTTGGTTGAACATTTATTCCTTAATGCCACACTTCCTTTAAATGATGAACAGAAAGGTTTGCAGCCCTTTTAAAGAAATCGCCTCTCTTTAGGAGTGTGTAAGAAGGAGATGGAAATTTTAGTCCTGTTATTTTTATTTGTGTGCTGTAATTCTAACTGCAATTTTTTTTGTACTTCATCCCCGGTCCAGACGGTTGTGGGCAGCAAGAGTTTTCTTGGTCAGTTGTGTGGGTTGGGAGAATTAGGAACCTCTGATTTACACCCCCCCTTTCCCATCCACCCCATTGCTTAATGTCTCACAGATCGTGTCATACAAACCAGACTCACCAGTGACTTACGTGGGCATGTTTTACTCTGCCGGGATTACCGTCATAGCTTCAGTCTTGCCAAATATGATTTAGAAACACTTCTTCCGGATGCTGAATGACAGTGCTGTAATTTTCCACAGAGGTGTGACCACAGAGGTGGATTTTTTTCCACTTCTTTCCAGTTAGATGAATTTGAGCTGAGAGATATCGATGCCTCAGTTTATCGGCAAGAAACTTAAAAAAGCTGCACTTTTAAAATCTAAAATATCTGATATATGTTGACTAAAATATATATCTGCAGCTGAGAGAGTGTTTGGTGTATTAATTATTGTGTGTGTGTGCGTGTGTGTGAGCAGAGCATGGAGCATAATATGAGCTGTAGAGATCATCCCACTCTGGTTGCTCAGCCATGTTACAGAGTGGATCTTTTCAACAGACAGATGAGAGACACGTTGCTCACCTCCGTTCTCGTCACCACCATCGAAAACAAAACCCTCGCTCACATCGGCACGGCCGATGGCAGACTGCTGCAGGTATGACACTTGCAACATAACACTCATGACGAAGTTACAGAGAAAATAAAGTGTGGGTGTGTCTGAAACAGAAAAAGTTCCTCACCTGAGGCAGAACTGAACAACAACTGCCTTGAGTGTTCCTTTCTGCAATTCTCCATTGGTTCATTGAGCTTGTATTGAGCAAAAGGATAAGTATTCCATCATTTACTTTTAAAGAAATGTATTAGACAAGCTGTGCAGCAGGAAACACACTGGGAGAAGTGGCACTTCATGTGTGTTTATATTTAGTGTAGTGAGTTAATTATAACTCTGATTTTATTTTATATATCTGGTATGATCACATAATATTTATATCCTCTGTAATCTGTAACACTACTTTTTTGGCATTGTCATTATGCATATTGCCTCGAAACCCTTTATAAAACACGTCTTTACAGGCTCTTTCTTGATCCTCCCGAATTTTGGGTTTTCAGTGTTAGGTCTTTTGAAAGATATAAACTAAGCGACATGAACATCTTGGTTTTGAATTGAAAATGGTGGTCCAACATTTTGTTCTCCAAGGATATCCTGGTACAAAATTCTGAGAGTTTGGCTAATACTTCCATTAATTCCAATTTCCAACTGAAAATTCCCCAAATTTTGCAACCCTACTGATGAGACAGTATACGCATTCTCTTTAGGACGCTGCCAGTACTTCCTGTAATGTGTGTGTTTTTTTAAAAACAATATTAAAATATTTTAAACAAACTTCACTGTACAGTCAGCTCCAAAATGAATGCCCACTGAGAATAGCACCATGTCCCTTCTGTTTGCATTGTAGTTTGTATTGCGGAGATCCCGACCCATCATCTTTGCCAACTACTCCCTTGCTCAGAATCAGATGGTGTCATCCACCGCTGCCGTTCTCCCTCCAGACCATCTCCTGTTTGTAGTGGGGAATAAGGTATGAGCTCAGATACAGTGTGAAATTGTCATCCTCATCATCATTATTATTATTAAAGGATAGACTAGTGTAATTGCTAGTGATTTTTTATTATTGTTATTATATTAACTACTTTATAAATACTGACTTGACAATAAAATTACATTATTGCAGAAGTTTAATTATAATTATTGGGCTCATATGCTGAAACTCATCCTGAAAATGTCTGGAATATGAAACTCAGACATTAAATAGACTTTGGTAGGCTATTTGCTTTGAAACGTTTGTTGTGTGTGAGTTAGTGAACCACAGCCTGAGGTCCTACACTTGTTGGGGGCTTTTACTATTAAACCATCAGTGAAATGACCCACCTGTTATTGTGTAACTCCATCCTTAATGTTTACACCATTGCTTGAGAAAGCATAGACGTCACTGTCTGTTTATCATATAATAGTTTGATCCAATTTATTATAACCCTATCCAAATAAACGTGTTTCACATGAAACCTTGTTTGCGATACAGGTCAGATTCCCATTTGTCCATTCTGTTGTCACTTCAACATGACAGTTATTTTAGTTATTTTGGATAAATAAGGCTGCATATGAGTGAGCTTTGATGTTTCATGTTATGCGCAGATGATCCAGGTGCCTCAGAGAGGTCCAGGGTGTCTTCACTTTCTCACCTGTGCTGAGTGTCTAACAGCACCAAGCTTTATGGCATGCGGCTGGTGTTCCGGACGCTGCACCTGGCAGTCTGAGTGTTCAGAGCTCTGGGTCAATGATTCCTGCCCACCTGTCATCACTGATGTAAACATTAGAGCACACACATATACACACATACAGCTAGGTATGACTACTGTTTACATGACTTCACATTGATACACCAGACCTGTGATCTGCAATAGTCAGGGTTATTGCCTGTTTTTGTATTTGTTCCTCAGGTTGATTTAGCTTATCTTGTTCCATCTATAACTCAGCCATCAGTGTCTGGAAATCATATGTCACACACAGAAAGTAATTTGACATAAATGAGTAATAAGATAACACATGCTGCATAACTCACTTGTGAATAATCATTATCTGATTACCTGTGAACTTTATAATTGCTGTGCAACCTAATCGTCATTAAACCGGGACTCTTCTGTGAAGTTCTTCCCAAAGACTGCACCCCTTGATGGACAGACGGAGATGTCTCTGTGTGGATTTGAGTTCCAGTCGCCCCACAAACCTCCCATTGGCCCCAGGACACATGTGGTGAAGCTCGGAGAAAGCAGCTGCTTGGTGCATACTCTAAAAAGCAACAGCACATTGTGAGAACCACTGCCAACACACACACGTTTATTTACACAGCTTTTTTAAAAAACTCCAGCACATGGGCACACAGTGCTTTTGAACTAAGATTAAGGAGTCCTCTAAGTAGCACTGCTAATTAAGTTTGACATGGGACATTTGAAAAAATCCTCCTTGAGGACTTTGTAAGGAAATTAGAGTGTAATTTAAAAGTAAAATTAAAATCTTATGCAATACCCGTCACCACCCAGAAGCCAATGAGAAATCACTGCACTGGAGCCATACTGGTAGTGCCGTGGAGTCTGTGAATGTAGAGTAAATGTGCCGTATTCAGTTGTTCTAATCGTGCAGAGAGGGAAAGAAACAAGCATTTTTCCATGTCCTGGCAATTATTTAAAGCCAGGGTGAGCATGCTGAAGAACTCAAAAGGAGAGCTAAATGGTTAAGCAACATCTCCAGAGCACATTTTTGTATCCTTGTTTGCAGTGGCCATTTTATTATAACTGGTGAGTTCACATTTAAATCTGATATTTTGTGTCTTGTTTTGTTCATAATAATGAGAAAGCTACTCTTTAGAAAAAATTATATTGAAAGCAAAGCACAAACTGAGAGGTGGTCGTGGTGTTATCTAGTTTGGCTGAGTAGGGTCGAGAGCATGCTGAGTGAAGCTCTGACTGTTAGAATTGCTTCTTTTTTGCTGCCAAATGTGCAGCCATTTAATGTACCAGCAAATAAGCCACTCATTATAGGTATTTATGACGCAAGCAAAACACAGACTGAGATAAGGTGTGTGTTGTTATCTAGTTCGACTGGGTAGAAACAACGAGTCGAGACCATGCTAAGTGAATATTTATTTATTTATTTATTTATTTTTATTTTTCACTGAGATTGCCCGGTGTTCAGTCTGCACTTCTTTGTGATACATGATTGTAAGGGTCAATTCCGTCACACAAAGCTATTTTCTGAAGGTATCTCTGCTGTGCAGCAAGTGGAAGACTATGAAAGTAATTAGAGAGAGCTATTGCAGTATGGGAACATGCTGTTGTAACCAGGGGCAACACCTAGTCACGTGACCATATTGAAGTCCACTGCAGATAAATTCAATAAATAATGTGGAAGTACATTCAGCGTGCCAAACGCATAGCTCCAAAAATTAGAAAGTAAACATAAGTTTTTATATATTTTGTCATTTCATAGAGTAATAATTTATCTAAGTTTTACTTCTTATGAACCCAAATTACTACTAGCCTATATAACTGTGAATGCATGTCATTCTCTAGCATATAGACCCCACCCAAAACTTTCTCCCCAATTTGCCTGCTTACAGTTTACTACTATACAGTTACTCAAAATACCTCACAGTGGGGGGTTTAGTATAACTCTAAAAGTATAAATCATACATATGTTACATACTTGTCTGATTTATTAATTACATATCATGGTAATGTATATAAAATGGAACCCTTATGGTATGTGGGGCAGTGGTGGCCTGGTGCTTAAGGTGCTGGATTACTGATCCCAAGGTTGGGGGTTCATGCCCCACTATCGGCGGGTTGTCACTGCTGTCCCCCCAGTGCAGCTAACTGGGTTATCAAATGCCGACCATGTCTCTCAATGTCTATGGTGGGAGGCATGTAAAAAAACCATTGCTGATTTTCGTCAAGAGTATTATTATTATTACTGTTGTTCATTCATTCATTTTCTGAACCGCTTATTCCTAATTAGGGTTGAGGGGAAGCTGGCACCCATCTCAGCCGACCCTGGGGGAGGGCAGAGTACACCCTGGACAGCTTGCTAGGCCATCGCAGGGCTGAAAGACACTGACAGCTATGCAGCCTACTCTTAACGAAAATCAGCATGGCTGGCCTTTGATAACCCAGTTAGCTGCACTGGGGGGACAGCAGTGACAACCCTTTGATAGTTGAGCTTGAACCCCTGACTATTATTATTATCATTATTATTATCATTATTATTATTTTTAATTCTTATTATCATTATTATTGTTGTTGTTATATGAACTCGGACAAATAGTTAGACTGTAAGCTGATTGAAGAGTCTGTTGCAGTGGAGCCCGGAGGTTTTTGACAATAACACATATTCTGTTGAAAAGTCAACTGCAACTTGTATAATAAAAACATGATCACAAATTATATTTTCTCTTTTGAATTTTTATTGGATTTCAATAATATTATTGGCCAGTAGAATATGAACATCACTAGTCCTGCTGGCCAGTAAATAGGGTGAAGGACTAGTATTTCTGTTTACCTTACTGGCCCTGCTGGCTAATAGCATATTTAGTGGAAATTCCATCCCTGTAAAGGGGTGGCATTAGTATGAAAAGCAGTTAGGGGCTGTACTCTTGCAGTAAATTCATATATCTAATTTCATGATATGTTTTATTCCTTAAAAGATGTAAGGGTTATAAAGGCATTAGTTTCTAACAGGAGGAGGAAAAAAAGAAAGAACCGCAGGGAAAAAGTTATACTTAAATAAGGCACAATAACTCAACAACATTTACCAACTTTGTTTGTCCCAGACTTTAATCTTTAGGAGCTCTGTCTTTTCACTCTGTACACAGGACCATTTGAAAAAATTTAAAAGCAAATTTTTGTGCCTAAAATTGGGATTGTATATGTTTGCAGGCTAATGTGTAAGATTCGTTCTGGAGTTATGGAGTCTCCATTCAAGCCGATCAACATCACAGTGAGCGTGCGTGAGAATCGCAAGGATGACTCTTACTCCATCAACGGAATCGCTGAAATGCCTGGATTCAAATTTGTGGTAATTTATCCGATATTATATATATTGTTTAATGTAGTCTATACTAGATCTGGATCTCATAGTGTGTTAAAGAAAGAAATTCCTGCATGAAACTGGCATATCATGTAGAAGAGATTGAGGTGTCAGCTCTTGGAAAAAAAATGTTCTCCCCAGATTTGATCATTTGGTAATTCTCACCCACTACCCAATCATGCTCTGACAAAAATATTATCTACCCTCTTCCACATCCATGAGCTAACAGATTGCTTAATCGCCTAGTTTCTCTGTGATTGAGAGAGAAATGCTCCTCCCACTCAGACACCACCGGCAGCTTTGCTGAAGTGGGCACTGGCATGAAGTAGTTTACATGAAATGCTCAGAATAATTTTTAAAGGGTTTGACATTCCTGTATGTAACAGCTCTGTGTCTGTGGTTCCGTGTGTCTCAGCTGCCCAACATCACCAAGGTGCAGCCAGATTATGGCCCAATCAACGGAGGCACCTTGATCAAGATCACTGGACCTTACTTACACTCAGGGAAGATCAGAAAGGTCACGCTGGATGGTGAAATCTGTACTTTCACAGGGTGTGTGTGCATGTGTCAGCGTGCGTGTGTGTGTGCTCTTTTTACTGGTACAAGAAGTTAATGTTCCTGGGTGCTAGAACGAACAATGTGTTCTGTCCTGCAGCATGTCTATAGTTCAGGGGAACCTGTCCTCAATCACATGTCGTTCCCAGCCTGTCAGTGAAGTGAAGGATGTGGTGCTGCAGGTCTCCATTGATAAGCTTCACATCAACACTACCAGAGTGTTTCGCTACAAAGAGACACCCGTGATCCTTTCTGTCCAGCCCGACTGCAGTTTTGACAAGTATGACACTGTTGGGTTTTCAGTTCTCTTACCCTCTCACCCTTAATTTGCATTTTACTTATTACAGAGTATAATTTGTTTCTCATCATTTTCGTTTGTTTGATCTGTAGTGGCTCACGAATCACAATCGAAGGGAAAAATCTGGATTCTGTCTACAGGACCATCATCCACTTCAAACCCAAAGAGAGCCACCTAAAACCAGTTTACACTGTAAGATCTGACCCCACAGCTTGTTTTTTGCAAATGATCTAGGCTTTAAGTTCTTTAAGATCTAAGTTTATTCTGTATTCTCTATATCTTTTCCCGCTTTCTGCTGCCAAGTGATTGTAGCCATTGTTCACGACCAGTTCCTGATCACCAATAAGGGTTAATCATCTTTCATGTCTGTGCATTATGTATGATTTTGGGGGGGGGGGGGGGGGGGGGGGGGGGGGGGGGGGGGGGGGGG
>JBCNYG010000021.1:14609345-14620366 GCA_039654305.1 Porochilus rendahli
TATTTTCTCTTTTTTTGCTTTACAGGGGGGGTGGATACTGTTTGTGGAAGGGGCCTGGCCACCAATAAGGGGTAGGCACCCTTTTGTGTTTTTTCTTTTGTCGGGATTTCCCCCCCCCCCCCCCCCCCCAGGAGTGCCAGGGAAAAGCCAAATCTACCCGTATGGAGTGTGTGACCCCATTCTTCCCCAGAGATGAGACAGAAGAGGGAGAGTTGTCCTTTGATATGGATGGGGTAGTGGGTTTGTGGAAGAAGGACTTTACCTATCACCCCTATGGCAGACCCATTCCCTTTGAGACTGAAGGACACATTCTTACACTTTACCCAGGGTTTGATGAAGTTTCATTACATGTGAGTAGGGTCAAGGCTCGCTCTCTCACGCTTTCTCTCTCTTTCTCTCTCTCTCTCTCTCTCTTTCTCTCGCTCTCACTCACTCTCTCTCTCTCTCTCTCTCTCTCTCCTGTTCTCACCTCATAGTTTGACCTTTGACTCAGTGGATCTTGTGAGATTGTATCAGTAAGCTTAAAACATTTAGGTTGTTAATGTATGCAGAAAACTTAGTGTTTACAAGCGACTTTTCCGATCATGGAAAAGACCTGGAAAGTAGGAATTGTGCTCCAGAAAATGTTCCAGAAAAGAGGAAAGTCCTGAAAAAGGTCAACACATGTTAAAAACAGACAATTTCATGAACCATTCATTTTAATAAAAAAACACTGGGAGGCACAGTGGCGCAGTGGTTAGCATGTCTGGCTCACAGCAAGAAGGCCTGCGATCAATCCAGCTCGGGCATTTCAATTTGGAGTTGCGTGTTCTCACTGTGCTTGTGTGGGTTTCCTCTGGGTTTCCTCACAGAGTCCAAATACGTGCACAGTAAGCTAATTGGCTGTTACAAATCACCCCTAGGTGTGAGTATGAATGGTTGTATGTGTGTGTTGGCCCTGTGATGGTCAAGTGAGCTGTCCAGTGTGTTCTCCACCCTCACCCAGAGTTGGCTGAGATGTGTGCCACCCTCTCTGCACCCTTATTAGGATTAGTAAGCTTGGAAAATGAATGAATGAATGTATGAATAAAAAACACTGACAGTTTTACTGTCCCTGTTTACACTTAACTTGCAATCTGATGTGGTTTAAAAAAGAAGAAAGAAAATCCTGATGGTGCTTTTTACACTCAGTTTCATTTTCCACCAAGTGTGTTACACTGCTCCAGGGCAGGTAAATTGAAATCATGTGGTTAGCTGGTGTAACTTGTCTCATAGGAAGCACACCATAGCCGTCACCCTCACTGGTTGGTAGCAGTTATGTGACAGTGGAGAGCAGTCTAGTGGGAAGGAATTAAATTAAGGAAATTTTTTACTCTTATTATTATTATTATCATAATTATTATAAGTGTGAAAGATTCCTTAGTGTATTTTTACTAGGATGCTTTGTTGAAATTATACTGCTGTATATTTTGTGTCAGTTTGTGTGTGCGTGTGTGTGTGCGTGTGTGTGTGTGTGTGTGACAGCATCAGAAGCTGAACCTGGTAAACTCCTGCATGAAGATTACCATGACAGTTGGAGGAGTTGACTGTGGAGCAAAGGTTTTGGATAACGAGATCACGTGCCGCATCCCTAAAAACCTCACTATCCCTAACGAGGGCTTACCTGTGAAGGTGAGAGGACTGAGATGGTTACACCAGTGATTGCATTCTCCTCTGGCTAGTGTCAGGTCACGACGACTGGAAGTACTGACTTACGGTATTGCTGATGTTTTTGATTTTTTTTTTCTTTTATTTAGATCACAGTCAACGGGCAGCTCCATAACGTGGGCACGGTTGTCTTGGTCAACAACCACTACGTTGTCGGCATCTCGCTTGGCATTCTGGGAGCCCTGGTGGCTGGTGCAGTACTTGCTTACGTCACTATGAAACACCTGAGAAAGAAGAAGAAAGGTGAGAGAGAACTATGGCTTTTTGTGCCAGTGGCTCATTCAGCACAGATCTAATGTTTCTTTATATGGTGCAAGGTGTAGCAAGTTTCCCTCCCCACTAAAATAATCTAAATAATAAAAACTGGTCAATTGTACAAGATGAAATAAAATCATTTGACTAATGTGCAGGTGCTCTGGTTGAGAGTCGACTGTCTCACTATTCACGTAATCACAGTCACACAGGCAATGGCAACGTCGAGCTCCTGCCTCTTGGAGACTACAGGCGAGGTGAGACCAGCTCTGAGACCAGTCTTCATCTACAAGTTGTTTTAATGCACATATTTTTAGATGTTACTTGAGGTATAAATCTATCAACTGACAGCAAAGTATTTTTCACTGCGATTCCACTGTATATGTACGTTATATACACTATGCTCCAGGAGAACTTACCTTCAGTCCGACCTCTGTGTCGTCAGTGCCTGTTGTGTTTCCTGGCCTGGCCTACGCCAACACGCTGGATGCCTGCCTCAACCCGTTTTTACGCTCTGAGAAAATCTGCATATCTAGCTTCCGTCCGGAGCTTCTAGAAGAGGTGAAGGACGTCCTCATCCCAGCTTCCATGCTTAATGTCCAGTACCAGCGGATCATAGGGAAAGGTATGGTCCTGACCCTTTGCTGCACTTTGAACTCTGTTTGGGAGCAAACTACTCTATTATATTCATTTTAAATATCCATATATAATTGGCAAGATTATATGAAGTGATATATGCAGTTTTATTTCCCATAGTTATATGCTTACACAATGTTTAGTTAAGGGGTGTGTTAGATTTTAACACAGCACCTGTCACTGTTTTATTTGCAGGTCACTTTGGCACAGTTTACCATGGATACTTGACCACTGACAACAACCGGGAAATCCACTGTGCTGTGAAGTCACTAAATAACAGTAAGTGTCCAACAAAGTATGTCTTCATTTTGGGTCACTGTTACAGATTAATCATGATAGAAACAGACAGGAAATGTTTCTGCTTGTAGCAGTGTAGTGTCTTATCATCATAGTCAAACAGAACTGATTGATTTAAATCACAAGTTTTGCTAAAATGATAATATAAACAACATTTTGATACGGAGGGTGCTGGGGGAGGCGGACACCCACATCTGGTTCACTTTTATAAAACAATTTCATGATTTAGAGAAGTATCACACGGTTGACTGTACATCAGTATCGATCTTGCAAGACTTAACCAGTAGATGATGTTTCAAGATATTTAGAATATAAACAATAGTCATCTCTTCATTGCACTGTTCAGGAATAACGGACGTGGAGGAGGTGGAGCAGTTTTTGAAGGAGGGCATTCTGATGAAAGCTTTCCATCACTGCAATGTGCTCTCGCTGCTCGGCATCCTACTGCCTCACGAAGGGCTCCCCCTAGTGGTGCTGCCCTACATGAAACACGGAGACCTGCGCCACTTCATCCGCTGTGAGCACAGAGTGAGTGATAGCCTGCTGTGGGCCAGAGAGGCTTTTTATCAGATCTTACACATGGGTGTCATTATTATTATTATTATTATTATTATTATTATTATTATTATTATTATTATTATTATTATTATTGCAAATTTTGTTTTTACCCAGAACCCCACAGTCAAGGACCTGATTGGTTTTGGACTACAGGTTGCCAAGGGGATGGAGTATTTGGCTCAGAAGAAGTTTGTGCACAGAGACTTAGCAGCTCGTAACTGCATGTGAGCCTTAAACAATCATTACTATTATTGTTCAATAGGGGTGAAAGAAAAAATCTTATTCTTATTTATTATCATTCTGAATTGATCCAAATTTTCAAGAATCCATGTTTAAAAACATGTTTTTTCAAACATTTCCAATCTTACTCACAACGCGTACCGTTTGTCCAGACACGGCCTCTGTCGTGAATTGTTCCAGTGAGTGGCGGGTACAGAACTAGCTTTTACCCTACTGCCAGTGCCGTCTTCGCAAATGTTTGAATGCACTTCAGATTTTACAATTTTCCGGGTAAGAAGGAGCTTGACATGACATATGCGGTGTGCAAAATAAAAGTCAAGTATTTCGGGAATTTTAAATCCCAGAGCCCGCATCTTACGCTATCACCCGGAGCAACAGCACGACCAACCCCTGACCAATGCACACTCCATCACTTTACTATACTCCCAACTAACTCTAAACGAGCAAAGCAGATAAGTACATCTACAAAACCAGCTGTCTAGTAATATGATTTCTTTTTTTCTTATAAAAGAGTTGTTCCTATCTTATAGAAGGATGTAGATACTTGTGAAATTGGCTCCCTTTGTTTGTTATGGTTGTGAATCATGAATCAAAAATCGTTTTGAATCGAGAATTGATTCTGAATCGAATTGTCACCCCAAAAATTGGAACCGAATTGAATCGTGAATTTTTGTTAGATTCACATCCCTATTGTTCAATTAGTTTTTTATATTCGGGTTGAAGGACCAAGCTATTTAGAGTGTACTTTGCCTTTGTCCAGAGTTGGCTGAGAAAGACTCCAGCCTCCCTATGACCCTAGTAGGATTAAGCAGTATGGCACATTATAAAAATAGAAATTTATTATTTTATCATGTGATACGTAAGGGCGGCACAGTGGTTTAGTGATTAGCACATTCGACTTTTAGTAAGAAAGTCTTTGGTTGGTAGGCTTCAGCCTCCCTACTACGCAAGTAGGATTATCTCGTTTGGAAAATGAGTGAGCGAGTATACAGATGAAAAAATGGTGATTGGTGAAAGGGGATTTCAGTGGCATGTGATGGCGTTGCTGCCCCCACAGGTTGGATAAGTTATACACGGTCAAGGTGGCAGACTTCGGTATGGCTCGAGACGTGTTTGATAAGGAGTACTACAGTATCCAGGACCACAGGAAAGCGAAACTGCCTGTTAAATGGATGGCCATCGAGAGTCTGCAGACGCAAAAATTCACATCGAAATCTGACGTGGTGAGATATGCAAAGACTTGTTGTTTGTGGAAATATGCTGGTTTGTAAAGCATTTAAATATCCACTATGGTTGATTGCAACGGACCTTTTTCTCTTACCTTCTTGCCCCTATTCTTCTCCCCTTCCTCCAATTCCTCCCATCTTGGTGGATATAAATGTTTTTTGTTTGTATTTCTTCTCATTATTTACTCACTTTCTGTCTCTGTTCATTCACCACGATTCCCTATTTCTCTTTTGTTTTCTGTAGTGGTCTTTTGGGGTTCTGATGTGGGAGTTATTAACACGAGGAGCGAGCCCTTACCCAGAGGTCGACCCATATGATATGGCACATTACCTTTTAAGGGGGCGGCGACTCCCTCAGCCACAGTATTGCCCTGATCCTTTGTGAGTTTTTTTTTTACTATGACTTTACACCTGCTTTACTTAAGAAAAAAAGAAGCTTGATTATTGACCGACGTGGACCATGTGTCTTCATGTGCTTGAAATAGTGGTTAATATTAAATACTAACTTAAAACCTGTAGACGAACATTTCTAGAGACTATTAGGGGCTGTTTGGATTGGAGCAATAATATGAACCTTTAAAGAGTCAGATTACAACTAAAGAGTGTAGTAAAAATAAAAAGTGTTGTACAGTAGAGTATAGTAAACTAAAGAGTGTAGTAAAAATAAAAAGTGTTGTACAGTAGAGTATAGTAAACTAAATAGTGTAGTAAAAATAAAGTGTTGTACAGTAGAGTATAGTAAACTAAAGAGTGTAGTAAAAATAAAAAGTGTTGTACAGTAGAGTGTAGTAAACTAAAGAGTGTAGTAAAAATAAAAAGTGTTGTACAGTAGAGTATAGTAAACTAAAGAGTGTAGTAAAAAGTGTAGCAACTGGAGTGTAGTTAAGTGTAATAGGCTAAAGGGAATAGTAAAGTTAAAAATGTGCAGTAAAGAATTTAATAGAATGTATAATAGTAAGCTAAGAGGTTTGGTAGAGCACCGTAAAAAGTGTAGTAAAGAGTTTAGAAGCATAAAGATAGATAGCATAGAGTAGTAAAGTGAAGTGTAGTAACAAGGAGTGTAAGTAAGTGTAGTACAGAGTGTAGTATAGAGTATAGTAAAGAGTGCTCTGTGCTGTGGTGTGTTGTACAGACTGATCTCTCTCTCTCTCTCTCTCTCTCTCTCTCTCTCTTTCTCTCTTTCTTTCTGTGTGTGTGTGTTACTCTGGTAAATGTTTTCTTTATGTAGTTGATGAGCAGCTTGTTGTTGATTTCAAAAGTTTCCATCTTTTCAGGGTTGAGAAAGACCATTTTACTCTCACTCACTGATACACTGTGAAAATAGTTACTGATTCATTTCACACCTACGAGTAACGGATGGGGGTGGTTTTGGGCGAAAAGATCAGAACCTTTTACCAGCTGAACTGAGAAACAGGACTTTCAATTGCTCTCAGTTGTAATATTAAATTTGAATCCAATGTTGTCAATCAAATTATGGACAATAATTAGAATTGAGTTCTTCTTACCTGCTATCTTCACTCGTAAATCTGACAGTCAAATGATTTGAGGTTGCAGGTGCATTTTATTAAAGCGATTACAGCAAAGCAGAGTGTAGACCGAGACTTAAAGTTCCAGGGTGGCTGAGGAGTAAAGTCATTGGCATAGAATCCAAACTGCTGTCCTTCCTCTTATCAAAATGAACACTGATTGCTTGAGTGGAGTAGTCATTTTAAAGAAATTCCTCGAGTCATTTGATTTATTCAGATACTTTCCTCTAAACAAATACAGACATGCAGAAACAACCTAAATAAAAAACTTTCACCTTTCCTACAAAAGATTTTTACATTCTAGACTCAGCCCTAAGTTCATGTTCCTGTCTGTATGGAGTTCCACATGTTCCTTTGAGGGTTTCTACATGGTTCTCTGCTTTCCTCCTCCTTTTAAAAAACATGTCAGGAATTGGAGTGGCTATGATAACGATGTGAATGTTTGTCAGCGTCCCATCCAGGGAGTGTTCACAGGAAAGGATTCGGATCTGAATGACTACTCAGGAATGACTCTGTTGTGTGCAGATTTGCAATCATGCTGCAGTGTTGGGATCCAGACCCAGAGCTGAGACCCAGTTTCTCCACTCTTGTCTCTGAGGTGAACCATATCCTCACAGATCTGGAGGGGGAGCACTACATCAACCTGAAGGTGACGTACGTTAACCTGGACCATCCACACCCTTATCCTGCACTCACTGACTCCGCTGACGAGGCCGAGTCCTTGGATGAAGATGACATGTGCTCGACTGCCACCTGACGTGCCACGTGTAGTAGAGGCGTGCCACGTCACTCGTAGAGAATGTGCTCAGACTTCAAGCCAGAGTCAGTGATTATTTATTTAATACGTAGCAGCTGTGCTGGAATGTAAAGTTGTAAATGAAATGCGCTTTCTGTAGCCCGCAGAAAAAACGTCTGTCTCCTAAGTGCACCCTGCACAAATTCAGCTCTTCATTTTATTCAGCCAAACCAGAACATTATCGCAGTGTGAACAGATGTGAGACAAATAGTCCTTTTCCACTAAGGCAGTTTAAGTTGTTGAATGAGGCTGATGTTTCATCTGGATCCAGTTCTTTGTGTTTCGACAACCAAAGACTGTTCTAGAACGAAGACGCACTGATATCAGGGATTGTGCAGCGTCCAGTCCAACTGATCCTGTAGCCTGCCGTTTTTCCTCTTGTTGTCATTGTTCTTTTACCTGTCTTTTACCTGACTTCCTGGGAAAACAGAGACCTATGCAGACTTAAACAGTGATGTAATGATGTGCCACTATGATGTATCTGTATCCTGTGGAAAAGTAAACCAGTTCTTAGACATTTACTAGTTGAACCAATGCTGAACCACCGATGCAAAACTAGCACCTTAGTGGATAAGGGAAGTTTAAAATAAAAAAAAAAAATGAAAAAAGGACATTGAGATTACAGATATATTAGTTGTGTACATTACAGCATAGTAATGTAGACTTGCTGCATGGTTTTCCTTTTCAGGGTATAAATAAAGACCTTCAAAATGCACCACACTTGCATGTGTTTGTTGCAAAAGACATTATCTTGAAAACATCAAAACAGATCATGGTAATGTTGAAGTCATATCACCCAGCCCTGTCCATGATAAACCATAATTATCACTCAATTATTTGCGTAAAAACAGTCCTTTTCTTGTCCAATCCTGGCTCCTTAAACTGAAATCTAACTACGAACCACCTCGTTCCATTTTTTTTGTAGTACGCCCCTCTCTATGTCAGTTTCTCATTAATATGACATACAACATCAATCAGCTACTTATAATGTATGCACCCCTTTTAAAAAGGAAGTGACAGCCTTAAAAGATGTACTTTATATACACTCAGGTATTGTGTTTAGAACTTTACACACACCTGATAAAACTGCGTCAGTTGATTGTGGAGTGCTGAAAAGACACCGAGCTGAGCTGACTCAGAAAGCAGCATTGGTAACAGACAGGATCATGGCTGCTGGGAACTGTTATAAAAGAGAGCAGTATCATATTCCTCAGATATAGCGACGTTAGCAATATTAGCCGAGGTGATGAAACATCAAGTTGTCACATGTTCTGATTTTTGTAAAAACACACACATTTGAGTTTTGTTGAGTTTTATATTTCTCCAGCATCCAATAGAAGACAGTGGTTGCAGTGTACTACTAGAGCACTAAAAGGAATATTTAGCAAGATATGCTAATGTGTCTGATGAAGCGTTAACTGCACCGCACTAGTTTTCAGTCATGATTAGCAATGCTAAAGCGTTTTTTAGTCTTATCTCCGTTCGTTACATCTGCAGTGCGCTGTATGTGTGTTTTCTCTAGGCATGAAAATAAGTAGGAATTTGCTTTTTGTCTATTTATTAATAAAGTTTGATTTAGATTTTTTTTTTTATTTTGGCATATTGTATCAATCCTGTGGGCTGCCACACATGCTGCCACACATGCACCCGAAGAGCAGTTGGGGGTTAGGTACCTTGCTCAAGGGTACTTCAGCCATGAAGGTGGAGGAAAACAAGATGCAGCTCACTCCCCCACTGCCACACATTTCTCCTGCTGATTCAGGAAACCAGGTCTCGAACGCGCTTCTCGATGCTTTATGCCACTGCTGCCTGCTGTTGATAATATTTTAGCTACCCTAATAATTACAAATCATCATATTCTCTGAAAGGATGAATTTTACAGATGTAGAGAATAATTATTTTGCAAGAATTAAAAAAATCCTGTAACACAAAGGCAGAGGTCAGAGGTCAGCCCTTGACTCTGGATTATTCAGCATGTATGGTCGACAGGTGAACCTTCCAAAAATAAATAGATGATGCAATCATCAGCAGGTTTATGTGAAGCGATCAGTTACCTTTTTGTGTATAAATGTACCTATTGTGATTAGAATGTACAGTACACATTATATAATTTAAAGTTATTTACCACTTTAGGTACCAGACATGAAACTAGAGCTTTTGCCCTCCTGGATGCGATAATAAATTTGTGATTTTTCCAGCCATGGTTATATTAATTTAATTCAGTTCTGTTACTCACGAATGCTGTACACTGCAGGTGTGAGGGATAAGTGCTGAACTGAACAATGAGCAATGTTTTGAGTGTGTTCGAGCAAGGTACTGTACATTTTGGCTTATATGTTTGTACGTAATTGTTTGTTAGAAAATAAACCAGTATGAAATTGTTTCAGATACTTCAGCACAAGTTTTATCAATTTTTTATTCTGTAACTGAATTGACTTTATGTGGTTTGAGAGATTCTAATTTAAACACACAAGGTAGCGCCACGCTAATTTATTTCACTGAGTTTAATTTTAAGTTCCTTGAACAGTATAGCACTTGTACCACAGTTAGTAGTTGTTTAAATAAAAAATAAAAGGTAAATGCACAATAGTCTTGTTTCACTTAATAATTTATTTATTTATTTTTTTTGGTAAATGAGATCAGTCATGTTGAGATTATAACATCACTATCTACACGGCTACATTAGCACACGTCCACACTTCGTCCTCACAGGTACTTCTCAGAGCTGTATGTTTAGATTCTACAAATCATCTGCATTCAGTGTCTGAGATGAGATTATTCAATACAACCTAAAGTGCTGACTTTAAAAACCAGCATGGTTATAGCACTGTGTTTCTCCCCTAATTCTAACATGATGTCATATAAAAGAAAGAAAGACTAATACCTATACTGATACAGGTATTGAAATTATTAACTGATGCTGATAAAATCAAGTGTTATTTTCTTTAATAACTTTTAAAAAGGTACTGCAAGCATTTATTCAGACATTCATTTTGTAATTTGCTTAATCCTAATTAGGGTCGCGGGGAGGCTGCCACCCATCTCGGCTGACTCTGGATGAGGACGGGGTACACCCTGGACAGCTCACCAGACCATTGCAGGGTCAACACACATACAATCATTCACACTCACACGTAGGGGTAATTTGGAACGGTCAGTTAGAATGTGGGAGGAAACCGACGTAAGCATGGGGAGGGCATGCAAACTCCACACAGAAGTGCCAGAGCCCGGGAATCGAACCCAGGCCTTCTTACTGTGAAGTGGACTGTCTTGCAGACCTTTTTCTGCTGCTGTTATTCTAATAATAACAAAATTATCATTCATTATAAAAATCAGTATTTTTTGGATTAAAAGATGCTCTAAACACCATCTTGTGGTTAAAATAACCCTGAACTGTGCAAGACTGGTGCTGATGTAGAGTGATGTACTTCTCTACATTGTGAATAAGGATGTCCATGCCATCTTTCCCTCCTTGAGAGCCTGTCCATTTAGTTGTCTTGGGCTCCCAGCCATGGATGGGACATCTCAAAAAAAGATATATATTTTTTTATTTTGGATATGGACTCCGTGCTGTCTCAATAATTAAATCTTCAGATGTACAAGTCTGTTAAATATGAATCCACTCACAGGCTGCATTGGCACAGTGTCACCATGAGAGGGTAGTAGAGTCTCTCTCTCTCTCTCTCTCTCTCTCTCTCTCTCTCTCTTTCTCTTTCTCTCTTAAACACACGCATCCTCAGATGAGCCTCTGGAAAAGTGAATGCATTGGAGATTTGCGTTCTAGATCTTCTTCTTCTCTTTTCT
>JBCNYG010000021.1:14727764-14741357 GCA_039654305.1 Porochilus rendahli
TTCGGAGAACACGTACATATATATATATATAGAGAGATAGATAGATAGAGATATACTTTTTTTTTTTTTTTTTCTTATAAAGAGAATATCCATTAAAGTGGTCTCTTTTTTTCCTATGGCTATATACACATATATGCGTGATGCTAATTTCATCATCAACAAAAAAATCGGTGCAGCACCATATATGTTGAATCCATGCAGACTTGTGTCCATGGACTTGCGTGAAGAAATACATTGATCCGGTCGATGGGAGTAGCTGCAGGTAGTAGACATGTTACCAGGTAGTCGACATATGAAATACAGCTGATTTTTTTTTTAACAACCTACATGGGATTAAAAGAAAGCGTAGTACAAGATTGGAGGAGGTTATGAGGTACCCCCATCTGTACACCTCGAACCTGCAAACTCCTACACATGTTTAAGTTTCTGTTTTATCTTCTTATTCTGAAGACTGTCGTCCATTCAGACCATGTTCTTTGATGCCCCCAATGGGTCAGACCGGGTATTACAATAAAGTAATATTGTAAAATAATTGTAGTGTGAAAAAAGTTTAGTTTGTGCTCCGAAACATGTCCACAACGTCAGAAACCAAGATGCCCATATACACATCCATGTCCACATTGTTTTAAATGGTGTCCCTAGAAGTGTCTTTGAGCCCTTTGTATCTTTGATTGAATGAATGTGATGTGCTCCAGATGTAAATCTACAGATGTAAACCGGAGCCCAGTGTTGAACCCTGCATTCGAAGCTTTACACCTTAGAACCAATTTTCTGAGGCTGTAAAGAACAATAACCTTCAGTGTCCGTTGCTCTTTTTTTAAAGGGAAGAGTTCTGTGAAATCTTTCGAGCCAAGGACAAAACAACGTCAAAAATGTACACCTGCAAAAAGTTTCTGAAGAAGGATGGGAGGAAAGTGCGCAAGGCTGCGAAGAACGAGATTTTCATTCTGAAGATGTGAGTTCAGACAGCACAATGACAGAGTTTGTGTTTCAGCCTTCCCCAGCCCCAAGAAGTAATTACATTTTTCATTTTAGTGTGGCTGACGTTAATGAAAATGTAAAAACACATTTGCTGGAAAGCTTTACAGACTTGTTTAGTTGTTTTCTTGCAGGGGTGGCACTGGGTCATAGTGGTCACCATGTTTGCTTAACATCAAGAAGGTCCTGGGTTCAAGTCCCTGGCTTGGCCTTTTCTATGTGGAGTATGCATGTTCTCACTGTATTTGGGTTTCCTCCAGGTCCTTCAGTTTCCTCCCCTAGTCCAAAGACATAGACATTAGACTAATTGGCTGCTCCAATTATCCATAGGTGTGTCTGTTAGCCCGACTGTTCAGGGTGAACTATGCCCTTGCCCAGTGTCGGCTGAGATAGGCTCCTAGTAGGGATCCCTAGTAGGGATAAGCAATTTGGCGAATATGTGTGTGTGTGTGTGTGAGTTTTCTTGCATATGCAGCACTTTCGACTAGACAGGGTGGTGAGGAATGAGGAGACGTAGCAGATGTTCCTCAGCTATTTCTGTAATGAAGCACACTGACGTCACTGCACTCCAAACAGCCAAAACGACAGGCTGAGATTCCTAATAGCCTGTGCCCCCCTCTGTAATGTGTCCCTTGTGTAGCTTCATTAGCAATCTCCGAAAAGCTTTACTCTTTGAGTTTAATAAGAATAACACCTTGATGAGCATCTGCAGTGAAGCGTTATCGAATAAACAACAGGGCTGGCAAAAGACTTAACACTGCTTTTACAGAATGACCGTTATAGTTATAGACTAGTGGCATAATGATAGAAAGCTGTAGGGGACCATCATCTCAGAGTGTGTAACTGGGTGGGTGTCCCTGTTTCTCAGACAAGTTAACACATGACAAACTAATGGTAAAACTAGCTGTGTAACCAGACTACGAGTTTTTAAACATGTGATAGGATGTAAAACAACTCAGTTAAATACATGTATAAACATTTAAAACGGTGATAGAAAGAAGTTAAAGGAGCAGAAGAAAACGCAAAGAAATTGAGAACCCACCCATTTTTCTGAGAATCCACGACTTCTTCCCTAAGACTGAACAATACTGGAGCCACACCTCCTTCATTCTTACTTACTAATTACATAGGGCGGCCTTAGCCGAGCTGCACACCTAGCGGTCCAATTATCACCATCCAACATTCAGGCTCAGCAGTAAGCTCGGCGGTGTATGCCGCCGCGGTGTCTCCCTCCAGAGTGTCCACAAAAGATGTATGAGGTCCCCCAGGACGGCGAAAGCCATGCGTTGGCTCCCAGAGTACCAGGAGGCAAACAGGGAGCTTGTGATGTCGGTAACAGAGCCCCGCTATTAACCTTATTTGATGCTTCCCCATAAAGATCTTTGTTGAAAACGTGATCTTGCCAGTTTGCACCATACTCGGTCTTTCACTCTGACTGACAGATACAGATGCCAGACCACACTTTCACTGGGATTTATAGACACTGAGACCTCCTTTAATGGAAATGAAAGCACAGAGACAGCCTCCACACCTCCTTCACTTGACTGACAAGTGCCGAGACCGCACCTCCTTCAGTGCAACTGACAGCCATACACACCTCCTTCACTGTGAGTGATATATACAGAGGGTACTCCTCTTTCACAGGGACTTACAGACACATGAGCAACACCTCCATCAGTGTGACTGTCAGATACAAAGGCCACACCTCCTTTACTGGGGCTCATGGATACGTAGTTAACCCTTGTTTACTATAAAAGACAGATGCATATGCCACATTTTACTGGGACTGACTGATACATAGGTCGCACATCATTCACTTAACTGAGACAAAGACAGAGGCCACACCCTTTTCGCTCAGACAAGCACACACAGGCCACACCTCTTTCACTGGGACAGACTGATATATGGACCACACCCCGTTTACTGTAACTGACAAATACATAGTCCACACCCCTTTCACTGGGACTGACAGATTCATAAACCTCTTCCACATCTTCCAAAGGGACCGTGACACAGAGGCCACGCCCAAACCCCAAGACACAAAAAATGTTTACCACTGATTACTAGCTAGTAAAAAATAGGTTAAAAATACTTTGGCTCATTTCATATTTTTATTTCAGGGTGAAGCATCCTAACATTCTCCAGCTGGTGGACGTCTATGAGACAAGAAAAGAATATTTCCTCTTCCTGGAACTGTAAGTCATGCCTGGAAACGTCTACACTAACACAACTGATTTTCTTTAATCAGGGATCAACATGCGCCTAAAAAAACTCTGGGTTTTAGATGGATATAATGTTTTTCTTGAGGTTAAACCCTGAGCATCTGCATCAGCACAGCACCAGAAACCTCACCAGGTCGTCTCACACGGGTCGATCAATCTGTAGAGGTTTTAATTTTTTCCTGGCACTCTGCAACTAAATCTCAATCAAAAGGAAAGCTGATGCCAGCCTGCATATCTAAATTTTGTTTTCTTTAAGTTTGTCAGCCAAATGATAATTACCTAAAAATGACTGAGGGATGAGGTTCTGAGTGTGTATTATTGGCAGTTATGTTTTCATAAAATAAAAACGCTAGAAAAGTAAGCTAGGGAAACTATCCACACCCAACGGCTTTAAGACCCTAAAAGAAAAACATGCATAAAGTAATGGATGAAGTGGACTGCTTATTAAACAATAGCTTGAAACACAAAAACAGGGAATCATGGGTATATTACTGGGCACCTGCTATGAAAAGGTGTAGCAATGCTACTGTAAATATACTGGCAAGATTTTATAAGTACCCTGAGAAAGAAGTAGTGATGCAGATTGTTTTACCTTTTTAATCCCCTGTTCCTGCCAACTGAGATGCTGCTCGCCTTTTCTCCAGCAGAGCCTGCGGCGCTGAGGCACATCTCGAGGAACCTGAGCTCATATAGCCTGAGGATGTCATGTAGAAACCCTGTACTCGAATGTCTCTCAGCCTCTGTTTCTTTCTCGGTTTCATTCAGTGAGGCACCTCCACCATGTTCTTTTCTGTTTGTTTGGGTTCAGATTTGCCTTCATTAAGTTTCTGCATTAAAATTGTTTGCTCTGTGGGTGATCAAAAATTTACAAGTCCTTGAAGGTGATCTTTATTTGCATGATTTGACTCTGATTCAGGGCTTCTGTGTTTTTGGGGGTGTTTGATGTGCTGAGTTCAACAATGTGTCCTTGCTAATTCTAAAAGTAAGAAAAGCACATTAGTGTTGAAAAATTAGAAATGGATTTTTAACTGTAAGACCTCAGAATTTCAGATGTGCACTAAAAAGGGGGACTGCGCTCTGGGAGCCAGCTACAAGGACTTATTTCCTGCTCGGATGACAACATACTGTAGACGCTTGTTGTTTCTGATTCCATTGCAGTGCTACAGGTAGAGAGGTGTTTGACTGGATCTTGGACCAGGGGTACTATTCTGAGAAAGACACCAGCAATGTGATTCGGCAGGTGTTAGAAGCCGTGGCATACCTGCACTCCCTCAATATCGTCCATCGCAATCTAAAGGTACATGACACTGCATCCCTTCGTAATCATGTGTGCAACATTCACAATTTACAATTTAAAAAATTACAGATCCTGTGGCTTTTTATGGCATATTTTATGTTAAAAAAGCTATTTTTTTATGGTTCATGAAAATGTTTTGTGTTAATTTTAACAAACCTGCTTCTTGTTTCAGTTGGAGAATCTGGTGTATTACAATCGGCTGAAGCACTCCAAAATAGTTATCAGTGATTTCCACTTGGCCAAGCTTGAGAATGGCCTTATTAAAGAACCATGTGGGACTCCGGAGTACCTGGGTATGAGGCTTTATTGGTTGTTTTAAACAGGTCATGAAAGTATACTCGTAGTATCATTAAAACAATACAACACACTTAAATGTGTTTTTTTAGCTGAAAACTAATTTATACATAAACTATAACCTCCACCAAGCCAAAAATATCAGAAGGTACACAGTGTCCGCTGCTGGGCCTGCTGTAATAAAACTATTTCACAATGTTTTAGAATCAAAAATAATAAATATATTAAAAAAAATATCCTGGATCCAGAATTTGATCTGGATCGTCAGACTACATGGGCCTTTCTCCACCCCTCCAAAAAATGAGCAAAATCCATTCATAACTTTTTGCATAAAGTTCCTAACAAACAAAGAAAGAAAGACACAAACAGACAAACAAACAAACCAATGCTAAAAAAGCAACAACAACAACAACAACAACAAACAGAACCTCCTTGGAAGAAGTAAAAATATTATTTTATGATTTGAAAGTCCTTCAAAAAGTCATCTAGTGGACAAAAACTTCCTGAACCTTAAAAGGCGCATGCTGACATAGAGGCCACCAGTTGATACATCTTTAAATAATGAGATGTAAGAATGTTAATGCCCTCTAATTGGAGTTGGGTGGTCCCCAAATTCCTTGCTCAGATATATGCTGCTAAATTCTTTTTTTAATGATGCAGTGGGTGGACTTAGTCTCAAAGCTGGGCATGAAGTTACACTTTAAGGTTTCTTTGGTTGTTTCTTTTGAGAAGCATTAAAGGTTCTATGAAGGTTATTAAAGGTGCTACATCATTTTTAAAATTTAAAGGACTGGAGTGTAGAAAATCTGTTCAATAGAATAAGTATGAGTTACCTGGTGCCCATTGTTGTGTCTTATTTAGCTCCAGAAGTTGTTGGGAGACAGAGATATGGCCGACCCGTGGACTGCTGGGCTCTTGGAGTGATCATGTACATACTGTGAGTATCTAAACAGAAACTGTGCCTGAGAAACCTGGAATCAGGCTCAAGTGCATTGGAGCACTCGGAATAAAAGTTTTAGAAGTAGCAGTGAAAGTTCATACAGTAAAGAGTCAGAATCTACAAAATACTGAATCAGCCCTAAAATTACAACATTTTTGTGTGAACAATAAAACCTACTTGATAGCACTCACTATGGTATAATGGCAAATGCAGCTGCTGGAACAGATATAGCCACAAATTTGGTTCTGCTTTTAATTACCCATGAGCTACATGCTTAAATGTTCTGTAGCACATATATGCAACCAAATTACTAACTAATTATTAATTATTTTATTTTTATAATTAATATAATTAATAATTATAGTTACTGATTTAAAAACTTCTGTTTGAAGGATTTACAAAATGGCTGTGGTCTGACCTTTCAGGCTCACTCAAGATCAAAGGTCTGATTTGAAAGTCCACTTATGGTTCTCTGTTAGTCTTCCATAGTAACACCATATCTATTGGCATTCATTTCAAAGTTATAAGTGCTTTAAAAACTACAATCTCCAAAGCTTTATGACCTTGCTTTGACCTTGACTTTTGACCCAGACTTTTTAAATCAGATCATCTCTGGGACTCAGAAAATCCGTGCATCGGTGTGGTCAAGATTCTGTTCCCAGACAAACTAACAAACTGACTTAAACTCTGGGGACTACACCAGGACATGGCTTTGTGGAGGAAACAATAGTAAATTATGATGATGCAGCGTTTCAGCTCTGAATGACTGACTGAAATCATAAGGGCTAAACGTTTATGGAAATGAGCAAACCAGAGAACCAATCACTGTAAATGTAGTGAAGGGGAAAGAGACAGGACATAGAAATACTACACAACAACAAAAAACAATGGCCGAATTTTCCCTATTTGATGGTGACATTTATCTCTCTCACTGTCCGTCTCCTTAGACTTTCTGGCAATCCTCCGTTCTACGACGAAGCAGATGATGATGATTATGAAAACCATGACAAGAACCTCTTTCGCAAAATTCTGGCAGGAGATTATGAGTTTGATTCACCGTATTGGGACGAAATCTCAGACTCCGGTGATTCATCAAGACTGCTTTAAGTCACAAACATTTCATTCATTTTGATTTTTACTGCCAAGTTAAGGTAACATGCATCTTCTATTTTTTTTTCCCAGCTAAAAGTTTAGTAGCGCGTCTCATGGAGGTCGACCAGGACCAGAGACTCACGGCACAGGAAGCCATCAACCATGAGTGGTACTGACATTTTTATTATCTTTAATTTTCTGTTCATGTTTTGCTGAGTCATGCATATTTTGGTAGGTAATTAATATAATTTAAAGTTTTTCTTGGCCATATCCGAATTTGCTTAATATTCTGTAGGATATCTGGAAATGCTGCCTCAGATAAAAACATCAAGGAGAATGTGTGCGCGCAGATGGAGAAGAATTTTGCAAGAGCCAAGTGGAAGGTAATTACTGATGTCTAAGCCGTACTCCATTAGACTTTCTTCATGTCATACAGTTTTTTCTTTCTTTATCATCTTTTATTATTGGACATACTGGGAGTGGATTGCTTTTCTGTTTACAGAGGAATAAAGTAAGATGAATCTGACATTTATCTGACATCTGACTGGATGATGTTTTTTCTGTTCAGGATATGATACTGTGAAAGTTATATTGATTGATTACCTCTGCCAAGAAGCTTATGTTTTACCCTTGGATTATTTTGTTTTTAGGTTAGCACAGTTATGCGTTATGATTTTCATGAAATTTCCACCAGAGGCGGGGCTTTGGACAAGGAAGTTGATTCACATCAATCTCTGGATCAAAGAATTTTTTTAAGGAATCTTTAACATTGCAAGATGATTTTTGACATTATTATTTGGTTCATATGGGGGATTACTAGGCTTGGTGGACGTCTGCGTGATCTTCTTTTCTAATGCTTAAGTTGGAAATTAAAGCATATTTTTATTTTTACCAGCCCAAAGATGTTTTTTTATTTATTTGTAACACCATGCTATTGAGATTTTCATCCCTTCATGGAAATATGTCAACAATTTTTTCTGTATTTACATTATAGAAAGTTATCATTTTATTATTAAGCAAATTTATAAAAAGGTTCCAAAATCTACAACTGTTTCTCCGTTATTTACTGGTTCATTTTCTGAACCGCTTAATCCTAATTAGGGACGCGTGGAGGCTAGCGCCCATCTCAGCCGACTCTGGGCGAGGCCAGGCCATAGCAGAACAGTTACTCCATTATGATGATTACAATTCACTTCCTACAGATTACATTTGTAATTATGAGCATATAATAAACATTTGCGATTATTGACCTATGATGTTTATTGTACATTTAAAAATTCCCGGCATCACAGGTACAACTTCAAGTTTTTAGTTTTAGCATCGTAATGAGAGGGAACCTTTTGAACAGCAATTCCTGTCCTTCATTCCTGTAAAGATGGATCCTCTTACCTCAAACTTTATTTCTCTTTTTCAGAAAGCTGTGCGAGTCACAACCATCATGAAGAGGCTAAGAGCTCCGGAGCACCACCAAACTGCTGCTGCAGCTCAGTCCAGTGATGGAGCCACAAACCCTGCAGGAGGAGCACAGGAAAACCCCCAGGCTCCAGCTGTGGCCTCCACATCCCCCGCAGGCACAGGGCCCCCTGCTGGCCTGGAGGCATCTAACGCAGCAGCTTCCTCATCACGGTGCAATGGTGAATCTCCCGTTCCCCCGCCTTTCACTACACAGACCGGAGATGAGCAGAATGGTTAAAGCCAATCATTTTATCCCTACTTTTCCACATCCCTCACAGCAAACCCTTAGCCTTGTAAATTTGCATCTAGCATGGTCACCCAGAGCCTGCTTTGCTCACATTAGCAGCGCCAGAGTCGTCCCGCAGAGCCTCGTCAACGTCTTTTCCTGAGCTTTGTCTTTTCTTGTATATGCTAATCTTAAAAGCCATACTGCCACAGACTCTATTAAAATAGTTACAAAACACCAGAATTTGCTTTGCAGTAATTGTGTTATACACGTATAGATTTCATTTTTAAGAAATAAAGAGAATAGAGTATTACTTTGATAAATTTTCGAGCTTTCATTGGAGTTTTTCCTCTTTGCTGCTACTCAGAGGTGTTAACAATTAAATATTAGTTATTAGTCCAGTTGTAGTAATTAGAATTTCTGAAACTGGAGAAATATAGAAAATACATTAAAGACTATGCTTTCTGACTTTCTCCAGGTTGACCAACAATTTGGGGAGTTTGGGGGGGTTAAGGTTAAATTGAAGGATTAAAAAACTAAATGTGGGAATTCCCATAAAAAAAACAAACCTGGTTAAAAATCCAGGAGAAATTTATTATTGATAATAAACGATCCTTATCAAACTTGCATTTGTTTTTTTTTTTATGCAGTGTTGGCACCTCTGGGTACAGTTTCGCTCCTGTGCTCAGGAAAGCACACCGTGGCTAATTAGTGATTGTAAAATTTCTGTAAATATGAAACTCCAGAGAGACGTAGCCAAAAAACAGCATGCATTTTATGATTACTGTTTATTTCATACAAGTCCTGCTAACCTGTGCGTCATCAAAGATGTTTGAATATCGGCCTTACATGGAGAGTTTTGTCCCTCCCGGGTTCAGCCATTTCTATGTTATATTTAAATATTTAAACATGAAATAATAGAAGATTTCTGTGGTAAACGTGCTACATGCCATACTTCAGCTATCTAGGCTGCAGTTTGTTTGATAGCTAAGAGAAATTGAAGTATGCAAATGGAAGAAGATGCACAGCTAGCTTTAGATCTGCATGGAAGCTCAGCAAATAAAAACACGGTATTCGCAGGTTGGTTATTTTTACATTGTAGAAGAAACACTTTAATTTTATTTTTAACAAATGCTACATGTAAGTCATTCATATTTTTGGCTCGGTAGCATTAAGTCATGCTCTGCTAATAACACTATACGCTTACAGTTTCATACGTTCAGAGTTTTGGCTACTATGCACTCGAGGTCATCAGTTTATGTCCATGAAACAGAATGTGACACATTTATAATCAGTCAACTTTCACATTGCAACAAATGTTTCAGCTAAGACATGACATATAGAGGCGTTTAAAAAAAATTTTAGCTAAAAATGTAATGCAGTGGAAATCGTTTTAAGCTTTTAGCTTTAAGCAAGAATCTTAGCAGCTACACTTTCCACTTTGGGAGGCGGAGACTGCGGGAAGTTTGGTGTTTCAACCAATTAGCAGTTTAGAAAAATACGGTTGCCCAAATATTGTGTCACTGTTCTGCTACATAGTGAGGTTTTTTTCATGCTTTCGATGAAATTGTCCTAAATCAAAGGAAGAATTTTTGGATTCAGAGATAACGATACGCTGCTTATTGACAACATCAGCGTTGAAGAGAGTAACTCCAAAAACATCTTTGTTGCTCAGCTGTATTTTCGATATTTACACAACGTTGTGTTGTTTATTTATTTAATTGTTTGGTTGTTTATTTATTTGTTTTTATCCATGCTTATAAACCTCGGTCATAAATTGATATTCTGTTCATATTTTGAAATTCTAACACAGGCACAACAAATATATAATATTACAATATTGTTTTTAATATACAATAAAGTCAAATATTTTATAGTAAGCTACTTAATTACATAATATAACATTCTTTACATCTGTGGAATTCTGTATTGAACCATTCCAACCTATGAAACTTTATTAATTCATTGTACAGGATTCTGTTTTATGTATTTTAATACATGTTTAATTATATATTTCCATACATATATATATACACATATATATTTAGACATTCCATGCATTTTAGCATGAAGTTCGCAGGAGAACCCTGGGCGTGACCGAGGAGGCAGACACATGTGTGTATAGTAAAGTGAGGGGTGTAGGAGTGTATTCAGCATAAACCAGAGCAATAGTTGACCTACTGCGATACTGTGACGCGTGTTCCTGCTGTTCGCTCTTGCGTTGTTCAAATGGCTTTAATGTGCTTGTGTTATGGTCGGAAAAAGGTTGAATGTGACTGCATTTCAGTACTGTTTCAGCAAGCCCTCGTTAACTGCTCCAGTGATAGACGCAACATGACAAAACATGATGCTGTTACAGTGCAATAATTACCTTATGAAATTTCACCCCCTGGAATCCAAACCTACATAAAGACCAGTAAGTGACAAGTCAATCGTGTCTCTTGTGGGCTTGTAGCAACTGACGCATCTTGTTGCTCTTGGGGGCCTGGCCTTACCGTAGCTATAGATAGCTAAGAAACTACAAATTAGGTAGTTGTATAAGAAAAAATGACATTAAACTATGTTTATGGCTCACAGATAAACATTAGGCCACACTGTAACACCGTAACACTGGCCCAAGGATTCGTTTAAGACAATATTTTGGATCAGTGCTGCTTCATGTCATCATGCCTTTTGCATAGAATTTATGTTTAAAACTGTCATTTGTTACAACTTGCATGTACGAGGAAAGTCAACACTAACGTTTTGTTTGATCACTTGCTAGTGTGAATGCAATGTAGGATTAACTCTGTAAATGTTATGTAGAACATCCTTGCAATTCCAAAAGTAAATGTAAAAAAAAAAGCAATAACATATGTGTAAAAATACAAGCTAACAATCAATATGCTGCATTCAAAGGAATTATTAATGTAGCCACTTTATCCTGCTAGTTTGTCTGCAAGCTAAGTAGTTAGCTAGCTAATAATGCAAAGTGAGTAATTATGGTCATCCCTATGGCTAAAGAAGACTTGAACTACTGATTTAAAAATGACACGTCTACACTAACTGCATACACTACATGCTTACACTTTTTTTAAAGTCTCAGCTTGACGAGGGCAAGTTAAAAACAGCTTTGAAATGTAGAGCATGGCTTAAAATTGCGAATCCGTCAACCGTACTTCCTGTGTTGTAACTTTAAGAGTGTTAAGGGCCTTGATGCTTGTGATGGGTTGCAGAGTTGAAAAGCTGAAATAGGAAATAATTTCAGTCAATGCTGAGAGCTACTTTTGAGCAGTCATCAGCTGAAATGAATAATAGACTTCGTTTAATTTTAAACATTTATGATCTGTTGTTCTTTTCTTCTATTTCATTTTTTAAAAGCAAATTAAGTCCCATATTTGACTTATTTGCATATATTTTATTTAATAACTATTATTTAAAATCATCAGATGAACCAAAAGTGTCTACTAAAGAATTCAAAATTTACCGAAAACCTCCATCAAAAATTCTTTCTCGCGAAGCTTCAGACGGGCAGCATGATTGTGTAGTCGCTCACCACTCTGTCAGAAGGTCCTGGGTTCTGGGCTTGGGGGATTCTCTGTGAAGTTTGCATGGTTTCCCTTTGCCAGCGTGGGTTTCCTCTGGGTACTCCGGCTTCTTCCCACAGTGCAAAGACATACACCGTAGGATAATTGGCCGAGATTCCCCCACCACTAGCAGGAGTAAGCAGTTCTGCAAATGAGTGAGTGAGAGAGTGAAAATAAGCTTCAGAAGTTTCCTCACTTCTCATCTCTGTAGCTTTGCACTAAAGAGGCCAATGCTAAACTAGCAATGTCTTTTATTTTAAGCATATTAGCAAGCAAAATGTTTCTTCAACAGGTTTGAAATTAAATATTTTTTTAAAATTCTGAATATGGCAATTTGTTACTAAAAGCATTGCAATATTTACCAAAACATTGTTTCAGAATTATCTAGTGAAAAATGATCAAGTATCCTTTTCGCCATATCCAAGCACCGGGGTCTTTTTCGAGCCAGCATAGCGGCTAGGTAAACAGAAACGTAGCAAAAGGGATGAAAGAGGTTACAGACGTTGTTTTATGAAGGCTGTATTTATGAATTTCATGAAGAAAGTGTGTGTTTGTGCTGAAATCTGGTTTTCATGTATTTTCTCATCCATTTTTACACAAAAAGGGAATTATGTGTATATATAAATAAACCAGTGCTGTGTTTGTTCATAATAATTTGATTTTATTAATTGTTTTCATGTATCTTTTTGTTGCTGTATATTATGTGAGGTTTTTTTTTTTTATCAAACTAATAAATCCTTCTGTTATTTTATTTTATTTAAAAGCGATACCCAGGAGGGTGAGAGTAAAACTTCTTACGTTACGTGTTGACTAAAATGTTTTACAGAATACATGTACACACTTAGACCGCAATTAAATACTGTGTTAATACGACTCAAAGCAATGCTTTTTTTAGTGCAAAACATTTGCATCATTGTGTGTTGGTTGTTGAGTTGTTGTTTTTTTCTTGTTGTAGCCAATACCGTGGTTGTTCATGGGCGTACGAGCTCTGCTCACTCAGAACTCTCTCTCTCTCTCTCTCTGTCTCCTTTATAATCTGTATTCCTCTCAGTTTCATCCGTTTGATGGTAATGAATTATAAATAACAACAATAATGCTAAAAAAAAAATAAAGGAAAAATTGAGTCAGTGCTGTGTGGGTTTGTATTATTGCTATTTTCTAACTTACTGATCCGACACGATTCACACCCTCACAATTCTTTAAAAAATGTTTAAAAGAAATGAATGAAGTACGTCTGTAATGAAGTACAGTGAAGTTTACAGCCACCTCTCTTTCTCTTTCCACATATATATATATATACATATATATATATATGTATATGTGTATATATGTATATATGTATATATAATTTGTTCATTAGCCATACTTTTACCTCAATATACTTGTCTGAATTATTCTCTTTGCCTACAATAGCATTGTTCAATGCATTTTCACCAAAAGATTATAGAGAAGTCATTTTTTAACTTCTTTTTATTAGGATCCTTTTTAGACAAAATTGGTGGTGTATAATTTTCACTGCACAC
>JBCNYG010000021.1:14828248-14843564 GCA_039654305.1 Porochilus rendahli
TCTCTATTTATCTGGAGCGCTCCCGTATGTGCGTGTGTGTGTGTGTGTGTGTGTGTGTGTGTGTGTGTGTGTGTGTGTGTGTGTGTGTGTGTGTAAGTATGTGTTTGCCAGTGCCAGTGATGGAACCAGTATCAGTCTTTTTGTGATCCTGTAACAGTATGTGCACCAGAAAAATCCTGATATCAGAAATAACAATTAAGACTGAAACACTCACGCTGTGACAGTTGGAAACATTCTTCTCTCTTAGTACTGATCAGATCTCAGAGCTATTTAGAAACAAGTATTCAGTCAGTTATTTATCTGTTCTAGATAATGTATAAAAAAGCTCATTATGAACCTTATAGGCGTTTCCGTAGCCCTCCACCCACACCCCGTGTCAGAAACCTGTCTCCCGCAGTTACAAAAGAAGATAAAAATGATGACGTAGCAGGAGAACCAAGTCCTGCAGTCTCTCTGTGGTGTTTTCAGAGAAAATAAAGCACTCATCCATTATGTTATTGGAACCATATCGTCAGATACGGGGCGATGTAAAGTAAATGATGCCCCCTGTGTGCGAACGTGCGCCACGCCTAGAGTTTAAACAGGCCTGTTCAAATCAGCGACTTCCAAGCGCGGTGAAGACATGATGAATGACACCAGAGGGAACTCCTCTCATCCTCTTTTCACTTTCTCGCTTTCGTTTGCTTTCTTTTTGTCTGCACAGAGACACAATTGTATCTGAGGTGGTTCATGAGCCGGTGATGCAGTAGCAGTTCTGATTTCAACCTATTAAGCAGGCCTCACATGGGGGCCAAATATGATAGCGGTGTGGCAAAATAACCTCACACGAGGAAGGTTTGAAATAACAGTGGTGTGGGAAGACAACTGTGAGCAGTAGGTGAAAACACAGTGTGAATAGGTTGTGATGAGGTTGTAGTCAATGTGGTTTAGAAAGCTTGCGAAAGGTGACAACCTTAGCAGCTACAAGGCAGCTAGACAGTGATACACGGTTTTGAAAACCACCGTGAAATTTTAAGCATTTTGAAAATCAGGCAGTTTATGGTGCCAGTCAATGGCAAACACTATGTCAAGATGATGTCACTGCAGTCCAGATGATTTGGAACCACGCGGAACTGCTGTCAGAACAGCCCCATGTGAGGCCTGCTTTAGGTTTGTGGGAGTAAATCAGAATCAGAATCAGCTTTATGTGCCAAGTTTGTGAACACAAACAGGAAATTTGACTCCAGTTTAAATCACTCACAGTACAGAGAAGGCGAATGCAGATTAAAATAAGTGAGGAAATAGGCTGTAAGGAAATATGTACAAAAGAGCAAAATGCAAAGTGACAGTATAGCATAAAAAGAATTGTACAGTATAGTGCAGAATTTATCATCAGCACTGGGTGTAAAACAGTATCATTTGTTCAAGAGGTAGAGCAGTGAATAAAACGTGCGTACACTGTACAGTATAAGTAGACACAACAGGTAGTACAGTAAATACAGTGGAAACAACATTGGTTGTTCCTGTTTTTTAATGGTTGTGGAAGGTATTTTAAAGGGTAGTAATGGTTTTAATCAGTGATGTGACTGCCTAGGCCTAGAGCTGGGAATAATAGAAGTAACACAAAAGCAGTAAGGAATAAATCATATGGTGTTGTGCTGTTGTAGGAAAATAATCAGTGATGTGAGTGGCGTGATGAAATGAAGTCACTGTTCCCACCTGAAAGTAGTTGTTTCCCCTTACAATAGCAGCTGCATTATTCTTCTTAAACCACAGCAATTTTATGACTTTTTAATTTGTTAAAGAAAGACATGATGTATTTTTATGCATTTATTTCTACACCTTTGGCGGCATGGTGATGTACTGGTTAATGTTTCCGCTTCACAGCAAGAACGTCCTGGGTTCAAATCTCAGGCTCGGGCGTTTCTGTGTGGAGTTTGCATGTTCTCCCCGTGTTTGCATGGAGTTTCCTGCGGGGACTAAAGTTTCCTGCCACAGTCCAAAGACATGCACATTGGTCTAATTGGCTATTCCAGATTGCTCCTAGGTGTGAGGGTGAGTGGTATTCTGTGTGTAATGGCCGTGTGATGGTCCCGCGAGCTGTTTAGGGGGTACCCTGCTTTCTCCCAGCTATTACAAATATATGTGCCTAAAATACAAATATTTTTATCTTCGCTCTTCCGAGATTAACAGTGCTATACTGTGTCTATGTGGTCATGTGATTGGTGTAAATACACCACTGACCAGTAATTTAGTTTGCATGGACTAGAAAATGCATGATGGGACAAAGGGCAGGGAGTGTCCCAATTCCCTTCATGAGAAACGGGGTTCCTATTCACCAGGGCGTGGCCGTGTATGACGTTTGATGGTTATTCTCAGCCGCACTCAGCAGCATCCTGGAAACGTACAAACCACCATAAACCAGCCAGTGTTACGGTATCACTTCCTGAATCCACCTTTTTCCTCCAAACTGTGACTCACTCCTGACGCCTAGTCACGGCCGTACCACTGTCAGAGAAATACATGAGACTTAACCAAAGCCACGCCTCCATCAGAGGGACTGACAGACCAGCAGGGTATGGACCAGGGTTTGGTTTTGAGGTTCAAAAACTCCAGAAGTTCAAGTTGAAGGCCAGAGAAAATAAACAAAAATGAGAAGGACCTTCGAACGCATCCCCGATGAGTATGGGGACAGGGAGAAGGTGTGTGTGCACAAATCATCAGAATAATTACACTCTACATTTAGCCGCCTGATGCACTACATGCGTAGCTAAAAGGCTTTTCATAACCACCTCTTTATCCGTGTCTTAACAAGTCTGTGAAAAGAAACACAGATAGGACATGGTGCAAGTTATGATCTCTGATTTCAGTTACAGTCCAGGAAACAAAGCCTGGCACGCTTTAGTCATCCAAAGCATTCCGTGAAATATTATTAGGGAATGCTGTTTTAAGGGAAAGCGTCTGTCTGTCTGTCTGTCTGTCTGTCTGTCTGTCTGTCTGTCTATGGGTGTGCACTGTGTGTGCATGGGTGTGGGTGTTGTCCAGGCTTGCTGCTTCTCGATCCCTCCAGGTTTCTGTCACACATGATGAGAGTTTAGTTTCTTTTACATTTTTGAATCTCAGAGTGAAAAACTCAGCTTTGAGCTGCAGATCTGAGGAGTGTGTTCAGGCATCATGTATGCGTGTGCCCCCTGGGCAGAGGGTGTGCGCGCGTGTGTGTGGTGGTGATGATTACATCCACATCCAACAGCTTTCATTAGATGAGCCATTGTCAAGCATCCTTCAATCAACAAGCATGAACATCTCACATACCTGAAGGAAGGAACACTGAGCTGTGAGACAATGGGGGTGTGGCCTCGTCAGCTTATATTAAGGAGCTGTGGCCTCACCATCTCAGTTCTTGTGAAGGAGTTGTGGTCTTTTATTTTGCTATCTCAGTAAAGAAGGTGTGGCTTCATCATAACATTCCCTGTGAAGGAGGTGTGGTCTCTCATTCTGTTCTCATTAAAAGAGGCGTGGCCTCACCATCTAAGTCCCTGTGAAGGAGGTGTGGACTTTCATTCTGTTATCACAGCAAAGAAGGTGTGGCCTCATCATAACAGCCCCTGTGCAGGAGGTGTGGCCTCTCACTGTTATCTCAGTAAAGGAGGTGTGGCCTCATAATCTCAGCCCCTGTGAAGGAGGTGTGGCCATTTAACAGCCTTTGTGCTTGTCAATTGCACATAAAGGGGTGTGGCCTCTCAAAATTATTTTCTCAGTTTTAACTTTACACCTATAAACAACAACCAAACAAACTTTCAATTCACTTTCCGTTTTAATCAAGACACATACACAAACACAACATCCTACTCACAACCTTACATTAAAGGCATGATTGGGACTATGACTGCTGATGATGTCTAGGACATCAGGAACTGAATGTACAGATCTCAGATCGATGTTTTAACCCAAAACTAAGACTAACTGCAGTCCTCAAGCCAGCAGCCACTGATTCCAGATCAAACACTTCTCTCTTAGAGTCTTTATTCACCTGAAGCCAAGTCAAATCTTGCATGCAAACATCAATAAATCAGCTATTACTTGTCAGGAGCAAATTTCATGTGTCATCCCACTTCATCGGCACCTCATCATCTCCTCCACAGAGAGAGGCAGTGATGCTTCCAGGTGATGATGTACCTGATAAGAATACTGCTCAAATTAGCATCACTGCTAGCTTTATTGGCAGAACTCGGATAGCTGGAGGAGATTCCTGACTCTGTCCATGTTCTTAAAATGATGATAACACGGTGTATATCTGTAACCTTAATAATGCTCAGCCAAATGAGTTATAGTGAGTGATGCTAGTCACTAATGCTTAAGGCTATTACTGGCATCTGTTGAACTGAACACATAAATGATGGAGAGAATACAAGTAATCACCAAACATGCCATGTCTTTACCTAATACACTTAAAACTCAGATAAAAACATCCATATTATAATCGAAAAAAATATTTTGCTGTTTCTACATAACACCTTATCATTTCAAAATACTACGTCAATATTTTGAATTCTGAAATTATTATTTCTTATAAATTATCATTATTTCAGGATTTTCATTCTTGATTAGTAGTAATTTGTAGATTGGCAGTAATAATAATAAAGTATTATAATCATCTTTTGTCATAACCCCCTTGATATCTTGTAATTTTAATTTGTTTTAATGTTATTATATGGGCATAAAATATTACCTGTCATACTGAGATATGCTCGGCAATGGCTTGGCAAACTGTCCAGGGTGTACTCTGCCCTCTCCCAGAGTTGGCTGAGATGGGAGCCAGCTTTCCCACGACCCTCATTAGGATTAAGCAGTTCTGAAAATGAATGAATGAATGAATTTAAGATATCAGAGAGATAATAAATATTATTTCCTGCCCTATAAGTGAAAATAATGGCATAATTTTGTTATGATGGTAGTAAAATTTACTATGATTTAATAATGAGATAAAAGCTGAACATTATGAAATATGATCTTAAAAGTAAGTTAAATTAAAATAATGGCATCGCACTTCAACCATTTTTCAACCATTACTTGCAGATTAGATACAAAAAAAGCAGATTTTTTTAAATGATTGGTTATTAAGTTGGCACGTGTGCAGCTGTGATGGATGTTGCTAGTATAATAAAGTTAACTCCCACTTTCCCAAAGTGTTAACATTAAAGATACAGACTGAGTGCTGATAGAAAAACAACTGGCAAAGAGAAAACGCAATAGGCATGCATCCCACAAGGGCTCTTTCTTGTTTTACTTGGCATTTGGACCCCAGGGTCTTAAAAATGAAAAATGAAAAGCTGTTACTGTGAATTAATCTGTCACGGACCTCTCACAACAAGTCCCACACATCCACCGTAATTATGAAATAGTTTCCTCATAACATCAAAGCATAGTGTCACGTTACGGGTACGGAGGATGTTTTTCGCCGCTAATAACACATATCAACGTACATTTCATCAGGTCATTATCAAGCTCTAAATGATTGTGTTAGAAATTGTGACACAAGTGTTACTGTAGTTGAAAACAGAAGAGCCAACATAAGCATTGCTTCTGGAAACCTACCCCTCCACCCCCACTCTGATGTTCAGCTCTAACCCTAATCCAATATACCTGCCTCTAATACACACACGGAAAAATCATAATAACCTGGATCAACCCTGACTGGAGGTAAACGATGAGGAGGAGGGTTGTAGCGTGTCTGCTGAGCGTTCAGGGGAGAGTTGTAGTTCTGAAGGGTGGACGATTTCAAAAAATATATATTTTCACAATACTGATGATTAAACTATTTCCAAATCCTAAAATGCATGGGTTAATTGGTGAGTTGAAGTTACAATCCTTAAAAATGTGACATCCCATCATTATGAGACTGAGATATTAACACTTCCACGGCCATCTGTGGCTAAGAGCCAAGAAGACTGAACTGGCCATTCTGCATAGGTGGCCAATTATTCACATGATGGACCACGAGTAAAGATGGACCGGAGTAACTAGGGCCCACGGACAGAGAGGGACTCTACAAGTGACAGAAATGATGAAGTCAACACCAAAAGTTGCCCTAACGAGGAAACCCCATGTTATATATGTTGCACAACAGGTATTCAACAAATAAATTCCTAGGACAGCTGTGGGCATATCATACAAATGTTATGTGTTTAGTGCCACAAAATGCCATAGAAGCTTTGAACCTGTTGAAAAAAAAATTCTGTCTCATAGGTAATTCCTAATGTCAAATCCATTTCTGGTGGCATAGTGGTGTAGTGGTTAGCACGTCTGCCCCACAGCAAGAAGGTCCTGGTTTTCTGTGTGGAGTTTGCATGTTCTCCCTGTGTTAGCATGGGCTTCCTCTGGGAACTTTGGTTTCCTCCCACAGACCGAAGGCATGCATAACATTCGAAATTGGCTGTTTCAAATTTTCCCTAGGTGTGAGTGAGTGTGAATGTTTGTGCATGTGCTGCTCTGTGATGATCTGGCAAGCTGTTCAGGGTGTTCTCCGCCTACAACCCTAATAGGATTGATAAAATACAATCTTTCCAAACAGCAGTCAAAAGATTTATACATTTCAAGACATTTTGTTCCCTTATTGACCCTTGTCTGGCAGAATGTGGAAATATATTACAGTACTACACATAACAGGAAAGGTTGCCATCCGATTGGAAACATTTCTTTTGATATCGAGGCAGAAACCATGACACTGCAGGATAAAACAGAACTTCTGCATCAGATGGAACGTCTTGTAGGTCGAGGTCTCCTGAATGGCTGAAGCTATGGAGATTCCAGCACAGATTCACAAAAAAGACAAACTGAAACAGAGATCCAGGCATGGTGAGAGGCTCAGATGGTCCAGGTGAAGCCAGTGAAGAAGAAGGATTCAGATGCAATGTATTCTTGGTTGTTCTGGACAACATCATGCGTGAATTAAGCATAAAGTTCAAGGCTACAGCATAAACTTGTGAAATATTTGAACCCCTTCTGAACCTGACAGATATGAATAAAGCACACATATATATGAAATAACTGGGCAGGCACTGGCAAGAAAATGCAGCAATTGGAGTTTTAAAATGAAATCTTGCACCTGAGGTCTATATATTGTGCAACATTTCCACCTGGTCTTTCCCTACAATCATTCCATCTTCAGCATGCAGTCAGAGATCACAGCTTGGAGATGTTTAATGAACAGTGAAAAAGGTTTAAACTTATGAAAAGTACTTATGGTCAGCAATGTCCTGGGACAGATTAAGCTGCCTGACACTATTCTCAGTTGATAGCTAGTTAGCTAAAAGGTTGTTTTTTGACTTCAGTGATCTTATACGTGACTTTTTCAAAAAGGAAGAACAGCAGAAGCTGTAACCTGATGAAGAAATACCCCATAAAAGCAGAGAGTGAACATATGGAAAAATGTGTGTCCAGGGCTCAAAATTTGGTGCTACACCTGTGTTTATGTATGCAGAAGAAGGAAGAAAGCACTTTCCTCAAAGGTTCACTGAAGTTCACTGACCTATGAAGCTGCACACATAGTCCAAAAGACACATTTGATGTGTGTCTGAAAGAGCACGTGTTCACTTTCCAAGGTGAGTAACACTCTAGCGATCGAGAAAATTGGGGGTACATTATGTGATTTAATCGTGATGGATATTTGGACACCAAACACCAGCCTCGACAGGTTCACACACACTGTACATTTCACACTGATTTCTGGATTCGGTACAATTTCACGAAAGCAGGATACACTCAAATCTCCTCACTCATATTTCTAAGCAAATTAGGGGTTGGAAGGAGAAAACCACAGTCTGGCCTCTGTTTCCTGAGATCACCAAATCAATTCTCCTGCTCTGGATCTGCTGATATTGGGAAATCCTAACCGACGCCTCAACGAGATGTCGCAACACCTGCAGACCTGCCAAGAGTGCAGTCATTCTGCGGCTGGCATTCAGGGAAACGCGCCAGTGTGACTGCTGACATCCTGGCACCAATTATTATCAACTGCCAGAGACACTCGGGCCTGCCCTTGACACCCGTCGGCCTTGCTAATTTCATAAAAACCTAGAACCGAAGCGTTTTTGGCAGTTTTCTCCACCTCCAAGGGCAATTTGTCCTGTTTTTAAAAAGTTATTCATGGCATTTGAGTTTATGAAACTCAACAGAAGCATTTCTTTTCACACAAGAAGCTAACATTCTGCAACTCCTGTATAAAATGCCCTGCTGGCTAAACGACACATGCCAGTTAGCATGACGTCATGATCACACTTTTAATAATTAAAGCCACAAAACTGCTGATCGGTGTGTGAATTGACAAAAGCCTGTTTAGATTTCTAACAGTGAGTGTGATGTATGGGGTGTCAATTCATTATATAAATGAAAGATAACGTACTGGGGTCTGGTCATCCCTCACAGAGTGATCTGGAGACCACATGTAGCGCATGTCTGCTCTGAATCACTATCAGGTAAGGTTCATGATAATGATAATGCTGTACTGTGGTTACTAAAGATACCAATCATTAGACACAAAATGTTAATTTATTGATTTATTGAAATGACTTTCTTGTATCCATGAATGACACACTTTATAGCAACAGTGAATAACTCTAGGTTATAATGCACTAGCTAGTAAATGGAGTAATTTTTAAAATTGAGAATTCATAAGAGCTGTGAAATAACATTAGGTGAGAAATGACACAACCAGATTGTGACATTAAGGGAAAACAATCCATAACAAATGGTGGTGTGCTGCTCTTACACCACAACAAGTTACCACTGATTACAAATCAACTGTGCTTTGTGATATAAATACCAGCTCTACACCTCAGGCTCAGTGGATAGCAATGAACAGTCCTGAGATGGTATATCGTTTTTACCGATATCCACTGAGCCTGGGATAATGAATGGTTTTAATATATACTACATGGAAACATGAGAAAAACATAAACAAGATTTATATATTTTTTTTTACATATTTAATTAATTTAAGTATTATCTTGTGTGGGGCGGTGCTGTCCCGGTGCTAGGGTGTTGGCTTACTGAACCGAAGGTCGGGGGTTCAAGCCCCACTATCACCAAGTTGTCACTCCTCCCCCTCTGTGCAGCTGACTGGGTTATCAAAGGCCAGCCATGTCCCTCACTGCCTGTGGTGAGAGGCATGTACAAGAACCATTGATGTCATTTGTAAAGAGTAGGGCATTGGGTTGCTCTCAGTGTGTTTTTGCCCTGTGATGTACTCTACCCTCCCCGGAGTTGGCTGAGATGGGCACCAGCCTCCCCGCGACCCGAATCAGGATTAAGTGGTTCAGAAAGTGAATAAATGAATGAATTATTGTGTGTTTTTTAAGATGGATAACTTCTATTATCCCATGATGGTGAACCAATCAGATCACTTAGTTCTGTGTAATAGCAGAGCTCCTGCCCTCAGCCCTGTAAGCAAGAGACTTCAGTAGCAGTCCCGTGTCAGTCCATCAATCCTTACTTCTCTCTGTTCGTGACAACCCTGTTACTGAATTTAATCATCTTTTGTTTTTTGTTTTTTTGTTGTTTTTTTTTACCATATTGATATTCTTGCTAACACTTGAAATTAATTTACTTTATAAATAATTTGTTGTTTGGTGAACACTGTGCTTTTACCCTTAGAAGGCATCAAAAAACTCGTTTGATGTTTGATTGGGTTGCACAAGTTTATTTTTCATTACGCAAACCGGCCCAATGGAGTTTCATGCAATCCGTAACAGTTACCTTTTTGTCAGGCTACAAACAACTCACCTGAGCTGTTTAAGCAGCTTGTGAAGGTGTGGCTGTAGGAAATTACCCTCTACAGTATCGCATCAGAAAAAAAGCCCCAGGGGGTTGAAGGCACTTTGCGCCTCAAATTCCAAAAGATAAAAGAGTCCCTTTGTCATGTCTACTGAAGGCAATGATAACAGCAGGAGATCAGGGATAGGCAAAGTGGTCTCGTGCAATTTAGCCTCGAGCAGAAGCGCACCCTAAAAATACAAGCGCATGACAACAGCTAACAAAAAATTCACGTGTTAGCCCAGAGACAATGAGCTCAGATAAGTACAACTAGTTTGAGTTAGGAAGAGCAACGAGTTAGCTTTTAAAAAGAAAACAGGGATGGGAAGTTGAAAGACCCCAAATTGCCAACTTTGCTAATCACCCAGAGTTAGTGTAAAACAACTGATATCTTAAGGATATGATTGTGCCTGGCACTTGGCATTTTCACTTAAAATGTAGAGACCCAACATCCACATTCACAAGCGAGAGTGATCTGATAAGCGATTCGACTTCTCCAGACGCCCCTATCCTCAAGTGGAGTGGCGGGGCCGTAGCGTGTAAAGGATGGAGGCCCGCGGTGGCTGCTAATTGAGCTGGACACGCTCATGTGGGACACGATAATGTGTACAAAAGACAGAGTGGGACAAGGCTACCACTGGTATGACAGGCATGCTCTGTCCGCTGGAGTAAAAAGACCCCGAACATGACATCTACTACAACAAACCACAGCGAGAATTCACCCACATACACCACGCTATCGTCTCTGCCTGCTGAAATGTAATCTGATGACTCTTTGTGTAGCATCGCAAAAACAAATCAGTCTCCCTTTAATCATGCCAGAGTACGTCAGTTACAACTGGATAAGGTGAAGATGGAACACTTTGAAGTCCTACGGGAATCTTATCGCATTGAGAAACACAGAGTCTAGCCAAAAAATTAATGGCAGAACAAAACAACGAGATGAAAACATGAACAGATATGGCAGGTGTATCCAGCTATGGGGAAGGTACCGTACAAAAAAGTAAATAAATAAACACACACAAGAGCTAGATTGTTCAGTACGTTTGCAGAACACAGCTTTAACCAACAATAAATTATATCATGCCAAAAAAATAAAAAAAACGACAAATGGCTAATATAATCATCAACCTCAGAATCAAGATAAATAATTTTTTTCATATATATATATTTCTGTCTGATAGGTAAATTTAACTTCAAAATATAAATAAAAAATATTTAAATATATAATATATAACAGTTCAGTGGTGGATCGGTGGCAGGGTGTTGCCTTACAGATCCGAAGGTCGGGTTTTCAAGCCCCACTATCACCAAGTCACTGCTGTCCCCCCAGTGCAGCTAACTGAGTGAGAGTCAGCTGAGATGGGCGCCAGCCTCCCCGCAACCTCAACTAGGATTAAGCAGTTCAGAAAATGGATGGATGGAATTATTTAGCAAAGGCAAAGTGGAAATAGCTGAATAGTACCTAAACCTGAGGTTGATAACTGTTTTAGTATATACTACCAGGAAACATTCAGTAAGCAAAGTAAACTATATGTGTAATTTTGTGCCTTATTTTTACCGAAGTATGATATAGAGAATTATTCAGTCGAGGGGTTGTTATTAACACTCTTTGAGACCAAAAGGTTTTGCATATAACACAAAATTATATTGCTTTATTATTCATTAAAAATCTCTTGAATAAATAACAAGAGAAAAAAGTCAATAATTATCCATTCAAGAGAGATCGCCTTTCTGATTGGTGGAAAACTATCAAATAAATCTTGGTATTGCATCATTGCCATCAGATAACTAAGTTATTGCATGGTTGCCACTGGTTAAGTTAAATGATTATTGCACAACATAGCAACATAACTGCCTTTTTTTTTGAATGAATGAATAACAAAACAATTAGGGCAGCACAATGATGCAGTGGTTAGCACGTTCACTTCACAGCGAGAAAGTGTGCGTGGGTTTCCTCTGAGTAATCCAGTCATTTCCCACAGTCAAAAAACATGCATAGTAGGCTGATAGGCGTTCCAAATTGCTACTAGGTGTGAATGGTTGTATGTGTGTTGGCCCTACAATGGTCCGGCAAGCTGATCAGGGTGTACCCTGTTTTTGCCAATCAGATCATCAGATCATTCACTAATCAGATTCAGTTCTTCTGCATGTGGTCATGTCAGGTGACATTTAATGAAGAACTTGGTGATGAGAGCATGCAATGTTTCTTTTTCTCCTTCTTCTCCTTCAAAAATAAGGAGGATTTCCACAGATACGAAACATGGCCATGGTCCATAGTAATATGGTCACCGCATCTGCACCACAATGGACTGAGGAGAGGAGGAGCAGGGAGCGCAGGAGATCAGGACAACACATGCCTCAAGATGACCTCTGACCCCTGCTGGCTGAGAAAAGTGACCTACCATCGTGGTGATTTACATACTAACAGGGACACACACACACACACACACACATACACAAACACACACACACACACACACACACACACACACACACACACAGGGATGAATAACAAAGGAAAACTGTGAGAAGTTTAGGCAATGAGCGAACTACGGGAAACGTGTGTGTGTTCCCCTACTGCTGCCTACACTCTAGATTTTCGTTAGGACGCCCCTGAGGAAGCAGGTCCATTAATAGAGAAACCCCAGTGTTGTGTTTACTAGTTTTACTATTCAGCCACCTCTAAACACATTCCTCTGCTCGTACATACACAACTTCTTTTATAGATCATCTCAGAAAGAATGCCAATGACCAATAAGTGTAGATATATGTATGTATATAGTATCATCTCATTCCCAGGGATTTGTATCGCAGTCTCTCCACATAAACAGCTTTTTAAAGAGGCCTAATTATCTTTTCTATATGAAAGAAGGAGTCTCCAATGTTAGTGCGTTTTTGTTTAAAATACTGGAAAGTTTTCAGGGCAAAGGAGATTACATCTTGTGGTTTCTGGGTACCGTGACAAGCCGCATAACTTTTTGGCAGGTGGGGGTGGGGCCTGTCTTATGAACACGGAGATGAGGAAACTGTTTTCATGTACATTCTTCAACCTTCAGTATTAAGGCTTTTTTACACTGAGTATGTTTTTTTGTGTGATTAATTCATGAGACACTATATACATATTTAAAACACCTCACCCTTAAATAAACACTTTCACACCACAAATGAAATATTATGTCTGGCCATGAAAGGAAAGCATTCAACCCATCAGGGCGTCGCATTTTGAAGCATCACACTTCATCTAGACAGCTGAAGGAAGATGGCAGAGACTCTGATTTACTTTAGTCTCAGGATACAGCACTACACTGTAGGATTATTAGGCAAGTTGTATTTTTGAGGATTAATTGTTATTGTAAAACTATACAGTGTTTTTGGTCAATCCAAAATGTTAACAAACCTTCAAACCTGAACAATTAAGAAGTAAAAGTGAAGTTTTGGCTTTCTTAAGAGAATATCTACATGTACACCATTAAAAAAACCCTCAGTGACCAATATAGTCACCCTTCTTTTCGATGAGTCACAAGCCTTCCATTCACGGAGACTGTCAGTTTCTTGATCTGGTCAGAATCAACCTTTTGTGCAGCTGCAACCACAGCCTCCCAGACACTGTTCAGAGATGTGTACTGTTTACCTTCACAAGAAATTTTCCTGCTTAAGAAGGGCCCAAAAGTTCTCAATAGGGTTTAAATCAGGCGACAAAGGGGGCCATGTCATTAGTTTTTTTTAAGGCCTTTACTGGCCAGCGACGCAGTTGAGTACTTTGATGCATGTGATGGAACATTGTCTTGCATAAAAATCAAAGTCTTCTTGAAAGATGCAGACTTTTTCCTGAGCCACTGCTTGAAGAAAGTGTCTTATAAAAATTGCCACTAGGTATGAGAGTTGATTTTGAATCAATTTTCAACCTGAAAAGGTCCAACTAGCTCATCTTTAATAATACCTGCCCATACCAGAACCCCACCTCGGCATCTGAGTCGAAGTGGAGCTCTGTATCCGTTAAAGATCCATACACAGGTCCATCCATCTGGTCTGTCAAGAGTCACTCTCATTTCATCAGTCCACAAAACCTTTGAAAAATCTGTCTTCAGATATTTCTTGGTCCATTCTTGACATTTCAACTTGTGTCTTGTTCAGAGGTGGTTGGGTTTCTGCCTTTCTTACCTCGGCCGTGTCTCTGAGAACTGAACACCTCGTACTTCTTGACACTCCAGGTGGGTTGCAGTTGTGGAATCTGGCAGCACTGGAGGATAACGGGTTCCTGGTAGCTTCATATTTGATTCTTCTCAAATCTTTGGGGGTAATTTGCGTCTTTTCTTTTCGACATGTTTCTTGCGACCCTGTTGACTATTTGCAACAAAATGTTTGAAGGTTCTGTGATCACGTCCCAACATCTTAGATATTTCACGAGTGCTACATTCCTCTAACATTTTTTTTTTTTACAATTTTTAACTTTTCAAACTCAGTTAAATCTCTTTTTTGGCCCATTTTTCATGAGGAGAAGAATCTGCCTAATAATTATGCACACCTTGATATAGGGTGTGGATCGCATTAGGCCACGCCCATGAGACATGAGTGAATGAGACGTCTGAGAGTCTGTAAGTGAAAGTGATATGTGAGAGTGAGACACGCGTAAGTGGTACGTGTGAGAGATGTGTTAGAGTGAGACGTGCCGGGGTGAGACATGCAAGAATGATATGAGTGAGAAAGACGTGAGTGATATGTGAGTTTGTGTATGTGAAAGTGATATGTGAGAGTGAGACATGCGTGAATGTTACGTGTGAGAGACGTGAGTGATACGTGAGAGTCTGTGTATGTGACAGTCATATGTGAGAGTGAGACGTGAGTGAGAGTGAGATGTGTGAGAGTGAGACAGACGTGAGTGTTACGTGTGAGAGTGAGATGTGGGAAGATTTGGAACTAACTGGATTTCTCACTCCTGCTCCTCAGGGCCTGCAGAACTTCGTCTCTGAGTTTGTGTGGCAGAATCGAGTCCTCGTCTCCGACCTGCACGAAGAAACAAAAAATTCAGATCGATGAGCTCTGATTGGAGTTACATCATTAATAAGTAGTATTGTAATAATAATGAAAATAACAATAACTGTAATAATAATTATTATAAAAAATAATTATATTAATGATAATTAATGATAGTAATAATAATAATTATAATAATATTAATGATAATATTATTAATAATAATCATAATGATAATAATAATGATAATAATGATAATATTAATAATAATAATAATAATAATGATAATGATAATAATAATTATAATAATAATAATAATAATAATAATGATAATAATATGATAATAATAATTATAATAATAATAATAATAATAATAATGATAATAATAATATGGCAATAATAATAATTATTATAATAATAATAAATGATAATAATATGATAATAATAATTATAATTATAATAATAATGATAATAATGATAATAATAATTATTATAATAATAATAATAATAATAATGATAATAATAATATGATAATAATAATAAAAATAAT
>JBCNYG010000021.1:14843664-14860802 GCA_039654305.1 Porochilus rendahli
ACACTATGTGCACAATTATAGGGCAAGTTGTATTTTTGAGGATTAATTGTTATTGTACAACTATACATGCTCTTGCTAAATCAAAATGTTAACAAACCCTCAAACCTGAACATTTAAGTAGGAAAAGTGAAGGGCCATGCAATTAGCTTTTCATCTTTAAGGCCTTTACTGGCCATTTACTGAGCATTGTCTTGCATAAAAATCAAAGTCTTCTTGAAAGATGCAGACTTTTTCCTGTACCACTGCTTGAAGAAAATGTCCTTTAAAAATTGGCAGTAGGTGTGAGAGTTGATTTTGAGTCCATTTTCAACCCACAAAGGTCCAACTAGCTCATCTTTAATAATACCTGCCCATACCAGTGCCCCACCTCCACCTTGTTGGCGTCCAAGTCGAAGTGGAGCTCTGTATCCGTTACTGATCCAACCACGGGCCCATCCATCTGGTCCTTCAAGAGTCGCTCTCAACTCATCAGTACACAAAACCTTTGAAAAATCTGTCCTCAGATATCTCTTGGCCCATTCTTGACATGTCAACTTATGTGTCTTGTTCAGAGGTTTCATCGGGTTTCATCCTTTCTTAACTTGGCCATGTCACTGAAAACTGAACACCTCGTACTTCTTGACATTCCAGGTAGGTTGCAGTTGTGGAATATGGCAGCCCTGGGGGATAATAGGTTCCTGAAGGCTTCATGTTTGATTCTTCTCAAGTCTATGACTATTTGCAACAGAACATATGATGGTTCTGTGGTCACCCCCAAATATCTTGGATATTTCAAGAGTGCTGCATCCCTCTGAAAGACTTTTTACAATTTTTGACTTTTCAGAGTCAGTTAAATCTCTTTTTTGGCCCGTTTTTCCGGAGGAGAAGTATCTGACTAATAAATATGCACACCTTGATATACGGTGTTGATCTCCTTAGGCCACACCCCCTTCGTTACACAAATACACATCACCTGATATGCATTAAACCCAATAAGCATTCAAGTTTATACAGCTTGGAGTTGGAAATTATGGATAAAATGATGATATGATCAAAGTAATCACTCGCCTAATAATTGTGCACACAGTGTATTTCACAAGAGCAACAAATATCGCTCCTCGACCTCTTCAAGTGTTCAGCGATTCTCTCCAACAGCTCCTCAAACTGATGCATGAGCATCCTGAAATAGGTCCAAAAGCAGCTGTGATAGAGTTTGAACTACTGGACTATGCAGTTAAACTAACAGTTCTTGTTTTTCACCCAAAGTTTTTCTTTCCATTTATTGTAAAGAAGAGCAGACACTGGCTGATTATCACTCGATGACTTAATTGGTAATTCATTTAGCAGAACGCATGCATAATTGCATCACATTCAATGTGGATATTATAGTTGTGTTACTTTATGGTAACTTCATCACTCACATTCTTTACTCGCATTGTGCTGTATGAGAAAGAGTCCTAACTATGAATATATTGTGGAGAAATGTCCTTTTGTTCTTTTAATAAAGGAAAGACCGTAATTGTTCAAAAAGTGCCATGGGAAAAACATTATTTTTAAAAACACATTTAGTACAAGCTCCATTCGGAAAATATTCTCTAAATGTTACCAGTGACTGATCATGTCCATCACCCCACCCCCACCCCCTCCCCATCACTGATTATTTTCCTATAACAGCACAACACAAGTGTTTAATCTGTACTTATCATATAAAAAATGCCCGCATATGAGCCTTGAATCATTTGTAACTTTTAAAAGCGTTCGTCACGTCATTGTGTTTAAACATAAACACCACGACTCCATGAGCCAAATATAAACAGCCTGGATGCTGGGATATGTCCTTTGGCTTGCCTTTGCGCTCACAAATATTTCTCCAGTCCCCATTTGACCTCTTACCCCATGCTTGCTGCTCTCTCTCTCTCTCTCTCTCTCTCTCTCTCTCTCACACACAGACAGACAGACTAACCAAAGTAGGCCAACTTTACTCTTTCAGCTCTCCATAAGTAGCAATACTCTTTGAAAAAACTTCATACTGAGCTGGTTCTAAGGGCGACCTTGTTTGATCCACACACCAACAGGGGGGCTGAGCAACCCAACAAGACTCAGCTTCCTCCTTGTTCTTCTCCCGAGGAGCCCAGCAAAGGGAATAACTGATAAAATAGACAAGGAAAAAACCCACCCAGGTCCCCCTGCTGCCTGAGTCGCCTGCTGTGTGGTGAATTATTAAAGGCCAAGGCCTGTTTTTGTTCTTCGTTAGTGTGTGAAACGACTTCTGATTCTCCGGTCTCCGCTTACAGATCCATATCTCAGGAAGCAGATTTTACTTGAACAGACCAGTGGCATTTTGTCTGGTTGGAAGGCGGCCATTTTGGCAACTGCATCAACAATCAGTGGTCTATGTGGTATTGAATTTGCTGCCTTGCTAATCTATAATATACAGTACATTGATGTTTATTCCACCCAATAGACAAGCAGTGAATGGCAAGACTTGAAACACAAGCATGAGCTGATCCAGACAACAGTACTGCACACTTCAAATGGGAGAGTTTTCCCGCTAATTTAGTCACGTCCACATACTATAGAAAACATCAAAAGATGAGAACATGGGTAATTAAAATAGTACCCATATAGGGCGTATTTGCTACATTACCCATGCAGCATGGTGGAGGTACCTCACAGTCTATGAGTGCACCTCATAGAAATAGAAAGGATTACCGTCATGATTATAGTACTATAACACCAATGTTCATGTTTAAAATTAGAAATTAAAATATATCAGAGCCCATAACAATGTTCTATAGGCTGCTTAGGTCCAAACCCCATGGTGAGGGATAGGGTAATGACATGCAGTGAACTTGATGGTTGAGCTCCAGACAGACAGGGTCCAACATTCAACAACAAGAGACCTATTAAAAGGCTGATATCATTTTTGACATGAGTATTAGCACCCAGTCTGGATAGCGCATCTCTATCTCTTACTCACACCCTTGGGTCGCCACACTGTGCACCTGCCAAGGCTGTTGGAAAGAGCTAGGTCCGAATAACATGCCATCCCAGAAATGCGCTGACACGAGGTAGCATTGTAGCGATGTAAAATCTCAGAGCTAAACGTGGCCCGACCTTGTCACTAGAGCAAGGTGAAAGTGTGGCTAATGAACAGCAGCTGAAACATAATGTGAGGCACCAGAGAAAAGCTTCCAGTCTCAGAACCAGAAGCGTCGGCCTCTGCATTTAGGCCTAAGTTCGTAACCTGAAACCAGAATGCTTTTTTAAAATCAACAAAACAATCAATGCTTTTCCTGAGGAAGGAAATTGTGTTTCAGCTTTCGTAGGACACACACACACACACACACACACACACAGTGTCAGGTGCCCACTAACAACCTACAAAAAACAGGACATATAAACGCGTATTAGCGTTACTAGCATTCCTTCTCCGTAAAAGGATCCGAGCTCTGTCAGTGGGTCCGTTAATAGCTATGTAATTACAATAGCTCTTTATCACAGATATCAGTATGTTTGCCAAGACATGGCATCGATATGAGATGAGTATACACACTGGATCATGTCATTATGGGAAAATAACCAACAACAGGCTGATGTGATGAGTTACTCTCACTCATTCACACATTTGCCGAAACGCTTAATCAAGGGTTGCGGGGAGGTTGGAGCCTATCTCAGCTGACACCGGGCGAAGGCGGGATGCACCCTACATAGCTCGCTAGACCATCGCAGGACTAACATGCGCACACACTTACACCAAGGGGAAATTTGGACCAGCCACTTAGCCTAATGTGCATGTCTTTGGACTGTGGGAGAAAACCCTCACAAGCACGGTGAAAACAAGCAAACTCCACACAGAAACGCCCGTGCCCGGCATTTAAACCAGAGTTTAAACCATGCTAAGAACTGCACCACCATGCCACCCTGAAGACTTGGTGCTATATTTCAATAAAAGCAAATCCTAAAGTGGTTTATTCAGTTAAATTTTTTTTAAAAAAACATAAAAAATTTTCTTCTTTACAATTGTGTATATTATATTGTGCATGTTATTTTGCTGTTAAAACCAGTCGCTGTATCTTAAGGTTCATTCAGCTTTTTAGTTCTTTTTAGAACTAGTCCGTCACCTGCGCTCTCTTGCATCTGACTCAAAATCCATCCAATCCCGTCTCATCTCTCAGGAACCGTGGACTGACCCCCACCAGAAGCGTCCAGCTAAAGAACACTCTACTGACGCTCTTCCCAAGCACTCTGTCGCTGTTCCGCACTTCAAAGGGTCTTGCCAGTTCATAATTTACAACCGCTTGAGGTGAAGAGCTCGAAATCTTTTCTTCCCCACCGTCTAGAGTAAATGGTGGTTATTCATGACCCGGTCACTACACACAACACATGCCTGAAAGTACGCCAGGGTGTCTCAGGAGTGAAGCCTCCAAACGATTAAGCACTGAAGAACATCATCGATTAAGATTTCTAAAGACCTACAAGCCATTCATGTATTACATGATCTGAACAATTAATTAGGACCAAAACTTTCCACCATAACACACACCACAAAACAGGAAACATTTAAAGGTGATTATTTACTAGGAAGTGGATGATGTGTTTTATCTTCTATTACCAGTTTATTTTGGCTGAATGCAAAGTTTTTCCAGTAAAACAACCCCAGTTCACAGGCTTAGTATAACACAGGCTTAACAGTAAGAAGACCAGAGGAATGATCATGCACACGGAAAATACCTTGGTAGTGCAATCCCAATTCACAGAACGTAAACCGTCAAAAGAAATCCCGCCTACTGGCGATGAAGATTCTATTAAGTCTTCCTTCTGATTCACTAAAGTTCTTCACCTACTGTCTTCATAATACGTCCTCATGCAAGTCTTATTACAGCGTCTCACCTAACCGAGCAGCCACCTGCTCCCGCTCAATCATCCACCCAATCATCCACCCAGCTCCTGAATGATACCGAGTACAACTACAGCCATTATTCACTATCCTGGACCTGTCTTACTGTGCTCATCACTCACCATCAACACTGTCCATCTAATCTACCTTCCTTCATCTCCACGTGTATCTCAGCATCGTGTCAGGAGGCTGATGGGGGGGTGGGACACTTTTTATATCATATAATAAAGAAACAGCAGATGAAGGCTTGCTGTTTTGTAAACCCAAGTGCACATGACTCTCTGATTCATTCAAATGTATTTTCCAGTGTGTTCTCCAATAAGCCATGCCCCCAAAAAAAGTCCAGAATCCAATAATAAAACAATCTGACCTTTATTAACACGTCGGTATGAACAGATCTGTAACTATCTATCTAAAATTAGCATCTTTTTGGCAAAAAGACTGCAGGTGTAACATAGCTTTGGTTTGCTAGCTGCTCCTTTTGTTTAACCCAAATCCAATAACTCTAGAATAGAAAAATACTATTCTAGCTTCAGAGACAAATATTTTGATAGCATGAGCTGCACACACAGTTGAGGCTCAGGACTGATTTGTATCAGCAGCCCTTTAATCCTGACACAATAATAACAATAATAAACCAACAGGTCACGCCGAACTTTAGAGTAATGACAATTTTTCTTCGTGATTGAGAGAACCTCTCAAACACACTGCTAATAATGCGTTGCTGGTTGTGCTACTGGCTGAAAACACACACACACACACACACACACACACTTTCCCACGCCTCCACCCAAACACTAGCACGATACATATTCCCCTTAAATCCCCAAGTCAGCAGTGGACGTGAACCTGTGACACTCGGCTCAGTTACCGAAATTTACAATAATTTCCTGTTTACACAAATGAAGTGAATAAAATAAAAATCCTACCGTTTATTTCAACCATTCACACACACACTCTCTCATCTACGGGCAATTTGGAACAGCCAATTAGACTAATGTGCATGCCTTTGGACTGTGGGAAGAAACCAGAGTATCCGGAGGAAAGTCATGCAAGCACAGGAAGAAAATGCAAACTCCACACAGAATCGCTGAGAACTCAAACTCCGGACCTTCTTGCTGTGAAGCGGACCTGCTAAAGACTGCAGCACTGTACTGCCATGTTTTATAATCTCTAATAATGTAACAACTACTTTATTACTCAATTTAATTTAAATAATCATCACTTAATTAACTGCTTTCAAAAATTACCAGGAAGAATTTCTATGAAAAATAACATAAGGAGAGAACTCAATATTTTTTTATATATTAATCTATGAGATATTAAAATAACATATATATAATAATAATATAAAAAATTTGGATTAATTACCTAACAAAACTTTATTCAAGGAATCCATTGATTATATATGAAAATATAAAAATAATTAAAAATATATATATTATTAAAATGTAAAACATTGATGCAAATTTTTAATTAAAATAGTTTTTAAATGTAATAAAACAGAAAAAATGAAATAAAAATTAATGATAATAAATGTGATAAACAACTTTAAAAGTGAAAGTAAAATAATTGAATAAATGAACACTAGACTGAACTTTATGTCATGAATCAATGAAGAAATAAAATTATTTACTGATTTTAAGCCTGAGTTTGTCAGCGAATGAAACTCAATTTTTCTTTTTTGTTCAAATTACAAAACTAACTAGAAGTTGGTTGTAACGTGACTGTATGAGACATTTAAACCCAGCGAAAGTCTGAATTTCCTTCCTGATTGTCACAGTGATTAGTGAATGGTTAGTGGATGATTATGGGATGAAAAGCTCCTTTTAAAACAAGTTGCTTTATCTTTAAAAGGGCCTCTTAACATGCAAGTTGTGAATTAGGCCTCAGTCCACGCCTCAGGCTCAGGTTGATCCCAGACAGTTGAACACGCCTTAAAATGTCAGGATTAAACGCTTAGCTTAAGTTTAATTCCTTCCTCCTTCCCTCCCTCCCTCACTCTCTCTCTCTGTCTCTCTTTTTCTCTCTCTGTCTCATCCTCTCATTCTCCTTTCTCTCAGTCTGAGAACCTGCTCAGACCCGACGCAAGTGGGGGATGTCATTAACTGAGCGTCAGACTGGCTGTGCCCGCGGCATCACGCCACCTGGGACGATGTGACCTTTAACCCTCAGCTTGTGCTTTTCATTAATGAACACTGTCTTAGTCGTGGCCTTGAGCTATCTGCAGACCTACTGTTCCATTCAAGGCTCGTAAATTATGAGTCAAAATCCACTGAACATTCCAGAAATTAATTAGGTGTGATGGAACCACAGAATTTTATTATTTTATTAATTTATTTTAAATGTATTTGCAGCTAATATGTCGTGCAGTGTGAGGATATGCAATGTGCATATTTTGAAATTGCATGTAGGATATGCAAGACGCATTTCAGTTAACCAGAATGGAACACTCTCACAGTCGGGCTGATGAGCCTGTGAGGTCACACAAGTGAAGATCAAATCCAGTGGGTCCATTTTAAACGTGTAGTGTGTAGAGTATGAGCACTGGTGAACAGGAAAGGTCATGATTAAAAACTTGAACTTGTCCGTATTTCCCCCCTTGGACAGTTTTCTCTCTCTCTCTCTCTCTCTCTCTCTCTCTCTCTCTCTTTCTCTCTCTCTCACACAAACACACACACCATTCTCACACCACAGCTTGTAATTATGGAGCCTCCTGTAGCTAAGTGTTCTCCCATCACAGTTCAAAGGAGAGCATCACTCACGCGCCATCATTACAGAGTCGGACAGCTGTTTAGACCTTAATAAGCCAGTCAGGTTTTTCGGGAACTGTCAACTGAATTATGTGCCAAACCAAATTCCTGTGGTGTAACATCGCACCCTGAGGAACACCTCATCACAATGTTAATAGATCCAGGTCACAAACAACACGACAGCACACATCGACAAATTATTTCTATTCCAGAAGACGTATAGCAGATTGTTATCAATTGCAAATTGGGTTGAAACTTCCAGTTAATCACCACTGTCATATTTTTTGAGGGTTTTTTTTTTTGTGTAAAATACCTTTGACAGTAAGGTACTAATCAGAGCTTGATACTAGCAGTTGATGAGGAAGGACCACATGATGTGGTCGCTGTGAGCTTAAAATATAAGCAGATACACTTCATTTAGATAGTTAACCTTTTCTACTCACTGTAATTGCTTTTCTGCTAAACTCTAAGAACACTAAGTCGTGTCTTCAGTGAAAGTGTGCTTCTTTTAAATTGTGCTGACCGTCGGTGCATTTGTTGATGTTTTTGTTCATGTAGCAAAAACACTTAGCCAAGAAAGGCTACATCCGGTTAAAATGATCCACTGAAGAACACTGCTGATGGGTTAAAGGAGATAAATGAGTAAGAAGAAACCATTTATGTGCTCATTGTAGGGAAAAGTGTGAGGTGTTGATCTGCCTCAGGTCTGTTTTCCAGTCCCTCTCAAACACAAGTGTAGATTTCAAGTCCAACTTTCAAGACAGGACTGATTGGAAAGCTGGAATTTCATCCAAGCTGTAACAAGAGTATGTTATGTGCTCTAACAATGTGTGTCTAGTACATACTAGGACCAAACTGTGAAAAATGTTTAAGTCCCAAATTCCCGAAATTACTTTGCAGATATGTTCATTAGGCTCGACCCCGTAGCTCCGGTTTAATCTGCGATTAAACACATCGGTTTTCTTCCTAGAAATACAAATCATACAAAAGAAATCTAGTCATGAGATAAAATAAGTGTTCTTACATTATATTAATTTCAGACCTAGCTTTCTTTCATAATTAGCTTTCTTGGTATTTGTGAGTGTTGTGACAGACTGACGTAAGCTTCGGAAATGTTCGGAACAAACCCGGGGGTGGGGGGGGGGTGGGGCAAAGAAGTTGGTTTGGCGATTTGTTATGAATGAACCAATAAATGTAATTAAAATTCATAATAAATGAGTAGAGGCAGAGGCGGTCATAAGCCCATTGTTCCAGAGTGTAAGAGATCGTAAGAGCTTACAACCGCCTCTCCCTCTACTAATTACAATCAATACCTATTAACCATTATGTGTGCATCCACACATTTTTCCAGAGGCCGTCTCCTTGAGGAGTATTAAAACACAGAAAAGCATGAAGGCCCTAATTAATTTCTTCACACTGTTCAGCCTACCAAAGGAAATCCAGTCGGATCAGGGGTCAAACGTCATGTCAGGCCTATTCTAATGTGTGGTGCACCAACTCGGAGCCAAGAAAATAACATCCAGCACATACCACCCGGAGTCCCAGGGAGCCTTAGGAAGATTCCACTCAACCCTAAAAAATATGATCAACACCTATCTCGCCACAAAAACAAGAAATGTTGGGACGAGGGGATTCCACTACTGCTGGATGTGGCTAGAGAATCGATACATCGAATCATTCCACTTGGTATTAGGTCACACGGTACAAGGTCCATTAAAGCTTCTGAAGGAGAAATGGCTACACCTGTACCGTGTCAACCCCGACAAGGCCGAATTGATACAAAAGGAGATCTCCTACATGCTGGAGAATGACATCATCAAACCAAGCAAGAGTGACTGGGCTTCATCTTGTGTCTTGGTTCCTAATCCAAATGGTTCACTCAGATTCTGCACCGACTACCGAGAAGTAAATGCACTAACAAAGACCGACTATACCCACCTATTTCATTTAAGTTTTTCTTACATTATTAAGTGCTAATCTGACTATCACCCTGACCAAGAGTGAATCCGGTCAATCTACTGTGACCTGTGTTGTTGGAAATGTGCGCATAGCCCCCATCACAGCAAAAGTCCAAACTATCGGGGATTTTCCAGTGCCAGAAAACAAATGCAGCCTAATGAGATTCCTAGGTATTGCAGGCTACTATAGGACATTTTGCAAAAACTTTGCTGACAACACTGCACCAATAACAGATCTATTGAACAAAAACAAGGTACATTTGGTCCGACTCTTGTCAGAAAGCCTTTAACAATGTCAAATACTTGCTGTGTTGAACCCATTCTTCAGGCTACGGATTTTAGCAAACCCTTCAGTTTGACCATAGATGCTTCTCATATTGGTGCAGGTTCTGTACTATAAGTCAGATGATAGTGACACCAAACATCCAATCTGCTTCTTCTCAAAAAAATTCAATACACACTAAGAAAATTATTCCACCATTGAGAAAGAGACATTAAGTCTATTTAGCAATGCAACACTTTAAAGTATATCTATCCTCTTCCAACCAAATGATAGTGTATACCAACCACATCCCGCTGATATTCCTACACAGAAAGGCACAGAAGGTTATTAGGTCGGAGTTTAATGTTACAAGAATACAACCTTGACATAAAACACGATAAGGGAGTAAATTATGTGTGTGCAGATGCACTCTCTCGATAAATATATTTATCGAATTGGTCGTAGATTTATAAATTATTTTCTAATTACGTACCAAAAAATGTCACTATGTAACATTACATTTGTCATTTGATCGCATATGTATCCCATGATGTTTTTATTTGTTTGATATTTGTTTCATGATCTCCGTGTTGTTCCATATTGTAAAACCATCAAAAAAGTTGTCATTAACGTCAACTTTTCTTTCAGGGGTTGTGTGACATGACAGGCATATCCTGTTTCTATGGTAACGCAACCATAATGTATATCTGCTATGACAAAGCCCACCAATTGTGATGTAGTCATGATGATGATGATTATGACGTCACACTGAGGTCTTCTAAGACAAAGTCTGCCAATTGTGCTGTATGTTGATGATGTCACAGAGGACCTTGTTAACGATATAAGTGCGAAGACCACTCTCTTGTGCTTGCTGAGTAGACTACGCAGAAGCCTGGAGAACCAAACTTTGCCTGCTGCGGGATCCAAGACTTCATCCGATTTATTATGTATGAGCCAATAAATGTAACAATTTGTTACTAATTGTTACATTTACTGGCTTATTCATAATAAATCGCCAAACCAACTTCTTTGCCTGACCTGGTTTGTTCTGAACATTTCCGGAGCTTGTGTCAGTCTGTCACAGTGTCTTTTTAGGTCCAGCAGCAGCAGCAGCAGAAGCGTGAGAGCATTACTGCAATGGAAAGGGCTCTAACGTTGAACAGATGTGTTCAGGGTCGCTTTTGTCCAGCATTGTGTATTTGTTTGACTGCAAGACTGGTGTAGAGGCCCCGCCAAGCCGCTGGCTAAAGCTTCAATACTAATAAATGGTAATTTATTAAAGCTGGACTGCTGTTGCCTAAACAGTCACTCTGGTATGTGTTTACATGAAGACTTCAGGAATAAACAGACACTCATACTCTCTCTCCATCAAAAGTGTCACAAACCTGCCATTTCTTTACAAAGTTAGAGATTTGGGGCCAAGTTAACTGATAGTGCACAACACGTACAAACGGTATTCTGGCATTAAAACCTACTGTTGGACCAAGTTATTTTTAAGACTGATCTCAATACCTCTGCCAAGGTAGTTATGGTTTTGCTGTGGTTTGTATGTCAGCTGAATTACACAAAAAGTTATAGGTGGATTGTTATAAAAATTTCTTCCAGAGGTGGGGCTTTGGACAAAGCAAACTCCATGTTGGAAATGATCAGGCTTAAATTCTGGATCCAATAATTTTTTAAAGGATTCTTTCACATTGTAAGATAGGATGGTGAGATAGGATAGGGAATTGGGCTTGGTGGAAGTTTGCCTCTCCGAGGGCTCATGCATATGTGCTTGTAGGCTGCTCCCTTTCAGATTGCAAATGGAGAGGATGTAGCTATATTTCAATTATTCAAGCTACATGATTTACTCAGGCTTGCAATTGTCAAGTTATTGTTAATTATGTCCTTATTTAACAGCAAAAAATAATATTTTGCTTTAAACCAAGATGTTTCCAGAGTGAAAGTAAAATGTGTGAGCAGGAAGACAAATAAAAACGGAAGAGCAGGATTTTCTGTCGGTTTTGTGGTTTCCTTTTCTCATTATAAAGAAAATTACACTTTGGGTAAAAATTAGATGTCGCAATCAGATTAGCTCCTGTTCAGAGGCAGTGCGCTTCAGGGCCTTTTCTTCTGAAAGAGTTTCATAATTAACTGATAAGTTGATTCAGGTGTGATCGAGAAAGAGAGAAATAAAACCTGTAAAACTGTGCAGTACTTTACACAGAGCTCATATGATGCAAGAGCTAAGGATTAATGCACTTAAGGACAAGCTGATATAAGAAAACAGCAGGGAAAAAATGCTATGAGCTTATGCTAACATATTTAACTCCACTACTGCTAGACATGCTGTTATAGAAAATTTATCAACACCTTTGAACCAATCAGAACAGTTTTTGTGGTAATCCATATATTAAAGTTTCGTCCTGTGCAAAGTCATCAGTCTGTACGCTGCAGCGTATACAGCGTAAAGCACCTGGAGGGCGAGCTTAGTGATCCCGACAGTGGATGATCAGAGGCTAATTACAAAACTGATGTAATCTCTCCAGGTTTTTTATGTTTATTTATTTATTTTTACTTTTTGGTGTTGTGTTTTTATTTCTTTTCTTTTCTCATTTATTACAAATTGGACTCATTTTGGTGATGTCTCACAGCAAGAAGGATCCACGCTCAAAATCTTGCACCCAGTCTGCATGTTCCCTCCACCTGCATGGTTTGCTTCCGAGTGCTCTGGTTTCCTCCCCAGTCTAAAGAAATGTGAATAAGGTTAAGCAGCTCCTCTAAATTGTCCATAGGTGTCAGTGTTTGTGACTGTATTAGTTCTGTGAAAGATTACCACCTGTTCAGAGTGTCACCCTGCCTCTCGTCCAAGGTCAGCTGGGATTGGCGTAAGCTCAGCCCGTGATCCTGATGATTAAATGGTACAGATAATGGATAGAAGGACAGACAGATGGATTGATGGATGGTTTTGAAACAAGGATACAGGATGAAGAAAGCAAGTCTGGTTTTAAAATGGTCTTGTATAGTACATGGACAAAACCAAATCAGCAGCAAAAAAGTCATGTCTATCAAAACTCTTTTTAAAGTTAAAAGCATTCTATCTTCAAGAAAAGTATGACCTTGCTCTGACCTTGCTCTTTGACCGAGACATTTTAAAAACAAATCATCTGGTATTGTAGAGTCCCCACCAAGTTTGGTGAATATTGTGCCCCTTGCAAGACCCATAATGATGTACAGTCGACTCTTCAGTACTTCTATACGTCATAAAGGTGTTTAAACCCTCTCATTGGGGTGGGCGGGCCACCTCCTCCAGCATCCGTCTTTGAGTGGGAGTTTGTAGGACCATGCTCATTTTCAAATGTATGCTAATTGAGCCTCATCATTCACAGAAGTTCATGCCCCCCTCCCCACTCTGTCTCCTTTAACAGAAGACTTGTATATTTATTTAAAGGATGCTGTTTGAAATCGACGTCCTTGTAGCTCCAATGCTCCAGAAAGAGAGATTACTGATTGAATGTGAAAAAAAAACCTTTAGCTGATTTAGATGAAGAGAATCATTGTGCACACTTCCTCTCTTGTCAAAATGTTCCCCTAATTATTAAGATAGAAAAAGAAGATATGTGAATTCATTTTGTACAGGAGTTCACGCTAATCCATTCCACAACACAGCGAGACTGCTGAATAAGTGTACACGGGCTGATAGGCGATCCTCTTTTGCATTTCACGTCCTAATAAACCCAATTACAGCCTCACAGAGGAGTTAATCTCACACGGATCTTCTTTCACACACATGATGAAAACGGCTCAAAAATCCTTCCTGGGTCGCAATTCTGCTTCGCTCTGTTATTAAAACGCAGAGTACAATCCATAGATAAAAAGAGTGCTGTTATTGCAAGTACCCTTTGTAGATATTAGAAAATATAGAGCGAGAGAGGGAACATGATTTTTTTTCCCCAGGTTTTTTAAGAAAAAGAAAACTTTTCAGGGAATTCAGGAGAAGTAAAACTCTGCTGACGGAATCTTTTTTTTTTTCTAAAAGCATTACAGCGTAGCTCAGAGAATTAAATGCAGCAGCTCGATATTGCAGACTCGATATTGCTGCTCCAACATGATAAGAAAAACTTACTTTATTGTGACAGTAAATTTTACCAGACCTTTTATAAAGAGAATAACAGAAGCCCAGAGGAGCCTGGAGGTGCTGATAGGGGAGAGCGCAGAGAGGATGACGAGATCAGGACAAGATGCGATAAAAACACTTCAAGGCTATTCTTTAAAAGACAGACACTTTAGGTTTTCTTCATTTTAAATCAAGATGTGAGGATTAGCTCCTAAAATGGTCATGATAAGAATTGTAAGAATCTACGTATGGAAATCTAAGCTGCGTGTGAGCAACAAAGCGGCCGGAAATCATTTATTCTAAGTAAGAACTGGATGTCTGCTCAACAAAAGTTGTCTTGTTTTCTCAGTTTGTTATGTGCAGCATAAGTACAATTCTATTCCGTTTTATTTGTACAGCAGTTTAACAACAGACTCTATCACAAAACATTGTTATAGAACCCCGGATCTAGATTAAAATTGTTTCATGCTCAAAAACACTGAATACTTGGGTCCACACCCACGACCAGTTCTGGGCTTGTTAGGGGCGGGGCTTATAAGCACAGGATTGCTTTCACACTGCACTGCAACTTGGTTGGTCATGATGTCACATGATGAAATTAGTGATCGGTGGATCAAATTGAAAAATGAAACATAAAGAACAGATAAACTAAATACAGCTGCAGAATTCATTTGGATATCTGAATGATTCCACTCACTAAAATCTATTTTACTGTTCACCTGGATATGACAAATTTGAAGCTAGAACTTTACAGCAATACACAATGGCCAACATACCTATATCTGTACTATATATTCCATAGTTGTTGAAGAGAAATGATGAGTATCTGCACTTCCCCCTTGAGTCCTCCTCATGTCTTCTTCTAAAAGGTGTTTTTCCTCCATACCTTCTCCTCACCTCCAAGTTGCTCATTAGGAATAACCGCAATGTATGTATGTATATCCACAAAGATGCTTTGTGTCCATTGTTAAAAAAAAAACAACATAACCTAGAAGCAATATTCAATATTACAGCCCATCAGATCAGGAATGTTACTTGGATCCTGACCAAAAGTTGATTTCCTATAGATCTTATATAGGTGTTGTACTGTAATTTTTGTGGAAGCAAAACATTTCTCAGGGAGAATCTGTTAAAATTGGTAATGAATTAAAAAGAATCCCAAATATGGATCACCACCAAATTTTTATGAAGTGTAAGTTGGGCTGTTCTCCACCCCTCCAAGACATTCCTCAACATCCGTTTATAACGTTCTACATAAAGTAGCTAACAAATAAACAGACACGCAAATATAAAGCAGGCAGATAAAGGCCCAAAAACAACCGCCAGTGACAGAGGTAAGAAAATGAAGGTGAATTGAAAAGTTGAAGTGCATGGAGTGGGTAAATGAAACTGATGAATTACTGAAGGACAGATAAGAGTGCATTTCCTTAACCCAGGAGCAGACACGGCTGTGATTCATCATCTTCTCATTCCATGCTAAAGAGCAAACTGCTTTATGTAGGGAACTCAATCCGGCTAGTTAAAGCCTGAATTACTGTCTCTCTTCACTCCTCAATTCCCCGCGATAACAGCTTCATCTGAGCAAGGAACGCAGAATGAGGAACAGCTGGCAGAGAAGTGAACGTGGATCTGATTAGGTTAGATGATGGAGTTAGGCCTCAGGCTAACACACTTCTGTGTTCAAGGAGGAAGAAGAGGAGGATACATCGTATGATTTAAGGAAATCTCAGGATGCTGGGATAACGAGAAACGAAACAAAGCCAGATCACTGTAATCAGTCTCATATGAGTATTCTGAGCAAAAACCTCTACTCTGAGCTGATAGTGAAGTGCGACAATCATCATCATTTAAATCAAAATGCAAAAAGATTCAAAGGAGTTTTTAAATTATGCCAGACTTTAGAGTTTCCCCAAGACCTTACAGGTTTTACTTTGAGTTTTTTCATCATAATATTGATGTCAAAATGTTTTCTGTTTAGCCCCACCCTCTAGACTGATTGATATAATGACTCTAGCACAGACATACTATTGTGGAAAGCAAAACCTTTCACCTGTTGTTCTCAAATACTAAATACTAAGCACACTAAATACTAGTTCAGCAACAGAAATAATTTAAATCAATTTACTTGAAAGGCAGCTAATCAGAACAGCATTTGAGTTTCTTCTTAACATTATTGTAACTCTTCTCCATTAAACTGTTATGTATGATACCAAGCTTATTTAGAGACCCAAAAGTGGGTTCAAAACCTCAAAATAAAACAATAGCAGGGGTTCACTGGCTAAACACTTAATTTTAAAAACACTTAAACAACACAATGTAACTATAAGTCAATCAAATTGCTGTTAAATTAAACTGTCCACTTAGGAAGCAACACTGATTGACAATCAATTTGACCTGCTGTTGTGGAAACGGAATAAACAACAGGTGGAAATTACAGGCAATTAGCAAGACACCCCAATAAAGGAGTGGTTCTCAGTTCCTTTGCTTTCTGGCTGATGTTTGATCAGCGGTGCTTTCACTCTAGTGGTTGCATAAGACAGCGTCTACAACCCACGCATGTGGCTCAGGTTGTGCAGTTCATCCAGGATGGCACATCAATGCGAGCTGTGGCAAGAAGGTTTGCTGTGTCTGTCAGCGTAGTGTCCAGAGCTGGGCCAGAGAACACCAAGATTGGCAAATTCACCACTGGCACCCTGTGCTCTTCACAGATGAAAGCAGGTTCACACTGAGCACGCTGTGGAGAACGGTCTGCTGCCTACAACATCCTCCAGCATGATTTGGTATTTTTGGCAGTGGGTCAGTACTGGTGTGGGGTGGCATTTCTTTGGGGGGCCACACAGCCCTCCATGTGCTCGTCAGAGGTAGCCTGACTGCCATTAGGTACCGAGATGAGATCCTCAGGTCCCTTGTGAGACCATATGCTGGTGCAGTTGGCCCTGGGTTCCTCCTAAGGCAAGACGATGCTAGACCTCATGTGGCTGGAGTGTGTCAGCAGTTCCTGCAAGACAAAGGCATTGATGCCGCCCGTTCCCCAGACCTGAATCCAATTGAGCACATCTGGGACATCATGTCTTGCTCTATCCACCAACACCACTTGCACAATGGACTGTCCAGGAGTTGGGAGGAGATCCCTCAGGAGATCACCTGCCACCTCATCAGGAGCAGCCCAGGCGTTGTAGGGAGGTCATAC
>JBCNYG010000021.1:14925492-14936020 GCA_039654305.1 Porochilus rendahli
TGTAGTAAAAAGAAAGAAAGAAAGAAAGAAAGAAATAATAAAATGTTAAACTTGCTGAAGTTTCAGAGTAATACAGGAAGTATGAGAAGTCGGAATGACCCGGCTATACAGGATATAAGAGTCTTTGTGTGTTGTGTTTTTGTGTGTGTGTGTGTGTGTGTGTGTGTGTGTGTGTGTGTGTGTGTGTGTGAAGCTGTCACTCGAAGCCTCTCACACAGAGCGCTGATGTTAACAGTTCCCTTTCTCTTTCTGTCCGTATTGTTACCTCACGCCAGGTGTTTACATAAACCAACACCTGCGACGATCTGTCAAAAATCCTTCCTTCTCTCTGAAACCAAGCCAAGGCCTTCGCTGATTCACTCTCTCCCTCCCTGTCCTTCTTGAAAAGAGAGAGAGAGTGAGAGAGGAAAACAAAGCGTGTTTTCGCAGCGCGCATCTTTGATCACTCAGCAGCCGCCCTGCCTATAAATTCCCTTCCTGCAGAGTAACCTTATGTTTCACCTCCTGCTGATTGGTGTGAGAGGAGGAGGGGGAGGAGGAGGAGGAGGAGGAGGAGGAAGACCTTCTGTAAAACAACCACAAATCTCAAACTCTCTCAAAACTAGTTTGGGGTAAATACTGGCCATGAGCGCAGTTTTGCATGTTGGCCGTGTGTGGACAGTATACGACTATCTGTTTTCTCCTCCTGTGTGTGTGTGTGTGTGTTGGCGTCTTTGCTTATGTTGGTTGTCATCTGATTACCAGTAAACGTCGCACCCTGTGGAACAGAATTTACGTGACTCCCATCCGAAACAAATTTACGACCTGTTCGGGGGGAGGCGGGGTCTGGTGTCGGCGTTACCGTAACGACAGGAGCTTGTCAGTTTAACGGCAGGTTAACGTACATTCCTCCCACTCGTGCTCACACGCCTTACCCATTCGTTCCATCTGAAGATTTTAGGAATGCTAAGCTAAACGACGGGCGGAACGGTGGCGTAGGGGTTAGCACGTCCGCCTCACTGCGGCAAGGTCCCGGGCACGGCGGGGGCGTTTCTGCCTGTGCCTCTTTCTGTGTATCTCTCCTCCCCCTTACTATCATTTCTGACCACTCTCTTCCTCTCGCTCTCTCTCTCTCCCCATGTCCCTCTTCCTCTCCCTATCTCTCTTTAAAACTCTCCACTTGTCTCAGACTCTTCCTCTGATCTGTCCCTCTTTCTGTTTATCTCTCTTCCCCCCTTCTGTCTTTCTTTATATAATTTCTGACCCCTTTCTCTCCCTATCTCTCTTTTATATCTCTCCACTTGTCCCATTGTCCTCCTCCCTCTGTCATTCTGTCCCTCTCTGTCTCATCGTCTCTCCGGCAGTCTGTTTCTTTCTTTCTTTCCCTCTGCCCTTATCTTTGCACTTTCTTCACACTCTCCCTCATTCTGCATGCATGTCTGTCTCTCTATCCAGACCATATCTCCTCCTGTCTCACTCTTCTGTCCCATTTTCCCATCTCACTGTATTGCTCACAATCTGTTTCTCTCTCTTTCCCTCTCACTTTGTCCTTTTCTTTGCCTCTTAGTCTATCTATCTCTCTCTCTACTCCCCCACCCGGATTTGGGGAGCAGAAACTCAAGGCGGTTGTTGGAGCCCTTCAGTGACGTTCAGCTTTGAAGTAGCAGCCAGATGACAGAGGAATGTTACCCCCACCCCCCCACCCACCCCCCATTCCTCCTTCACAATAAACCAGAGCCAGCATGGGGTGAAGCAAACAGTTGATTCTGGCTGCTTTTGACTGTTATATTACTCTAGCGGTGAAGACATCTGTAATCTAGTTACATAACGCCAACGAATTACCAATAAAAACAACTAATTAATAAGGCGTTGGTCCGCCATGAAGCCACCAGGGCGGCTTTATTACACCTCTTGGCATCGATATCACAAATCCCCTGTACGGGTACTGGAACGCGGAACGCCGGGCTTCCTAAAGATCTTCCCTTTAAGTTTTACCGATGGTGCTGGAGAGACGGTGCGAACACGCTGCTCCAAAAGCTTTCGCAGGTCTCGAGTGGATATCTGGTTGTTGTTGTTTACTGATTTGTAACGCCGGTTGCGGACTGTACTAGTGCATTAGCAACACTCTTTGGTCTGTAAGTTCTCTGCTTACAGACTAATTTGTGGTTTTGTGTGTGTTTGAGTGTGTCTGTGAAGACGGGCAGACAGAGAGAGAGAGAGAGAGAGAGAGAGAGAGAGAGAGAGAGAGAGAGAGAGAGAGAAAACAGCAATACATTTTGCTGCTTGCTCCCTCTCTCTCACACACACACACACACTCACACACGATGTGTGAGTGAGAGAGAGAGAGATAGAGAGAGAGAAAGAAAGAGAGAGAAAGCAGCAATGCATTTGTGTGTGTGTGTGAGAGAAAGAGAGATACAGAGAGAGAAAGCAAGCAGCAAAGCATTTGTGTGTGTGTGTGTGTGTGTGTGTGTGTGTGTGTGTGTGTGTGTGTGTGTGTGTGTGTGTGTGAGTGTGAGTGTGCGTTGGGTAATATGTTATACATTTTGGGCAACTAGTGCTAATAACATCTGTGACTCCTCTCCCAGAGTAAACAACACTGATGGGGAGAAGCGAGTTACGTTCACTGCTACAATAACAACCTCCTTAAAACCTGTTTTTGTATATAAGGTTGTAAGGTTTATTCACACATGATAAATTATTGTTAAGCATTAATCATCCAGTGACAACTTTTCCTGGATCAGGGCAAGTGGGTGTGATGTGGACAAAACTATAAGAGGAGAAACGTAAATGTTTTTTCAGCTTTTAAAAAGACTTTCCCAAAATACACTAATATAATAAATTGCTGTGTATTTGAAGTTAATTAGATTTTTAATCACAAAGTCTTTAATAACTCCTGCTGCCCAATTTCTCCAGCCTTCCTCAAAATTTCCCCAATTAGTCATTTTAGGAACTAAACGAAAGAAATACTACTTCACCTTATGCTGGAGGAATATGCTACCTTTTGCTTTTCTGTCTCTCTGTCTATACCTGCTGTGAGGCGGAGGAATAGTGTAGGAAACAGCATAACTGGGAGAAAATGTAGTTAAAAAGAAAGTAAGTAAGCAAGGATGGAAAGAAGGAAGGAAAGAAGAAAGGAAGCAGGCAAGCAAGCAAAGAAGGTTTAAATGAGGGAAGCAGTGAGGCAAACAAGCATAAAAGGAATGAAGTAGGCAAGCAAGCAAAGAAAGAGTAAAGGAAGGAAGGAAGAAAAGAAGAAAGCAAGCAAGCAAAAAAGGAAGCAAGCAAGAAAAGACAAATGAAGGATGGAAGCAAGCAAAGCAATCAAGAAAGGAAGCAAAGAAAAAGAAGAGAGGAAGAAAGAAAAGATGGAAGCAAGCAATCAAGAAAAAAATGGTGGAAGGAACACCTCTGGGGATTTTTTTAAAGAAAATATAAATCACATCAAATAGTTGGAGAAACAGAAAGAAGAAGAAAAATGTCAGAATGTCTGTTCGTGAACTATGTGAACTATTTACTGATACATGAACCTATGACTAACTAAAGGTTATTCTGTAAAATACAAACTGTAAAATTCACTGAAAGCAGCAAAGTCATTTCAGAACCTTGTTTACTCTTGTTAGCCTTACTTCACAACTTTATTAGTTCTGTCCTAACACTTTGCACGCTAGGTAGCTACCAATATAAACATGACATCCAAGTTAATTCATGTCTTAACCAGTGCCTTGAAACATAGGGAGTAGCACATAGTTTCGCAGGCCTTTAGAGCTCGTGATGTACTGTTCCTTCAGTGACTCGCAACACATAAATAAACATCTGGATCATCTTCAGTACCAAACATTTTAATCCAATTATCATTTATCCAAAAGGACTGGCCGTGTTCTGCAGCTCATGCGACGTATGCTGCAAGATTTATTTATGATGCAGCAGATTTATTCTTCGTCTCATCCGTGATGCATTTCCTGCTCTGCATCCACGCAAACCCCACAGCACTTTATCCATACATGAGCTCGGTTTATAAACTGTTATGAGACAGGAACGACCATGTTTTTTCACTTCAGAGATCAAAAAGAGCAGAGCACCTGAATCTGACTGGAGCTCTCCTAATAAATCTGCAAAGAATTATATGAAAAAAAAAGGATTTCTCTGAGTTTAGGAACAGACGGAACAATCTGTATTTATAGCTGTCAGAACACACATGGGAACATTACTCAGAAAATATGCGGTCAAGATGCTAAGCTGAGTTTCAATGTATTTCTTCTACTTCCATTCATGCAACATGATCTTGATTTTGCAATAATGACGGTCTTGTCTCAGTGAGTTGTCTCATTTGTGCATTTGTGAGATGACTGATTTAAGTCCTGCCCTCTTTGTCCCTCCATTCACACCCTGTCGAGGAACTGAATGTCAACGCTCACAGTGTTTTAGTCACAGTAGTGTGCCCTTAATGACCACAATCATGGCTTTGAAATTCTTTAAATTCTTTTGCAATAGGTGCTGAAAAACCAAAAACACAAAAGGCATCCAGATTCCAGAGCCTTACAACAGCAGCTGTCAAAAAAAAAGAAAAAAAAACACCCACACACACCTCCATTATAAAGAAAGAGTCACATTCCTGAGCACAAGTGGACGCACGGTCATCCATCAGTGAGAAATAATTGCTTCAAGCAACTGCCATCGAGGAGGTACGAGTTCAGGGAAAGGAACGCTTAAGAGAAGGAACGAGATCTTCTGTGAGGTCTTGAAAGAAATTTCTCGCTATTTCTTCAGCCTGCGTTTTTAGCACTAGGGTGAACATCTTACTTAAGCAAAGGTCCCAAATAAAAACCTCTCAAGACACTCGAGAAAAAATCCTACTTGTAGATCTCTGTCAATGTAGTAAATAATGAAGAGTCATTGACTTTTAGGAACAAGGTGAAGAAAGGATTACAGAAGCTGACAGTAGAAATCTGGAGATGGAGGAAGGAGTAGAAAGGCATAGGTGAGAAAGTGAAATGATACAGAAGATGGAAGGAGAGGTGAAAGGTAGAAAGAAAACTACAATTGGAGAACAAGAGGTCATCAGAACATCAACTAATTTCCAAGAATGATATTGTGCAGATTAAATTGCTTGTAGTATTGTAGAACTTTGTTGTTCCCAGTGGATTCTTCTGAAGTTCTCTGCAGAACAGTATGCTGCATTACACAGATGACCTGGCCTCTGAGGGGAGGAATAAGTATGCTGTAAGGGCAGAGAGAGGAACACAGAGGAAGTATTGGGCATGTTGGATTTTAATAGCAGCCAATTCCACTCTTCCTGGCTCTGCCGCTACATGACCAGCTGATGAAGTCAGACCAACTCTTAATGCAAACACAGGCAATGCCAAGAACTTGTTTTTCTGCCTTCAGGGAGTTTCAGTACAGATCCTTTCCTTTGCTGAATCAAACTCAGTCATTTATACCAAATGCCAGGTGTTTCCAGGTTACGTGATCGGATTTGAAGTTTTGTTATAGCATGGCACCCCGGAATTGAGGACTGTCACTGGGTATTAAAGGGCATAAAGGAATCCACACCTGAATCCAGACACAGGCAACTAGTTGATCCTCAAATTATAAAGAGAAGGCGGAGCCTGTTTGGGTCACAGAAGCATGTCTTCAGTGTAGGAAGAAATTCAGCTTTATGATTTTTGTTATGAGCATTTTTAGGCTATGTTCACATTAATTGCTTCACTATTCAACTGAAATTTTTGTGCAACTCACATTCATAACAAATTTACCTGTATCCAACTGTAATGTGGACACATCAGTCCTCAAAAAAAAATTACATCAACATGGACATTTATACGATTTTGTCATTTGAAGTCCACCAAAAAAAACCCTTTAAAAAAAAAAAAAGACCCATGGTACTAAACTGGACACACTGGGTCCTGAGTGGCAAAGCGTCAAGGTGTGAAGCTATCACCCAAGATTAATGAGATGTAATGAGAATAATGGCTGACCTTAATTGACCGAACTCTTAGAGAACATTTAAAGTGATCACAAGCCAATCATGGGTGTCGGTGAGCTAATACATACAAGGGGGTGGATAGTGCTTTCCTCTGAGTGGGTTTTGCCACTCATGAATGAATTGTGTTCTTCTCTGTAGGATAGCAAATAACTGACGGTCAGGTCAAGGCTGCAATCTAATCAATTTTAGTAGGTTCTTTCCAGTTTGGCTAGAATTGATTAATTTCCTAAAATATCTCATAGATCACCAACTTCCACATTATAAATAGACAGTCAGAATCTACTGTAAGTCTGTTGGAGATAACTCCAAACAATTTCAAAAACAAATCTAGGCCATGCAGTCACAATAAAAATGCTGTTCAGACAATGCAAAATGAGTTTTCTTTAGTTGCTGTACATTGCTAGCTTCAGTGCGAAGAAAACGAAAGCAAACACTGAAATTCCACAAATAAGGTCCGAGGAGAACTATGGCGATATTATTTCTAGATAAAATGCTCCTTTATAATTATCATCGTCAGCTCAGGTCTGTGTACTTTCTTATGCTTTCCTTGTGTCCTGTTCTTGTGTGTGTTGCTATGCTACGCTAATTAACTTGCACGGTGCCCTGAGATAAACTGGCATTTATTCCAGGGTGTATTCCTGCCTCTTTCCCTCATCTTCCCAGAATTCACTTTGACTGGGAACAGGACAGAGTACTCACTAAAGATGAATGAACGAGCGTTCCTTAAAAATGTATAAACATGTTTAGAAGCAGGGAAAAAATTACACTGTGTGCAACCTTTCAATATTAAAATGCCTCGGCTCTTGTGCTTTCTCACGTTCCCGGGGTCAGAATCCACCACATTCCACACATCTTTCAAAATCGTGTCCATCCTGTGTTCAAATAATTACATTCCTTGGCTCTACATCTTCAAGTCAATATAAATACATAAGTCCACGCCGGCCGTAGAAAATGAAGTCACAACCGAATCTACTTCCACTGCTGGCTCACAGATAAATACTCAATCTATATGTAAATACGGCATACAGGAACAGAAACGAATGGGCATTACATATTTTTCTGTCTGATCAGTGGCCCCCAGAGCCCAACTTATGACTTTTAATGAAACGTGTTAAGCAGATAGGCCGTGTCCAAGAGAATTCATGCTTCAGAGAACAGCATGAAATACCTAAAGGTCTGAGAGATTACACTAACAGAGTCCTAAAGCAAGGCTTTGTGTTGTGATGGCTCAGCAGGTTTGCCATAAAACTTCAAAAGAAAGAATAAGAGAAAAAGTCAGAGAGAAAAATGTTCCACTGGGATTATTTATTTTATATTGAACAAGAAAAACTTCATACTTCATTTACTACTACTACAAATAATAACAATAATAATAATAACAACAACAACAACAACAACAATAATAATAATAATAATAATAATAATAATAATACTTGTTCTAATTCCTCTTCTTGATATTATTATTATTATTTATTTATTTATTTATATTTTAAGTTACATTTCAAAACCTAACATTATTAGTTCAAAATATCACTTACACCAAAGATCATTATCATAAATGGAACAAGTCATGATATTTAAAAAGGTAATCTGTAATCACAGTTAGAACTATGGCCACACCGAGTATAAGGTACCTCCACCACGCAGCACTGATAATGTAGTAAATAGGCCCTATATGAGTTCTGGTTTAAATTACCCGTGTGCTCATTTTATTATATGCTTTATATTACTTGACCATATAAGAGAAAGAAAACTCTCATTTTAAGGATTTACAAGATAGCAGGGTATTGACCTTTCAAGGTTCATCAAAAGTTATTGTCTGTTGTGAAAGTCCATATATGGTTTTCTATGAGTGTTTCATAACAAAAGAATGTCTGTTGGAACTAATTTCAAAGCTATAAGTGATCATAATTATTTGACCTTGAATTTGAGCTTTCAAGGTCACTCACATTCAAAAGTGGACTATGGCATTTGAAATCATTGTGTATTACCCAGTTAATAAATGGGTGAGATTTTGTTGTTTTCCTGAATCACCACAATGCCAGTCCAAGAATTCACTAAATGCATGATGGGTAATGATTGAGGGTGGTTGCTGCATGCAGAATGTATGTTAGATTTAATGTTTAGTTTGTAAAAGCATGTAACAAGTATTTTAGAGCAAAGAGGAAGGAACTTCACACAGTGTTTGTCGGGGATATTAATCATACAGAATTCCTCTCATAGCCCACACTCGCAGCTGCATGCACTCCAAACCAGAAAGCTTGGGTGATGATGTTGCAACAGGATAATTGTGTTAGACAGCATTAATATCACATGATCATCACAACCCCTATTTTTCATTTAGCAGAATAAAATTAATGTTCACCTATAAACAAATATACATTTTTAACCTAAAATAAATAATGAAATTAAAAGGGGGTTTAAAGCTATCCTGGATTTAATTATAGCATGATCCTCTGGCGGAGTGTGTAATAAGTGATGCTCCTTCCTGTTACTACAACACTACAAGGACAAAAACACAGAGCTTAGTGGATGAGGCAATGCCCTCGGCGACACAAATCAACCTCTTAGCCTGTGGAGCGCTCGCGGCTTTTACCCTACACCACAAATCTCTTCCCTCCACACATAACTGGTATTTGATTCTGAGTTCATTAGTGCCAGAAAAGCCTGCAGGTGATGGAGTGTGTAAGACTGGTGACATGTGCATCGGACTAAAGAAGTGAACTTATTTCAGCCAGTTTCTCAGGAAGGTTTTATTTGCATGTTATCAGATATCTGAGCTATTATACACTTGATAAAGTAGGATTATAAATGAATCTGGCCATGTCAAAACTAAACTACAGTCCCTGCTTTCATTTCACAAGTTATAATTCCTTCATCACTGCTTTCTGAAAAATTGATGCAATGTTTCTGGATTTTTTTTTTTTTTTGAAGTTCCAGTGTAGATCCACTTACAAAGAGGTGTTAAGAAATAACACAGAAAATAAAGAATACAGTACCAACACCAATTATCATGCACCAGGAACAACATCTCTGCGAATATACTACTTTTTTCTGTTTAAAGGCGTTTTTCATATATTTGCAGAGATGAAAAACAAAGCAATCTTACAGGAAATTCCAGGGGGAATCTACATGCCACATGAATATACACCAAGTCCACTGAAGTCTATTCCTCAGCACAACAAACACATAATCACCTTCTCCATCAATTTTACTTTGCTTACAAGGAAAATATACACAAACTATGGAGAATTTATCAATAATTAGCAAAATACGAATTCATACAGAGACAAAAAAAGTTTGTTTATGGTGAATAACCATTACATACTTTTGAATTAACATATAGCAGGTAGTTTATTTAAAATTTTATGTTTATGTATTTATTGTGTGTATTAATTAATACATAACTGAAATACATAGCTTGTTGGCAAGGAATGTGATTGTGTCTTAAGGAAAGAAGCATGAACGAGTGATGGTGAGTGAAAAACAAAAAAACATATCCATTAAATAGTAATATTAGAGTGTATCTTGGATGTATTAAAAAATTCCATGTATGTGTGTTTGTTACACAATTCAGTATTTTATGACGAAAACAGACTTGACTTGATTGTGGCTGTCACTGTGTGTTATTCATGAGAAGAGCTTCTTAACAAGAACACCATTGCATCCTTATGTAATGAACTTGCCCTGATTTAGAAACCTACGGAGCTACTGTAGTAAATGTTGGCTCATGACTCTGAACTGACTTCATCCCCTTCAAATGCAAACACATAATTATAACTAATCCTAATCCTACCCTCTTTGTAACCACAGCTTTCTTTGTTGTAGGTCCGTCAGGCTCGGCAGTGTGACATTACGCATGTTTGTACACTCAAGTGCATGGGTGCAAACCTGCCATTATGTGTCCTAATCCTCTAATCCAGTTTTACAAAGTCAGAATAGAAATACTCAACCAACTGGCAGAGAGAAAAGGACCACGTGCAGGGGGTGGTACAGGTATAAGCTATAAACTAAAAGCAAAAATAAAATAAGAGGAGAATTACAGAAGAAAGAAAGAAAGAAAGAAAGAAAGAAAGACAGAAAGAAAGAAAGAAAGAAAGAAAGAAGAACAAGTTGAAGGAAGTAAGACAAAAAGAAAGGAGAATAAGCAAGGTGCTAAAAAGTAAGGAAATTAGCAAAAAAGGTAAGAGGGGAAAGAAAGAAAGAAAGAAAGACAGAAAGAAAGAAAGACAGAAAGACAGAAAGAAAGAAAGAAAGAAAGAAAGACAAAGTTTGTGGGTGTGTGTAGCCTGGTGCTCTTGTCTTGAGCAGTATAAAAGTAGAGCATGAGGACAGTGCGGAGTAAGCGAGTGTCTGATAGCAAGAATGAGAAGATTTATCACCTGAGAACCTCATTCCTAAAGAACCAGCAGCATTACAGCACAAGACAGCATGAGAGCTTACAGCTCTACATTAAGGTGTAATGTGCCTACAGTGTCACGAAAAAGAACCGAGAGAGACAGACAGACAGACAGACAGACAGAGAGAGAGAGAGAGAGAGAGAGAGAGAGAGAGAGAGAGAGA
>JBCNYG010000021.1:14980645-14996699 GCA_039654305.1 Porochilus rendahli
ATTGTAGCCCCTCAGCAGTAATATCATTTACTCCACTGTTCTGTGTGAGGGAGCATACAAATAAAAAAAGGAAATCTGCCCTGGTGCTTTATATACGCCTCTAAATTTAGCGGGTTCATCGGGTCTACATTAACATTCTTCAGCACTTGAATCGATGATCTACAACCCGGATGTTTTTATGATATTTTGGAGAGAACACTGGCTTTAATCCAAGGGTGTTTTTTTATCCCCGAGACCATTAGAAGTGGCCTGCTTTCCTGTACAGGCTTCCCATCAAGCTTTGCGGACTTTTTTTTTTTAAAATCAAGATAATCAAGTGATTGAGTTTAACACACTGCAACACTGCAGGTGGCGCTACATATAAACATTTTAATCCGTCGATCCACTCCCTCTCCACTCCCATCAAGACTTACTGAGAGTTTCAGGTGCTCTGGGAGCAGGTCCTTCAGCTGTGCGATGCACTCGTTTATTCTGTCACGTCTTTTCTTCTCAATCAGGCGATGCGGTAGCTTGTAGGTGTCCTGCAGGCAATGAAGGTAATGTTCAAGCTCCAAACACAAAATTATCTGTCAAACTTTCAGCAAATGTTCCAGCATGAATATTTCACACAAAACCCATGCTTTAAATAGAAATTAAATCACTAAATTAAATAGTAACAGGCGAATGAAACCGGGTTATGTGAAGAACTGTGTTATTGGTTACCTTGCTGTCCTCGCCTCGTTTCGCGCCTCTCCGGGGTTTGTATACATACATGGGGTAATCCATGCTATAGCAAATAACAGGAGAAAGAAAAGAAGTCAAGAAGAGTGGAAAGAAATATCACGGAGTGTTAAGAAACAGCTTGAAAAACTAAACTTTGTGCAGCTGCCGCACTGAATGAACTGTTCCGCCCCTTCTGCTACATGTAACATGGTCGTTTCCTTCAGGACATTAACGCGACGTCGGAACGTCAGAATGCTGTATTTATTTATAGGAAATATCTCACAAGATTTTAGGACGTTAAAAATGGCTCTTACCCCTGAACGGCAGCCATGTCCAGCGGGGGTTGTTTAGCCAAACATGGAGGAGGCTGTGCGCTCGTAATCCGCTCCATTCTCAAAGTGTACACTAACGGTTATGTGTTAGAGATGAATGTTCTCCTGAAATGACTCTTTTAAATTATTTTATATATGTGTGTCTATACGTAGATGCACTTACACACACACACATATATACATGTACATATAAATCAAAGTTCCAGTAATTGCTCTTAAATATATAAATATCCTCAGGAGAAAATTGTCCCGCGTTGAAAAAGAAAACAAGTTTTCGACTTTTCCGCTGGTGTTTCCAGATTATTCTGAGCTTGAAACCTGTAAACACACACCCCGCGCGCGCACATCCACTACACACAAACGCAGGACAGAGATGTTGCTGACGAACTGGTGAGCCAAGGCGCAATAGTTCATAAGCTCCGGTCGTCGGTTAAATGTGTGTGTGTGTATGTCTGAGTGTGTGCGGTGGGTGGACTAGACTACGTGTTAAAGTAGAAAAAAACTGTGACTGCAGACACGTCTCTCCTCCCTGCTCTGTCACATGAGACTCACGTGTCGGACGGCGCTTTTAGCAGCTCCAGACTGTTAGAGATAAATCCTCTCTCTCTCTCTCTCTCTCTCTCTCTCTCTCATGCCCTCCCCTCCGTGTCCCGTGTACAACCACGCGCTTTTTGGGAGAGGCGCGGAGTCCAACAGGCTGAACGGCAATGTGGAAAGCCAACAGAGACAAAAAAAATCCTAAAGAAGTGGTTTAGTTTTTGGGGGGAAACAAACAAACAAAAAAAGCTCCACATTAATTTAAAACTACATGAAACAATTACTATCCTGATCATTCATTTTCAAATAGAGAAAGCTTTTTAAATGTAAAAAAATAACTAATTGATGGATTAATGTTTGCTTTAAATGAAAATATGAAAAAGGTCACATTAGCAGCACATCATACGATTTATGAACGATTAATTGCTAAACTAATTTATTAATACTTAGGATAACATATGACAAAAACACAAGTTGTTTTCTACTTCTATTTTTTTGATCAGAGGGAATTAAAAGACCCACATGTAGATTTATTTTGCAAACAAACTAGATGAAAACAATCCTTTTTTAAAATGTGAGCAATTTTTTGTTTCCACCCATTTTTTAATTATTATTTTAATTACACTGCAGATGACAACGTTTCTAATAATAACTAAATACAGATCAACAGAGTATCCCAGATTCCAGTGAGAGACTTGTGGCTCTCAATAATTACAAATGAGAAGAAATAATTTGGCTAAAGGGGTTTCATTTATAGAACGGCATACGGAATGAATTTCTTAAATTCCTGAGCTTATCTTATTTGTTCATTGCACATGCGCTCTCTTTCTTTCTCATACACATCCATTCTTGCTATTACATGTCTTGCACTGTTACAGAAATATATTTACTTTCCTATTTTATTAGAGCAGGATATTGAAATACTTGGCCAAGTAAACAAATAAAATGTTCAGCTTATGTTTGATTGGTGTGGTGTAATGCTAAACCTCTCACAAGTAAGGGTCTGGTGGGTGTGTTTTTATGGGCAGAGATGTTGGTCGGAGTCCAGCAAAGTTTAATAATTTTCTGGTTTACAACACCACATTACAATTAATCAGTTAATTATTGGGTTGAGTCGATGTGTTTCAGTGGGGAAATCACCACACTGGGTGGGTCTAGACAGTAAACAGATAAAGGTCATATAATAAACATGTATATTTATGTAATAAAAGTTTTACACATCACTAAAATGCAATAATAGCAATGTGACATTTATGTAATTTTAAAACCAATTTGCATGCCTCAGAAGCCAGCCGGCCACGCATATGCACACGTACACTGAACTGGTGCCATTTTTATATTTCACATTCTTTGAGTAATATTATAACTTAAAATAAGAGTGCATATGTTTGATGCAATTTTAATTTCAACCCTGTCAGTGTGTGTTTTCTATCTGCATATGAATGAATGAACACACGTTTATTTTTCATTGTAGTATTTGATCACAGCTCTGTGTGCTTGTCTCAGGTTTTTTTTTTTCACCTGCAGCTTGTCGCATTTTCTTGTGATACTTTTATTCATTCACTGCAACCGAACTAAATTCTCTTGAAGTGGTTTTTCTTTTTTTATTAGCTTGAAGCATGCAACATGTGGAAAGTTTTTATACTGCTTTCATGTCAGACGTGCATCACCGAGATGATACAGCAGCTTCAGCCTTCTTTTTATACACAGACAGGAAGAAAAAGTGGTGATGTTCACTTTTATCAACGGGACAAACAAATTCCCCGCTGTCTGGAACATCTTACATGATTCTTTTTTTTTTTTAGATGTCAAGTGTTGTGGTAGGAATGCACAAAGTTCAGGTTAATTCTGTGTCATAAAAGCTTTGATGATGAAGTGTGAAATAAAAACTATTTAATGAGAAAGCTGCAGCTCCTCATGACATTTACACTGTAGCGATAACAAACCACTCCTGTTAGTCTGTAACCATCTGTCACTACAGACATAGAACATACGCTCACAAAAAGAATAATAGCTAATTTTGATAAATACTGTAAATCCAGATGCCAGTAAAAAGATTTATTTAAGTAGATTACACGACTGCATTTTTGTTACTTCTTTATTCCTCCTTTCTTGTGAAAATATACACAATATTCACTTAGTCCTTGCATTTGTTGAATGCCCTAAATCCAAGTTAATTAGCCACAAATGGTCTCCAAATTACAGTGAAATGCCTTTAGCCATGCATTATATTTTATTTTTGCCCTGAGAAGTCTTCAGAGAGTTTAAATCAGTGTTTATTGATAGCTTAATAACTTCTTAACAGAGCCTGCTTCTTGTAATACTTCTTCCCATCTGGCAGCTGAATAAATATAATTACATTATTATGGTCCGAAACAAAAAAGATTTTAATAGAAATCCCCACCCGTAACATTTTATCTGAAAAACATTAGTCCTTTGCTGCTTAAGGTGTGAACCAAGGAGTTTTTTTGGTCATGTCATGGTCTGACATTTGTGTTAGCTGAATCATATTTGCTCAAAGTGATTGCAAAGTGTCGCTTTGTTGTTTTCTGCCGCATAAATGCTTCTGTTTCTGTGAAACGACCAGAACAAAAGTGTTTGGATTCAAAATTACCTTTTAAATACAAGAATATCAGCAGTGTTAGTAGGTATTTTGGGTGCCACTGTTACTGATGATGATAATCAGTCAATTGGGATTTCGATCATCATGACAACAGCAACAATCACTATCAACAATAGATGTTCTTGAAGTAATAGGTCCTTATCTGTCATACCTGTTTGTTCTGTTTTATTCAGAGCTAAATGTCACAGCATCAGAACCCGGACATAGGGCAGACTGGTTACGATGCACAGGCAAACTCCTGTCGTCCCTGCATGGACAGTGAGGTGAGTCATTTTGCTCAGCTCGTTATAGCTTTACTTGGGTGGATTTATGTTGGAAGAAATGTTAAGATTGTCCCACTAAAACATGATCTCACTCAATCCATTTAATACATTGTATCTGAATTTCACTGTTGATGCATCATCATTATTATTACTATTATTATGAAGCACATGATCTTTCCATCAATTCTTCATGTAACTAAACCCCCTGCATAGAATCACAGCATTATTGTGTTACCTTTCAGATTCTCCTCCTCATCCACCTCCCACTGTAGTTAATCTCCTAACATCTGCTCATATGCAGATCATTGTTTTTTTATCCTCTGTAGAGAGAGTGGGGCTCTCCCACACAGCACTGAACAAAGAAAAATAATATCTTTTATACAGTCTGTGATTTGCGAGGTCACTTGAAGTGCATTTCTCGTCCGATCACAAGCACATTCTTTAATGCTGAAATGATCCAGTGACTTAACACATTACATATGTAACTTTATTAACTGTTCTGTTTAATAAGGTTGTGCAACTCAGTTTAATGTTTAAATTCATGTATGTGTGTAAAAAAATCAATTTTGCCATTTACAAAATATTTAAGATAATATTTGGATTCATTGTTGTTATTAATGGATTACTTTATTTTTAAATATTTACTGGACAGAGCTAGTTGAGCAGCTTGCTGTCCTTGTCATTTGCAGTTTGTATTATCAACCAGAAAGTGTTTGTTTGTTGTGTTTTTGACATGTTTCCATATGATGGCCCACATGTGTCACAGCATAACCACCAGTTTCTTGGCACAAAAGCGTAAAAACTCACATCTGAATTCGAAGTGCACAGCCGAAGCCAGTATTTCACGGCAGAAGTCAAAATGCATGGCAGAAGAATGAATGAGCAGTGGAAGAATGAGCAGACAGGAAAAACAAGTGATAAAACACTTGTTTTGCAAAAAATACATGTATAAAATGTAACATTATCTGTTACAAGACAATGGGGTCCAAATAAGTTTGTGTTCTCTGAAAAGGAAAGCCATAAATTTATTGAGGAAGAATGACTTGCAGCGTGCATTTTGACTTCTGCAAGTTTTGACAGTTTTGTTCTGTGGAATTGGCGGTGGCGCCATGACACTTCTGGTGGCATCTTGGGCGGTTTTAATAAAATAATATTAATATTTAATAAAACAGCCTCATGCCACTATAACACACATTACACTGAATGCATGTGGAAAAATAAATAATAACTTATTTCATGGTGAATTACAGGATTTATTAAATATTGCTAAATTAATTTACAATCTTGACATATGTTAACTTTTAATTATTTCATATAACTTTTCATTAAGAGTGCTATTAAATTCTATTACACCTCTAAGAGGAAAAAAGTATCTCTATACAAAAGCAAAGACTTGGCAATCATATACCCCTTTGACAGAAAATAAATACAAAGCAACAGAGAGATATGGCATGTTTATAAGACATTGTAGTGCAAGAATTATTCTGAGCACTTACTCCCTCCTGTAGAGCTTATTACATTGTGCTGTGTTTACAAAATGACTTGCTTGGTTGACATGGAAGGCGTCTTGTTCTTTCACCGGGCCTCAAAGTCTCTTGATGCAGAATTTAAAACAGGCACTGACATTCAGAGGCTCTCGTGATCCCAATAATACGAGTCATAATTAAAAAAAAAAATGCTCTAGATACTAAAGCAACTAAGAAATAAAACATTGAAACAAAACTTATCAGTCTGAACAGATTAAATACTAATCTTATATCTTTATGACCTCAAAAAGCTAATGACTTTTAATTTATTTTCTGAATAAGCCAAAAAAAAAATCTATAGAAAAGTGTGTGCCATGATGAAGTCAGTCCCTTTTAAATATCATTCATTAATTTTTTTAATATATAAATAAATTAATAAATACGAAATGAAAAAGGCCCATTTTCGAAGGCTATAAGAACTCTAATTCTAAATTGACTCTATGAGCATGACACTACTAGTCTATAGCATTTCAGTACTGTCATAAAGCTGGGAAAGAAAAGAAAATGGCAAGAGGGATGAAAAGCATTTCGCATGAGAGATGGTTAACATCTCTTTAAGACACAGCTCAACAATTTTGCATATTAAAGTAGTCATATTGCACAAAATACAAAAATTAGACATAAAATACCGCTTGCTATACGGTTGGGAAATACAAAAACACACCTCTGTAACACTTCTCCAAGCAGCATCTAGAACTAGTCATACTGTCCAGTGTTGCCCCATATTTTTCCCTTCCTGTAATTACTGCCGTCAGTCAACAATTGGCATCCAACCCGACTGAGGGAAGAAGGGGCAAACACTTTGTCTGTTCTGTTTAATTTTTTGTTTTTTTCTTAGGTGAGTTGAATGTGCTGAAGTCTGGAGGGAGTTTTGCAGATATACTTCTAAGGGCAGATGTGTAGCGTGGCAGTTCAAGGCCTGTGCTGAAGTTCACATACACACACACTCACTCAGGCAGGCTGTTGAGGGTTCACGTTCATGTGTTGGGGATGTCCAAGGAGTCCAATCCTCTGCTTCTGCTTACGCTGTTCAGTCATCTGTGACGACACACACACACACACACACACACACACACACACACACACACACAGATTTAATGTTTAACTGCACCCCCAACCCAACATACACACACCCATGTATACACCAGGCTCTTCCTGCATGAATACATCTGTTAAATCAGTTCCTGTTCCAGTGTTCCTCAGTGTGTGTGTGTGTGTGTGTGTGTGTGTGTGTGTGTGCGTGTGCGTGTGTTTGCTTGCATATGCGTGTGTGTACCATTGTGCGAGTGACTGTGGCACATCTGTGATCACGCACTCCTCAATCTCATGCAATAGGCTCACACACACTCATAAACACATGAACATGAATACACGCACACACCACAATCATTCTAACTGAAATATATATAGTTTTGTCATCTGTAAAATCCCCTAAACTGACTCAACGTTATCAAATACAGGCCAAGTGCTAACATACTTTTATTCACACAAAGTTAGCACCTACAGGATCCATCCTCTCATAGCCCAATTAAATTATGACCAACATGTATGTGTGTGTGTGTGTAAAAATATAAATAGGCACACTTCAAAAGGACACACGTATCACCCTTAACAAATTGGAAGAATAAAAAAAAATCAATTAACCAATTAATCAGTCAAGCTAAACCCCAAGTTAAAAACCCCAAATACATCTGATAATTATGTGACACACACAGCTACATGGTGAGATACTAACCAGAGCAGTTTAAATGTCTAAACAGGAATGTAGTCTTCACCAATAATGCACAGGTACACACAGTGTGTACTGTATTCCCCACACAAGCCCTTGAAATCTAAAATGGCTTTTCTGGCATGTGTCACAGATGGAGTCCTGATCAGGACAGCTTTGTTTAAAATAAATCTATAATCATTTCTGCTCTTTACACAACAAGGTGCTGTACAATTCTACCCAGTCAGTAAGCATTTTATAAATTTACAATCAATGTCAAGGTTTTTGCAAATAATTGCCGTTTTTTTGTAATAATCTTCTCAGGTGAAGAAGTCTACAGTAAAGCAGACACCTGACCACACCCCTAAAAAAATGAAAGGTGGGTGAAAGGTACAGGTTAACTTATACATGTAAGTAAGGACATATTTAAATTTATAAGAATGTGTATTTGCTTGGGATTTATGATAGAAATCAAACACACAAATGCAGGAATCTCTTGAATTCATCTCTAAAGTATTATTTCCTCAGGTTTGAAATGTTCCTTAGTGTAGAGTTAAACCCATTAATTTTTTTTTATTTAGTAATGAACATCACTTCATATGTAATTTTTATTTTACATTTTGCATAGCTTCTATATTTCCTTAACCATTTAATTTTATAAATAATATTTATTTTACCAGCATAAAAATTGTTTAATTATTAATTTACAGGGGTTTTTTTGTGTGTAAGTCTAGTAATTGTTGCAAATTAAAAACAAAGTAAATTGCACATTTTCTTTAATAATAAAAAAACACACAAAACAAAAAGTGTAAAGCAAATTTTTTTGAGGTGTTTGGGGATTGTTACTTGACCTTCTTTTATTTCCCTCTGTCTGGGTTTCAAAAGTTCTAGTTCCTCCTCTGCACTTCTCATTTGATCACCACTTATACGCAGACCTTAATATAATTTTTACATTAAATTCTACTGTACTTACAAGAAACTCTTCAAACTTATGGTGCACTGTAGTTGATCAAAAATATCAATCTTGACAACCCCACATCTATAGATTTTCTAACAGCATTTAATCATCTCTGCCTCCAGTGTTATTTATGTGTGGAAACAAACAGCTCTGGTTCGGAGAACTTTGTCTGGAACACACACGAGTTGATTCAGAGTGAAACAACACTTGGCCTCGTGACGCAGGTGAAAGATCATCTTAGTACCACATGGGTTTGCTGCACTGATCACAGATGTGAGAGGGGGAGACAGAGAGAGAGGGACAACTCATTGCTTGTATTCAGTTTCTGACCTTCAAGGGATTTTTTTCTTTTTAAACTAATCCTAAATATACAACAATCTTGGAGATGAAAAATGTTTGATCAGTTTATTACAAATAATACTTTCTATGTGGACTGAATAAGTCTTTGTCTAGTTTCATCGTGAACAGAAACCATATCTAAATTAGCACTTTTTTCTGAGGTTTCACACATGAGGCACTGCTGTGAATATCAACAGATTTAGATAACAGTGTTCACAGAGGATCATGTTTTCCTGTTCATCCCAGGTTCATTTCCTTTTTAATGCTATAAAAAAAGTGTGCCAGCAATGCTGGTATTGTTATTGTGAGAACGTTCTCAAGCAAGGTCTTTGCATAGTCATGTTTTTCATTCTGTACATCTGGTACCTGCTCTTTCAGTTCAGTCAGCTGGCCAGACAGGTTGGACACCAGTTTCATTGTGGACTCTAGTTTCTCCTGCAGGTTACGGATCTCATTCTGCTCACCCTCTGCATCACTACTCACGAGTGACATCGCGCGCATCCGAGGAAACCAGTCTAGGTTGTGCTCCTGTTAAAACAATCACAACGGTCAAATCTTAGACATGTAATTTACAAGAGCTCCAGAGTCTATATAAAATCAAGTCAATACTCAACTGTATGGACTGCGCTATGCTGTTAAGATAAAATCTCTTGTTTATTTATATCCCAATCAACACAAATTTAACAAATATGTTCACTCACTCACTCATTTGCTAAACCTCTTAATCCTACTCCTAGGGTCACAGGAAGGCTGTGCCTACTAGCCTACACTGGGCGAAGGTGAGGTCGTCAGCTTGGCGAAACATCACAGGGCAACACACAGGACCTTCTTGCTGTGAGGTGGATGTGCTAACCATTACGCCACCTTGCGGCCTCAGATATGTTCCAAAGTATTTTTAAAAAATCCATAAATCAAGACAAACATAATTATTACATTCAGTATTTCTCTATAAAATGAGGCTGTATTAAGGCACTTGCACCGCAAGTCTGGATTTTTCAACAAAATATTCACACACCAATAAACAAGCATGTCATTACATAGATATTCCTAAGTCTTTTCACAGCAAGAATGAGGATCAGTGTGATAGAAATTTTTTTATAATTCATTAATATGTGAAATATTACATCCAAAAATTATTCCCTGACCAATCACAAGACAGTTTCAATGAGTCTGTTGTCACACAATAGGACGACAAACTGGAAAAAGCCTGTTAAACAGTCTTGAATGTAGCTGTGAGGCTGTTACAGGCCAGAGTTACTCAGGTCTGGGAGCTACGGGACTGTACTGTTTTACCTGCATACACACACCACCACAAACACTGCTTCTTGTTGCTCAGCGTGAACTCTTGAATGAGATTACAAATATTTCCTTGTCCTCTCTGGTCCAACATTGGGTGTACCTAAAACCTTAAGGTTCTTGAAATCATGTCTTCCAGACCAGATAATAATATTGTGACAGAGAGGTTGGTTCATCAAAAATACCCGTTAACACTCTAAAGGGTGCAGTTTTTGTTAGGTGTTAAGGTCTTCAAACCTATTGAAACTGGGTCACCTTGTTCTAATTTTAAGGTCACAAGAAATATGCAGTCGGTCATGTAAAGAGTGAGACATGTCAGGATTGTTTGTAATTGTATCGCCTGTGAAGTGTAGGAGATACTATATTTTCACAGGCTGTCAGTCTCTGCCACCAAAACTTCTGCCATTTCTTTATGGATTTATTTTATATTTATCTTGAATGGTCCCCACAGCATGTCCTACCAGCCTATCGAAATTGGGTCACCTTGGCCTATTTTTCAAAGTCACAGAGGCCCATTCACCAAAATGCCCATTAACACTCTATAGGCTGCAGTTGACCATGGGGGGGATACACCTAGTGTTCTGTGACAAGAACGCATTTCTAGTTTGCATTTCTAAAACAAACACTAGCACATGTCTAAAAATGCAAATGAGTCCGCAGTTAAAAATAAATAAGTAAAAAGGTATTGCTAGATGTTACCGAGCTATAGCATTTGGATAATTGAAAGGAAATATGGTACCAACAAGAGAGCTGTCAACTTAAAGAATGGAACGGTTCATTCATTCATTCATTCATTTCTGAACCGCTTATTCCTAATTAGGGTCGCGGGGAGGCTGGCGCCCATCTCAGCCGACGGCAGAGTACACCCTGAACAGCTCGCCAGGCCATCGCAGGGCAGCACCACACGTGTTACACACTCAAATCCATTCACATTGACACTCACACCAAGGGCGATTTGGAACCGCCAATTAGCCAACTGTGCATGTTTTTGTATGATGGGAACAAACCCACCCAAGCCAGTCAACAAATTGAACTCACCTTTTTAATTCAGTATTTAAAAAAAAAATTCTCCTTTGCTTTTTATCAACAGAATAACAGCGAACAGACAAGATTCTTTTACAGTTCTTTTATTTTTTTTTACACATCTGACCTCATACTATTCAGTAGGTATAATTCATATTTTGCATTTAGTTGATATGCTGTGCATGAAGCACTTGTAAACGTGTTTGATACAGGTGGTAGTGGTGGTAGATTTTTTATTACTGAATAATTCAGTATAAGGTAAATTACTGAATTACCGAATTACTCAGAGTAGTTGGATGGACACTGGATACTTAATAATGACGGCTAGTAGATCGTGCAGAGGAACGAGAAACCGAATATCCACTGCTTCCACGCGCAGTGAGTCCAGAGCTTACTCCATAACCAATGCTACTACCACCACCCACACCAAAGCCGGTGCCACCAACACCCATACCCAGGCCGGAGACACCCATTCCATAGCCAGTACCACTAACACCCATACCAAGGCCGGAGACACCCACACCATAGCCAGTACCACTAACACCCATACCAAGACCAGTGCCACTACCAACACCCACACCAAGACTAGCGGCCTTGCTGATGCCTCTCACGGGTCCTGAAAAAAAACGTACAAATTAAAATTTGGTTTCCTGCCGTAGGCTTTCCTTATATGTGAAATGAGATATATGTGTCTTTCTTAAAATCACTTACCACCGGCAGTGGCAACTTCCTGAAAATGGACTGTTGCAGGTCCTCCACCAGTTGAAATCCTGCAGATGGATTTACAACATGCACTTTTAGGGAAAACAAACATGCAATTTAAAACAGAATATATTCATATTAAGGACTGACCTGTACTCTTCTCCTTCCAAGAGTTTTTTGTAGGTGGTAATCTCAATGTCCAGACCCAGTTTGACGGTCATGAGCTCCTGATATTCACGTAACCGTCGCGTCAATTCATGCTTAGCTTTCTTTAGAGCTTCTACGAGCTCAGCAATGTGTAATTTGGCATCCTTTACTGCGAGCTCACCTTGTTCCTCAGCCTCTGCAATCTGTGTCTCTAGGCTGGTGCGCTACAAAAAAAATAAACGGACAAAGAGTAGTTATATGAAGCTATATAAAAAGCACAAACAGATGGAGATACAGGACAAGAACATATCTGTACTTAAAGATACAGTTTAAAAAAATCAGATGTGCAATGTTCTTTAAGAGACCAGAAGTGCAGAAACAGAACAAAGTGATGTAGAACAAAAGAGAGAACAAACTTCTACATTATCGCTCCTGAGGTTCTCTGGAGCTATCCATAGAGTCGTAAGGTTGCATTATTTTTTTATTTAATAATTTATTTAGTAATTGCCTTTTATTTCATTTTATTTTATCTATATATTATATTGCTTCATTGCTATAATTGTAATCTATGTGCACTTCTGCTGTCTGTTTTAGTTTTTTGCATTTTATTTTTATCTTCGTTGCAGCGTTGTAATCCTATGTGAAGCGCAGTGTGCTGCACAAGTATATGAAAGGTGTTCTACAAATTATGTTCAGTTGAGTTGATATGAAATGGCTGTAGTTGCTAAAACGGTTTCATAAGGTACAAAATGGTCTGGCATTAAAGGGTGCACAATTGTCTCTCAAAGGGTGATGATCCCTTTACCCTGTCCCCTTCAAGCAACAAGCATTTTTATCCCTGCACGTTCCGTCTGGTCCCTCGATTCTTAAAAGTCTGCATTCTCCTAGAGTACAATTTTGTGCAAGTATTACTTTAAAACCTGAACTAGATTATCCAAAGCCATAGCTCACCTGGCTCTTGGCCACTTCTATTTCATTCACGAGTCGTGTGGACATGCGGTTCAGTTCTACAATCTCAGCTTTGCTACTGCGAAGGTCATCACCATAGCTGTAAGCAGATGTCTGCATTTCCTCAAACTGGTGAATGAGATGAAGAAAATCACAAACTTAATTTTCTGATGTATATTACACTCATTTTCCCAATGTCCAAAATCTTCCACTTACCTTCTGTTTGTAATATTGCTCAGCCTCAGAACGAGTGCGACTGGTAATCAGCTCATACTGAGAACGGACCTCAGCCACAATGGAATCGGTGTCCAGGGTGCGACTGTTATCCATCGCAACAACAACTGACGTGTCCTTGATCTGTCCCTGAAGCTCATGAATCTCCTGAACGTATAAAGCACCAAGGTGAAATGTTACATTACCCAAGATCCTGCTTTGCTAAAGAAAATAACAATGAAAATGGAACTGTCACAGTACCGCCTCATAGACAGCTCTGATGAAGTTGATCTCATCCTGAAGTGAATCTAGCTTAGCTTCGAGCTCAGTCTTTTGCATGTAGATTGCATCGACATCCTGTTGGAAGAACGGTATGATCTACCAAAATGCTTCAACACTTCAAAAATTTTGCACAGACAGGATAATATAAGCTCTTGCCTTTTTTATTACAACAAATTCACTCTCTGCAACAGCACGCTTGTTGATTTCTTCCTCATACCTGCAACAATACAAGAAAGAATGATCAGTACACGAAATGATGCAAATATGGCATGGATAACTTCCCAAGCATCAGTAAACCAGAAGATAAAATGCTCACTTGTTTCTGTAATCTTCCACCATGCCCTGCATGTTCTTCAGCTCTCCCTCCAGCTTAACTCTCTCAGTTCCCAGGCTATCCAGCTGGCTTTGCAGGTTGGCAGTGTAGGTATCGAACATGGCATCAATGTTGGAACGTGATGTGGTCTGTTCCTGAAGAAGAGTCCACTTGGTCTCCAACATCTTGTTCTGCTGCTCCAGTAGACGCACCTACAGAAAGAGTGATTCCATATACACAGATTCAAGACTTTGGGAGAGAAATAATGATTTCAGAAATATTTCATTAAATATTTTTTCTTTTAGATTTCACTTTACTAGACATCTACTTTAAGACATCAAGGCCACATTTCCCACATTAAGGTCACTGGCTGTGAAATGCATAATAAGCATGACATGGTAATCATTCTGAGATGTGCATATGGCCTCCTCTAGTTAACGTCAATGTAATGGGAGTCACTGTGGAATTCCCTAAGGTCTATTTAATTACATCTTCAATAGACCTGTGCACAAGGCAAAGAGAATGTAGAAGACTCACCTTTTCAATAAAGTTTGCGAAGCGGTTGTTGAGTATCTTGATCTCTTCTTTCTCTTGTGTGCGGACGACCTGGATTTTGGGGTCAATCTCCATGGTAACAGGAGTCAGTAGACTTTGGTTGACTGTGACAGCACTAATTGGCGTTGGCACAAAATCTCCACCAATGCCATATGCAGGCCCCGCTCCTCCTATAACAGGACCAGCACCTAAACCAGAGAAACCTGCACCAGGGACAGATCCATAGCTGGATCTGTAACCTCCTACACTGCTGCCTAGGTTGTAGCCTGAGCTAGCATTAATGGCTGAGTTAACACCAAAACTACTACCATACCCAACACTACTGCCAAAGCCACCACCACTGCCGATCCCTACACTACTGCCATAGCCAACCCCACTGCCATACCCAACGCTACTGCCAATCCCTAGACTACTCCCTAGGCCAACACTACTGCCAAGACCAACACTACTGCCAATGGCAGCTTGGCGAAATCCACCCCCATAGCTTATCCTGCTGGTGCTGGGTGCCGTATAGGAATGGCTGGTGAAGCCCCTCTGGGCAGATTTGCTTCTAAAAGCACTGCCAGAGCTTGTTCTGCTGTAATAGACGGACATGGCTGCTGCTGAGAGGAGAAGATGGTGGAGGCAGCTAGGGTTAGAGAGCTTCCTAAGAGGAGATTCCCTCCGAGTGCCTTTTCCATGGAGGTGAATGGCTTTTAAAGGTAATACTGAATCAGGAGGAGTCACGTTGTCCCTCCCAGTCTGCCTCTGGCGCATCCATCCCCCATCTTTCTTGTGCAAGTATTGACTAAATATGCATCACTTTTGAGAAGGTTGGGGGGTAGTTTTGACACACACTGCTCTACACACTGTTGAAAGTCAGTGCGCGTACATATAAATTCTTAGTGAGCTTTTCAAAGGTACTTTGTGCAGGCTTTACTGCACACTGATTTAAACAATAAACTTCAAGCAGTTCAATCAGGCAATTTATTATTTTGTCCTATTGAGCACACCAAGTTAATTAATGGCTTATGTGAAAGTGGACTGAGCTGCATACAAGGAACCTGACACAAATGTTAAAAACAGGGACTGTAGGTTTGTTAGGATTTGTTTACATTTACATGTGTGGCATTTGGAAGATTGCTCAAAGGCCCAACAGAGGCAGCTAGAACCCCCAACCGTCAGTTCAGTAAGCCAGCACTTTACAAACCTTGTGCCTTGCCTTTAGCTCAGACTGTACTAAAGCTGAATCCACATAGGAATCATTGGGTGATAAGTGACCATGTAAAGTCAGTGAATCTCAGCAAGCAATGAAAGGTGAAATTGTTTCAAGCAGCGTAAAAAATTTATTAGTACAGACTCTCGTATTTACAGCGACTTATATTTTACATGAATAACTGGGCATGCCATGCTTGGGTCCATGTTTCAGAAACTGTCAGCATTTTCCCTGAGTATATGCTGTATTAGTGTACATTCAACTTCACCTGGTTCATGACGTACAAGAGTCTCCATTCTATACCTGCTTCACAATATTATTCATTCATTCATTTTCCGAACCGCTTATTCCTAATTAGGGTCGCGGGGAGGCTGGCGCCCATCTCAGCCGAC
>JBCNYG010000021.1:15126050-15152861 GCA_039654305.1 Porochilus rendahli
AAGAGAGAACAAGTTGAGTGTCATCTGCATAGCAGTGATATGAGAACCCATGTGAGGATATGACCTCACCGAGGGACCTAGTATATAGAGAGAACAGAAGTGGACCAAGAACCGAGCCTTGGGGAACGCCGGTGGAAAGTTGACGTGGAGAAGATGTGGACCCCCCTCCATGTGACCTGATATGAACGACCTTCCAGGTAGGAAGCAAACCATTGCGATGCTGAACCACAAATTCCTAGACTTCTGAGGACGGACAAGAGAGTCTTGTGGTTGACGGTGCCAAATGCTGCTGAAAGGTCAGGGAGGATGAGGACCAATGACATCTTGGCTGATCTTGCAGCATGAAGCCTCTCAGTGACAGCCAAGAGTGCTGTCTCTGTGGAATGTGCCGATTTGAAGCCAGATTAATTAGGGTCAAAAAGTTTATTCTGCAAAAGATAGAAAGATATTTGGTTATAAATAGTGCTTTCAAGAATTTTAGAAAGGAAAGAAAGAAGTGATACCGGTCTGTAGTTGCTGATGTCTGATGAATCCAGAGAAGGCTTCTTTAGGATGGGTAAAACTCTGGATCTTTTGAAAGCTGTTGGTACATGACCAGATGATATAGAGTTATTGATGATAGTGGAGGTAAAGGGGAGAAGGTCTTCTGAGATAGTCTGAAGTATTGTGAAAGGGATCGGATCCAGTGAGCAGGTGGTAGGATTACATGATGAGATAACTTGCTGGATGTCTTGAGTCTAATGAGCTGTTCTGGGTGTACACCACCTTCGCCAGCTGAGATAGGCTTCAGCCTCCCTTCGACCCTAAAAGTAGGACTAAGTGGTTTGGCAAATGAGTGAGTGACCGAGCTTTATCATGTGCCTATCCATGAATGAACCTTAATTCTTTCAGTCATGTAAAGCGATTACATGATAGGGAAAACTTGAAAAGAAATAACAGGTGCAACATAGCAAGTGCAATGATCAATCAACTAATGCTGTATGCTATTGCAAGAACAAAAGCCTAAGTTGTTGGAAGGTATATTTACACAAAGATGCTTACTGATGAGCTATGTGTTGGACATTAATTAAATGGTACTGTTTACAGTTAGGTATGGAAATTGATAGGAAGAGGGTGCACACGTATGTGCAGTCTTTTGTGCCTATAATGTAAGTTACAGCAGCAACAAAATAAAATCCTCTCTTGAATAGAAGCTATTTATGTTCAGTATAGGGGAATTTTATGTACTGTCTGGCCATTAGATTTATATCTTTCAGGACTCACAGGACGGCACAGCTGATGTCTGTGATGTACCCACCCATTTCCTCTTTCTGAAATGTCCCCGTGGCCAAAAAGCCCAAGGCAGACAGTACCCACACCTGTGTTTGGAGATTGGGTATGGGCCCACAGTATATGGTTTGCACAGCTCCATGGGAACAGCTCTTATTAGCCAAAAAGTCTCATAGGAATCTGTTGCTCTCATTGAATAAATCCACATGGGCCTCAAAGTTAATTTCATCCAGGATGGGACACTATCCATCACAGCTTACCTTCGTATTTTTATTGGTACCCATTTAAAGGCACACTGGTTTCTCTGTCCCTTTGCACACTAACTACTACACAACCAGCCCACATATATGTCTTTGATTCAGTCTTATCTATTATTCAATAATCCATGGTTTCTAATAAAGATCATTTATATGTCAAGAAGTGATATTTATTTCCAGGATGCTTTTTCACATAATAAAAATAATTATTTTAAAAGTTTAATATGGTTAAACAAACAAACAAACATAAAATCCGTCTCTGACATCATATAATGAATTGGAAAAAAAATAAAAAAATAAAAAAGAAAGGACATCATAGCAACTTTGGCATGTGTGCATTACAGTGTTTTTCATGTTGGTAGACTGTTTTTAAATAAGAACAACTCCCACATGAGAAAACAATGGTGAATGCCAGAATCTTTGTGAATGTTTCTTCATAAGAACACTTAGTCAATGAGGCCCACTGTGTTTTGGCTGTAGACTAAATGACTCAACTTTATTTTAAAAGGCCACAAAAAGTTTATATTAGATATTTCTGATGTGGACTTAACAGAAGTGGCTTCCATCGTTTCCATAGATAACAGTATAGCAATATATAATAACAACAATTCACCATATGTGTGTAGAGCTGAAGATGTAACCTCTGCATAGGTTTTATTTTATTCAAAAGGTTCTGTAATCTCTTATCTGTTGTAACTCAGGTAAGAAACTTAAAAACTCTTAGAAACTTCTTTGGCAATTATGCTTCTTGCCTGCCCACTCAGTTTGCCCTAATCTTGATAGCATCTCTGTTGTGCTGTATTTATTCTATGTTGTCATGATTGGATATAACAGTGCATGTAAGAAAGTTCAAAGCCGTTCTGCTGTTTTAATAACCTTATGCACTTTTTTCCTCCTAGCAAATTCATCTTGAATCCTCACAGACAGTTCTTTGATCTTTATGACAGCAGGACTGGTCCAAGCTTAGATTTTAGATGTGCAACCTCATATTGTCAGAAAGATTTAATGTGTAATCATATACTTGGACACAGAGGGATTTAAAATAGACACAAGTGCATTTTTACTATGAACTCTTATAAATTAAATACTAGTCCTGATTTAGATTGATAAAAGTGGATATGAGTGTGTATAAATGATGCATGAATTTGAAGATATCTAAGTCATCATCTATTCATTCATTTTCTGAAAAGCTAAATTCTAATTAGGGGCATGGGAAGGCTGTCTCATCTCAGCCAACTCCGGGTGAGGGCAGATTATACTCCAGACTACTCATATATCTGAATATCTAATATATATCTCTATAGATATCTTAATGCTTTGATTAATTTTAAAGTATGCAAAGCACTCTTTGAGTCATTACACAGTTCCTTTGGTTCTGGACTGTAACTCATCAACTTTAACTTCTCCTACTTAAGCCATTCCTTTTTGGATTTGAAATTGTGCTTGTGGTAATTATCTTTCAAGAAGACGAATTTATTCTACATTGTCAGCTGTCTAGGTTTGTGGCAAAAGTTTATGCCAAAATAATCCATAAAAACTATTTTGACCAGAACTCCTGAACCGCTGAAGAGAAGCACCACTATGCTGCCATCACAATGCTTCAGGGTGGGTAAAGTGTTCTTTGGATGATAAGAATCTTGTTTTTATTCAACACGTTTATTTTCATTTAATTTTCTGAGCCGCTTCATCATTTATTAGAGTACCATAGCTCAGACAAATGAAGAATACTTTGAGAACTGGATTTGTGTCAGAAGATAAACAATTTAAAAACATTTGGTTCCTGTTTACCTGTTCAGAAAAACAATGTATTGTGAAGGATTGTAAAAGATAATAAAAGAAGAGAAAAAGCAGAGAAAATAGACAATCTTTTAAGTCTGACTAGCCTTGATGCATGGAGAGTAAAAATACAGTGTGAAAATATGTTGCAGTTGATACTAAGCAGTTATGCAGTAAGACAAAGTATTATGTGAATATTTATTCGGTAGTTTTAATACTCATCAAGGGGACTGCCTCCAGAAAACATATGGATGCGCACATCCGGTTAACAATGGTTAGCTGGTATTGATTGCTAGATTTAGTCTTGGCTTTAGTCCTGGACGAGCCCCCAATTTGTGACGGACAGGCGCGAGCTCCAGAAGTGTTCAGAACAAACCAGGTCAGGCAAAGTTGGTCTAGCAATTTATTATAAGTGAGCCAAGAAATGTAGCAATTAAAAATAAGTCAGGCAAAACTTAGTAGGAGGAGAGATAGTTGTAAGACCCTTGTTTCTGAGAGTAGAAGATGAGAGGTGAGGATTTGAAACAGCACATGTTTTAGGGATAATAACCTCTGAGACAGAAAAATTCTTAATCATATGAAAGCCGAGTTCTATAATTGTATAAATTACCATTCAAAATATATGCAGGTAGAGAGTCAGGTTACTGTGTTGCATGTGCTGGTTCTGCAATAATTTAACATATCCAATGGCAACAATTCAGTTATCCCATGGCATGAATGCAATATAAATAGGCTGCGCAGGAATGAAGGCTGCCTTAGCCTCCACATGGTGCTCTGGGGTGGAGGCTGCCTTGTTAGCCTCCACAGCATGGACGGGGTACTGGACATCACATAAAAGGATACCTTGGAAGTCAGTTCCAGAATTTTGGCACTGTAGCCAACTGAGAATATACCTGCCCATGTTCCTGTCTCTATCACAGACTGTAGCTGACATTCCATTAAACATTTATTGATTCAGTTGTCTGCAGTTTGGTGCACACTGGTGATTTTATATGCATTAAATAAAATAGTTAAAAATTTCAGTTTTTTAGTTTTATTTGTTAATTTTTACAAGTGACATTGTCAAAAAGCAGCTTTACATAGTAAAAGTAATTTTAAAAGGAATTTAAACATTTTTCTACAACCCCCTACACATCCATAATAAGCAAGCCTGTGGAGACAGTGGCAAGGAAAAACTTCCTCAGTTGACACAAGGAAGACACCTTGAGAGGAACCAAAAGGGAAACCCATCCGCATTTGGTTGAAACCGTACAAATGCAAACCATATAAGAAAATCTCATTTCAGTCCAACATGTAGTCTGATTGGATATACCACAACTGTAAGTCCAAAATAATTCTAGCAAAAGAGTTTATATCACCAGCTCTGAAAAGTCTTCCTAGTTGCTGAGTGCAGATCTAAGCCCATATGGATCTTTATCAGCAGGAACGAAAGGCTTCCAAGATGAGAACTCCAGCCAGCATCAGCACACCAGGACAGACCACAGGACTCACAAAGCAGAAGGATCAGGATCACCGGCATCCAAGACCTAGCATGTGTACCTCAGCAAAACACAGAGAGAGAGAGAGAGAGAGAGAGAGAGAGGAGGCGGGGTTGAAGAGAGGTTGTTAGGTATTCTGTTTAATCAGATAACTATATATAACTATATATAAACATATATACAAATCACACCATCACACTGTAACACAGTGTGAGAATATGACACTGCGATGCATTTACATCATTCATTCTTGCCTGCTGAATCAAAGTGGTTTAAATAATATCACATTTTAGAAAATATTACAAATATTTACATTTTTGGCATTTGTCAGATGGCCTTATCCATTTGACAATAACTTACATTTTGTCTCATTTATACAACTGAGCAGCTGAAGGTTGAGTCTTCTTAAGAGTAAAGGGCACAACTTTGGGAGATTGGTGAGACTGGAGCATGAACCCCCCAGGCTTCTGATTAGCAACCCAGAACCTTAACCACTGATGAAAACTAATAATGAAACTAACGAACCAATGAACAACCTGTAAACTAACCATTTCACAAACAACTATCGATTTTTTTAGCGTTTGAATGTTGCATGGCTACAGCACTAACAAATTTATGACTAATAGCCACCCATCACTTACAACCAACCAGAGAGGGGCAAGAGCAAGCACATACCCTCTCCATGACGCATGATGATGCCACCTGCATCTTTATGAACTGCTGTGCATTTATATTCAACCTGACACGCTTAGAGGGAAACCGCAAACTGCCATCCTTGTATGCATGCATTAAATGGACTCCAGGAAACAGAAGGCTGCGTGTGTCAACCTGGATTCGAACTCTCCAGGATGATAGCAGCACACCTTGTTGATGCGTCACCTAGGAGCCAAGCTTATTTATTTTTTAAGTGGATGTGATAATTAGCTGAAAGTTGAATGGGCAGAAAAGGTTAGAAAGCAAACAAACATTTCTAAACCAGGAGTGCAGAAGCCCAGGACCAGTGAAGCATCCAGCATCTCAGGGGGTGGCTGAAGGTGCTGTTCTTATGATTCAGGCAGCCTTCATTAATTCCTTACAATGTCCTGTTTAATCTCATCACAATTATCTATAGCTGTGATGGATGAGATAAGAGAAAACTAAGAGAGAATCAGGCATACAGAGATCACAAACTGTTTCTGCTTAACACAGGAAATCATCTGTAAATGCCAAAGTGGCTTCCGTATAGCAAACTGATTAACTCTCAATTCTGTGTATATACACACTACATGGACAAAAGTTTATGGACATTTGAACATGAGATTCTTGATCACTGAACTCCAGGTTTCCTTCCTCTTTGCTGTTATAATTAAATTCTCTCGTCTTGGGGGGCAGTAGTGGCCTGGTTGTACAGTGCTGGATGATCCCAAGGTCAGTGGTTCAAGCCCCACTGTCACCGGGTTGTCACTGCTGTCCCCTCAGTCCAGCTAACTGGGTTATCAAAGGCCAGCCATGTCTCTGACTTTTGTTAAGGGGAGTCGGCTGCATTGCCGTCAGTGTGTTTCTGCCCTGCGATGGCCTGGCAAGCTGTCCAGGGTGTACTCTACCCTCATCCAGAGTCGGCTGATATGGGCACCAACCTCCTAGCCACCCTAATTAGGAATAAGCAATTCAGAAAATGAATGAATGGATCTCTTCTCTGGGAAAGATGTTCACTGTGTAGAGTGTGGCTAAGGGGATTTTTGATTGTTGACAAAAAGAGCATTATTAATCTGATTAACATTATCCACCTGATTATAAATCAGGCAGGCACTGATATCAGGTGGGGACAAAAGGGGAAGTTGGCTTTCTAGTTCACTGTTTCACATGATTTAATTTAAACATTGAATTGAATTGAATTGAATTGAATTGAATGTAAACATTTAATGTTTGTAGTTTCACATGTTCACTGGGTTGAGGTCAGTACTCTGTGCAAGCACCCCAGATTGTTCCACTCCAACCTAAGCAAGACATGTTTTCATGGAGCCCACTGTGTGCACAGGTGGACAATTTGATCCTCTTAGTTCTAGTGAAGAAAAATTGTAAGTCAGCAGCAGTGGAAGACTTTAATCAACATAATTGCAACAAAAGTCTTTCAAAATCTCCCCGACAAGCCCTGTGGCAGTAAAATTAGGCACAGCCATCTCTCATTAACCACTGCTATATCCACCAAGCATGGCATGTATTAGGACTACTATGACTGTAATCAGAAGGCTCTCAAAGCTGGTGATGATCTGTCTGAAAGTGAATTCAATGATTTAATCGTAACCAATGACTACCGTACGGGTGATGGCTTAACAGGGATTAGTTTAAGAATAGCACAGAATCAGCTTGGTGTCTCTTGCAAAAACAACATGTATATGAAGTCATGTTAAGCCCCTTCAAAAACAGAAAAATGACTTGCTGGACGTGGTAATTATGCAAAAATAATAGACCTAAAGTATGTAAATTATTACCTTTGTCAGGAATTAACATTTGACTGTGCTTTATACCGACTGAAATGCCCCAAATCTCTATAAACCTGCACACAGATTTATCCACTGAGATTCTCTGGAAATACCACGCAGAGATGGTTTTTACAGTATAACCCATCTTTGCACTCAAACAATTTGCCTTGACAGGAATTTTCCCCCTGTAATTATAAGGTCCTAGGAGACATTTAGCAAAAACACTGAATGTATTCTTCTGGAGAAACACTTGCATTATTAATACAGTGGACTGTTCTGACAAGAAAAAAAAGGGAAATGAAATGCTGTAACAAGAAATAAATACTACATGAGTGTCCATAAAACAGTATTTAGACAAGACATCATGATGATTAAATAAATCGGGCCATGTAGAGTACAGAATTAAATCCAGATTTATCTTAAATTGACATCAGCCAGTTGTGGTCACAAGCTAATAAAGACCTGATGGATGTGATCTGACTTGGACATGGCGACATCTGGTTTCTCATCAGAGACGTAACCCACTTCCAACATGACAGGCTGCCCAATTCTATCTCTCCCGCTGTCGCTCTCACCGTACCGCACGCTGCGCCCCTCACCCATCTTACCAATCTGAGCTGCCTGATGGCTTTAAAGCATCTCTTCACACTGAGAGCTTCTTGATTAAATTTGATTTCATTGAGGTAGGCATTGATTAGGAGCTGTGGGACTCACGATGGCTTGCGCCACCATTTAAAACATTTTCATCACTGGTGTAATGTAGGCCACCTTGGTGCCACAGTGTGCTCAGTGCTCTTGACATATTGTCCCATACGTACATACAGCCACTGCTTCTATAAACATCCGCCTAGTGCATGAGGCTTATGGGCCGCTCTGCTCAAATAAACCACTGGCCCAGTTTCCAAGAAGAAAACTGGGCTAAAAACATGTTAGTAACCCCAGTAGACTTGATTTGGGTTGTTTGTTTTGAAACATTGGGAGTCGTTTGACCTGTTTAAAAAGCAGTGGATGAGTTGGGACAGAATCTTGAAATAGACCCTCATACTTGTCAGTTTGACGTAGGTTACTTATGTAACGTGATGTAACGTCAGAATTATTCTAGTAAGACATCCAGGTCAAGGAAGAGTTCAGTGAAAATAAATTTTACACAGTTTTTTTCCTCTGTCCGTCAGTGATTTTAGTGTTTGAACTGGAGCTCTGAGGTTAAAGCTTACAGTCTCCAGTTTAGCTTGTAAACCACCTCACCATTTTTAGACATTATTGACACTTGGCTAAGTGATACATGGGTAATTCTTAATATGGTGAATTTTCTAAGGACATGCCTGCTTGTTTACCATTTATGGAAGGTCTCCAGTGTCAATATTTTATAAAGTCAGTCAAAGATAAAGCTACTAATTTTTGATCTTCAGGATGAAAGGTTTGCAATATCTAATTTATTTATTTTTTTACTTCAATAAAGAGAAAAATGAGTGATGGAATACCTTAATAGCTGCTAGAACAGTACAGGAACTAATACCAGAATTAGAATACACAGTTTTGTCTTTCACAATGTCAGATGAGACAATTTATACTTCCATAAATTCATGCTGGTTGATTGACAACATTGCAAGTTTAACCCTGACTAATCATAGTTCACGATCTTGCACATAACCAAGAAATTGTCAACCATGGCTTTAAAGTTAGCAGGAGTTATCGAACTCGGTGAGAAAAATACAAAAAAAAACCCTGACATGCTAGGCTTTTCTTCATGTTGTCATAAAGCATCCTTGTAGCCATAATGCTCTCCTTTGATGATGCCAAGCTACAAAGCCTTTTGTTCATTCATTATGTTGATATTCGAGCCCGATGCAGGAAATTTGTAGGCAAAATCAGGCTGAATTCTTGTAGTCTGATCCAAGAATAACTTAATAAATGTAATAGTTTTTTTTTTTTATTAATGAAAAATTAGGTGTGGCGTTAAAGGAGTAGAATACACAGGATGTGATGCTATGGGAAAATAATCAACTTTGCTGTTAAAACAGTAGCTTCACATTGGGCTTTATAACACCACCCTAAGACCAACACATTTTCTAATCAATCTGTACCATACTGCAATTTATTTGTGCTTCTAAAAAGTAAGGCTTCTTCTAACATTATCTTCTGAAATGGGATTATTATTATTATTATTATTATTATTATTATTATATATTATTATTGCCCCCTTGGCATTCCTCCGTGACAGACGTTACATTATAAGTTGCCTAAGCCATTTCAACCAGTCTCACAATAAAGGTTGAAGCCATAAAACCTTAATCGTGTGCATGGGCATGAATAAGCTCTTGAGGTATTTAAGCAGGGAAGAAAAAATATCTAATGATGCTCGTTTATTCATGAACACAAAAATATGAATGTGACGGACGTTATAAGTAAAAGACGCATGAAAACCTTATGAAAACTCAATCAACCTTTATTTTAAAATCCTCTGAAAATGAACAACAATACATGATTGTGAACTCAAGGTACATGGGGGGTAGGCTTACCAATATACTGACTGCAGTAGAGAACAGAATTGAGGCATTTAGCAGCACTGGCTTCAGGGTTTTTTCTAAAATATTATACAGATTTACATAAGAAAAGGTGAAATGATCCAATAATTGATGAATTTACATCAAGTTACACCCTTTCATGCATTTCTGGGTTTAAAACATTTTAGGAAATCTGAGAGAACTGTTTCCAATAATCCCCCTACATGCCTGACTTTTTCCAAGGGTTCATGTACTAAGAACATCATGTCATACCTGCAAATCAATCCTAAATATCACACAAATGACAAAACAGCAGCATTGAGGTCCATGGACTATGAATAGGCATCTGTAGTGAGTCAAAGAGAAGAAACATCACACCTCATTGTCTCAGGATTCATCCAGCATGGTACATGTAGGTGGCCAGAGCAGTTCAGTTGGTCTTGGGCACTGAAACGCTTGTGTTTGTGTTATGCATAAACTTTTTGGAATCTATAACTGAAAAGAATTATTGCCTGGTCATGTGACATTTTTTCATGGAATTGCTCCCCTGCAAACTGACGTCATGAACTTCATCCCTAGCCTGCTCCCTGATGGACAGAAGGCATAGAGTCTCAAAGACTCACAATTCACTCTTACTGAAATCAAGTTGTGACAATGTCAGTACTGAGGGCAACGTGGCAGCTAAGCTGAAAGTCGCTCCATCAGCAGTGCAGGATTTCTGCATTCACCAGCCAACAATCGTTGTGTTAAACACTGCCCACACTCGCCATCCAATCAATATTGCACATTCTGTTGCCATAGAGACTTGGGAGACTTGCTTATTCACTTGGTGTGATGAGTCATAAGACACAAATCAAATTTCAGAGAGTGTATCACCACAGAAGAATCAGTAGATTTTCTACTCCAGCACAATCAAACGAGCCAAGATTCCTCCTGCACTGAAGAAGACACATCACCCATAGTCTCCACCAAAAGCCGCTTTCTGGGTTTATTGTAACGTGTCAGGAAAAAAACAGAACAGCAGCAAACAACAATTCACACTGGAGCTACAGCTCACAACCCTGAGAAACTGCAGCAACACTTGACTGAAATCTTTACAAAAATCACTTTTGGGGGAATGAAATGTCCTTATGGGCTGGGCATAAAACCATGCACTCGTTTTCCAAGGAAGCGGATTAACAGACAGCAGAGAGGAAGAGAGGGATGATTAATAAATGCTGCTCATAATGGTTATGATGAAATCAGCTGGGGGGGGGGGGGGAGATGGGGGGAGGTTAATAAAAACTCCATTAACACCAGCCACAAAGGAAGAGAAAATATCTTTGTGGCAAAAAACAGAACAGCTTTAAAATACATCCAGCTTCATACACGACTATATGCAGAATAAACCCTAACATTCATTCATTTGCTGAAGCACTTAATCCTTAACTAGGGTTGCAGAGGGACCACAGCCTATCTCTGCCAACATTGAGTAAAAGTGGGATACACCCTGAACAGCTCTCCAGTCCATCACACAGACACACACACACACACACACACACACACACACACACACAAATCCATTCATATTGGGGTAATATGAAACAGCCAATTAGCCTGTGTTAGTGGATATTTTTTCACTGTGGGAGGAAACCCACTCAACCCAGGGAGAACATAAAACTCACAAAGAAATGCCCAGGAGCTTCTTGCTGTGAGGCAAGGGCACTAACCATTACACAAACATGCTTCCATGTACTCCAGAACACCTTTATCAAAACATAAATGTTGGCACCCTGACACTTACTGAGATTCATGAATGATGGGTTGATATTCTCGAATTCATCTGAGACAATAGAATAAAGTGTTTCACTGTTTCACCTCAGAGGATTTTCAGAGTACTCTGTGGATCCAGATTAAATCACACTCTTTAGGGTCAGTCAGTGAACAACGATCTGAGAGGAGAATTGTTTAACCTAGGATATTAAAGTTGCAGAGTTGTGATTAACATACTGGATGTTACTCTGGATTACTTACGCTCCACATGCAGACAGAGCCGATCTGCTCACACACTGATGTGCTTCGTGGTCTGGTCTCATTTCTGGAGCCCTGCTCTGCATCTCGGGTCTCGGGGCTAATTAGCCCAGATGAGGATATTAATATCGGTGTTGAGATGAAGGCAGGTCCTGTCCAGAAGTGGGCCAGAGACGTGTTGGAGTCAGGATTTAAGAATGACGACTGTGTGAAGTGGGTCGCTCCACTCTGGCCCCCTCCTCTGTGTGGCGCTGGGGAGAGAGCGATGTTACTATATCCAAACACCCAGAGGCTCTTTTTAATTGCTTGTTACCCCTGAGCTTTGGCTCTGATGAAAAGTTCTGTTGAAGGGGAAGGTTGCGAAACTCACTCAAAAGATGGACATGCACAGTAAGAGAGGAAACCTTGTTGACCGATGTTAACAGCACAGAAGAGAAGTGGAGGGGAAGAAAACGTGCATGTTCTGTGTCAAACAAGTTTCAGCTTGGTGACGTCACGCATACAAAGACATGACGTGAGCTATAAACATGAGGATCACATAAGCAACGTTTTTGAGGGCGGCCATGTTGAGTAATAGAAAAGCCTGCTACTGATACCACAGTGTGTTGACAGCATGTTGGAATTATGGTGTTTATGAGCTTCAGAATTACAGAAAACATCAAACACTTCAAATACCATAATTCTCTAAAATCTAATTTAATGTTAAGGAACTCTTGGAATTCAAAATGTATGGACGTAAACCTGCCAAATTGAGAACCAAAGTGAAATGATAAAATCATGATCTAAGATATCTTGGATTTCAGAACATTCACAAACTTTAAATAGCCTGTTGGGGCAGCCATTGTCTAATTGTTAGAGAAGTGACTTTGTGGACCTAGAGGTCACTGGTTTGAGTCCCGCAGGAAAGAACTAGCAGGAAAAATGTGTGGCGGTGGGGGAGCAAGCTGCACCTTCATGGCTGAAGTTCCCTTGAACAAGGCACACAACCCCCAACTGCTCTCCTGGCGCCCAATGTGTGTGGCAACCCACTGCTCCGAGTGTGCGTTCAGTTTGCATGGGTTAAATGCAGAGGCGATCATTTCCCTTGCGGGATTAATACAGTGTAGCCAAAAAAAAAAAAGAATTGAATTCAGAATTTTCAAGAAAGGCAAATTACCAGCTGGAAATTTAGAACTTTTACAAAAACTAAATCACCGGCTGGTATTCAGAACTTTTGCAAAACAGAACTGCGACTGTGGCGGCCCGGTGGTAAATTGCTAGCTTACTGATCCCAAGGTCGGGGGTTCAAGCCCTATTATCACCAGGTTGCCCCCCCCAGTGCAGCAAACTGGGTTATCAAAGGCCAGCCATGTCTCGACTGTCTATGGTGAGAGGTATGTAAAAGAACCACTGCTGTTATTCATAAAGAGTCGGCCATTGAGTTGCCGTCAGCATGTTTCTGCCCTGTGATGGCCTGGCAAGCTGTCCAGGGTTTAACCTGCCCTCGTCCAGAGTCAGTTGAGATGGGTGACAAATCTCTGTGACCCTAATTAGGATTAAGCAGTATTTATAAATCACAGGTATGACCACAGATAAAAGCATTAAATATATTGAATTCTGTGCATGTCTATGGAAGATTCCTCATCATTTTCCTCTCATCACCACATGATCAATCTGGAGGAAACCCACATAAACATGGGAAGAGCATGAGATCATCTACACAGACAGTAACCTGAGTTTAGGAACAATCTGTATGCTGTAGAGCTGAGGGTACAGCTCCAAGTACACTCTGAGCTGTCATACTAATCATTACTCTTACTTTAAGACTTATTGGCATACAACAGACACAGATGTTTCAGCTACAATACTTTACACACAGTATACATACGGACGCAACATAATGATGACCTCAATATTACTAACATTATAAACTATAAATAATGTGTCAATCATTTCTCCACTGTGTTCTCAGTGCAAGACTGAAATGTCTAAAGGTAAAAAGCCAGCACAATTCTGCATGCCACACAGACACTCTTTCCTCTGGAGATCTGTTGCAGTAGGCATCTCAATGCTCTGTTTGTGTCCTCCTGAGTAATCGAAGGTGAGTTCCTCGCCCGGTTCAATGTCTCGTCTGGAGAACAGGGCCAGTCTGGGCACCACTGAGTGCACACGCACAGGCACCATGATCAGATTGGGCTGGCAGGAGTGATTCAGAAAGCGGCCCACGTTACCTATGGCGACTGGGTCCACAAACGTCACACCAAGCTTCTGCGAGCCACAGTGTTCTTGCACTGCAATAATGTAATTCTTATCCTCTGGGGTCTGTGACACCTGCCTGCGCTGTGCCTCTTCATATCCGATCACCTCACCGGCATACTCACACACAAAGCTGCCATGTTCAATGGCTTGCAGTGTCATGACCCCCCAGCCACGGTTCTTGGTTTGGAAAACACAGACGCTGGTTTGAAGGCCGTTTTGGACCACACGGGACTGGCAGGACTCGCCACAAGCACACAGGGCATTACATTCAAACACAGGCTGGCTGTAAAAAGCACCCGAGTCCTCTCGCTGCTCCAGTAAGCCTTCCTTAGTGTACACCAGGCCATAACGCAGACACGGGCACCTGGGCGGCTCGCAGGACGGAGAGTGACATGAGCAGCCTGGCAGGGTCACTTCACTCGGATCAATATCACAGCCCACACCCTGAACATTGTCTAGAGTGTACTAAACACACACATGTATAAGATTGAAATTATCATCAATAAAACATCATCAATAAAAATTCTCTTTAAAGAATGATAAAAACACTCATCTAAAAACATTCAAAAGATGATGAAAGATGTTTTCAGTGCTTGCTACAACAAAGGTTGACTTTAAGATGCTTATGGATTTTAATAGTGCTAGAACGGGTAAAAAACGCGTTTTAATATAAATTACAAATAATACACAAACGCAAATAAACAATAGAAAGAATCGCTCCACTGAATGAATACGATTAGGTCTGTACTGCCATCTAGCGGCCTTAAGGAGAAACTGCACCTAAGAGTAAGCTCAAGCAAAAGAGATAATGCAAAATAAAACCAAATAAAGGTTTTTTTTATATAAAATGTGAATTAAAAATGTTATGTTTTTATTTTTTTAATTAACAAACAAAAACAAGAACACACCTGGAATTTGGGCCAACTGTCCTCACTGACATCATTTTGGATACAAACAGGGACATTTTCTAGACCGTTACTGATGTCCCCACCATATACACGAATCATTATTCTACATCCAACACAAAACAAACACTTTAGAGGATAAGTTAACACATACGCAAACTTTCACACCATCAGTAACAATAATTATTATTATTTTAAACAGTAACGTGACTCTAAACACTGACGCGAGCCGACACCCGGAAACCGGAAGTCACGGCGTCACTCAATTACAGCAAATATAATTCAAATGTAAAGTCCCTCTGTTTACTTTGTTTACTTGCTTTGGCATCCTAACGAAAGCCGAACAGTAACTGCAGAATATACAGTCGATGATGTGAAACGTCACACAAAACGACACTTAAAATAATAATAAAATTAGTGTATTCATATAATATATATATACATCTGAAATAAAATATTTTATTTTAAAAAATATAAACATTCCAACACCATGTAAGTAAGCAATAAAACATTTTAAAGCACATACTCACTCTCTCACTCATTCATTTTCCAAAACCGCTTATTCCTATCAGGGTCGCAGGTAGGCTGAAGCCTATATCAGCCGACTAAGGGCAAAGGCGGGGTACACCTACTTAACAGCTTGCTAGAGCATCACAGGGCCAATACACACACTATTCACAACTACAGACAATTTACAACAGCCTATGTACATGTCTTTGGACTGTCGGAGGAAACAACTATACCCAGAGAAAACCCACAGAAGTACAGGGACAACATGCACACAGAACTCCACACAGAAACATCCAAGTCTCGAAACCAGGACCTTGTTGCTAGGAGATGGGTGTGCTAAACACTACACCACTGTGCCACCCAGGACATATAAAGTGAAAATAAAGTGTGTCCTGGTGTTCTTCCTTAACAGGATATTCTAAAGTGTTCTCTCTTATACTACAGTAAGATTACAACTTATTCATTTTTGTAAATGAAGGAATGACAGTCATCTCCAATTTTCAACATCCACAATGGCACCCATCATTTTTTGAATTATATAATTTTCAACATATTTTTATTTCATTTAAAGTTGAAATATATTATACTATTTTATTGCTAGATGACTCTGCTGAGTTCAATGATGGCTTATTAGACTGTATATACATTTAAATTACAATACTTTATAATTTATGGAAGAATGGAGAAATTTAACAACATTCTATCAAAATATTCAATTTCACAAAACACCAGTGCATTAAATTTTTCCTCTGGATTCAGTTTTTAACCCAGACTCTGATATAAAACAGATGTGATAAGAAAGATAGAGATCCCTAATGAACTTTCTATAGTTTTGTTCTTTTGCAAATATGGGGTGTATTCAAAGTGAATTTCTTCAAATTATCAGCCATATGAAAACCTTGCTGAGATTAGACACATTTTATAAATAAAAGCAAGCAATAAATATTATCTAAAAAATTTTTTTCATAGACAAATTGTTTTCATCCCTTGTTGTGAATACATATTTGTTCTGAGGTGTTGTTAGAGAAATTATGGGCAGTGAAAACTAAACTTAACAGTTTTCGTTTGGCAGAAAGGTTGAAAAAATTGTAAAATGCTTGATGGCCAGTGTTATCTTATGAAAGTACTACACCACAGAATCATTTGTTTGAATTGTTGGTCTGTGTCACATGATAATTTGATACTTATCGATGTTTTCAGGACTTTCCAATGAACTTTAAAGTTCCTTTAAGTCTCCGCTCCAAATCCCATCAATATTATTAATATCCACACACACGTGCATGGAAAAACAACAGTAGAAATATTAAAGAAAACAAGCTATGTAACACGTTCTTTTATTTTTTAAACCACAATACATCAAAGTATGAGCATTAAAACACAAAATCAACTGTAGAGATGTCTCTTCCGCTCGATCTGAATTGGCACTTGAGTAACTCCTCCAGCCTACTGACCCACTCACTCTCCCTTCCTCCAAACGCCATGTGATGATGTGCTTTTGCATGGGAAACTTTCACTGAGCATGGGTGTTTACTCCGAACACAGGCTTTTGCGTCCATTAGTTACAAAATATATATACAGAAACCAGGTACACACAAACAGGACACAGTAAACAAATTACTTTTTGTTTGTTGGTTTAAAAAGAAAAAACTGCATTTTGCCAGGCTCTGCCCATCCCTTTTTGCATTATACTGTACACTCATTTTATCCAATATATATGTTTAGTGTCTGAATTCCCCAGTCATTAATATGTGCACAGATTGAATTGGGCCACATTGAAGGACCAGACATGTGTACAAACACCACAGAGACAGTAACCAGTCCAGTGAGCATCCAAAAAAAATGGAAAAAAGAGCAACTGTTTATACTGAGGCAGAAAGTGTGTAAAATTAGAATGTTCACGTTACACATGGTCCCGCACATTAAAGCCACGGTGAGGAACTGCTACAGCTGGACTAAACCCTATTTAGTTTTTAAACCTTCCCCTTTATACTCCCACAGCGAGAGTGTCAGCAGTTCCAAACCGAGGCTTTAAGAAGCTGGTTGAAAAACAGTTGCTTGATAATTTTTAAAGTGAATGAAGAAAATGGGGTGGGGACGGGGACGGGGTGGGGACAGAGTGGGCCATTTTGTCTCATCTTCAGCAACAGGAAGGAAGGTTAGGTCAATGTTTCCCCTTTTGTAACCTTAGACAAAAAGAGTGACAGAAAGTTCAGTTGGTTATGAATCATTATGTAACCAAATCATGAATGATGTTTACCATAATGAGGAATATCATAATCTTGTTTCAGGAAAAGTTAAAATGACAAGCTTAGACAAGCTTATAAAAAAATCTTAGTCTCATTCACTCACTCTGGCCTCAATGTATTCAATCCTTCTCTCCAGGGCAGTGAGCTTCTCATTCAGAGTGGCTAAACGGGACCTGCAGGACATATCTGAGGGGAAAATTATAATTTAATTTATATTTGAATTCATCTTACTGCAAGAAAAGAATTTTAAAATCTATATAAAGACAATAATACAACACTAATTGAGACTACTATGCAGCTTCCTAGATTGAAATGTCTGATTTAACAAAATAAATAAAATTAATTCCTTACAATATTCTATTATAACTTGTGGCACAGTAGTTAGCATGCCCACCTCACACCAGAAACAGGTGTTTCTGTGTGGAGTTTGCCTGCCCTACAAACCCCCCCCTCGGCCCTAACCCCCTTGTGGGTTTCCTCCAGGTACTCCAGTTTCCTCCCACAGTACGAAGACCTTGTCATTAGTGTAACTGCCTGTTTAAAATTCACCCTAGATGTGAGTGCGAATGGTTGAAGGTGCTTGCCCTATATTCTGCTGGTGAGCTGAGCTGTTCGAGGTGTACCCCACCTTCACCCTGTGTTGGCTGAGATTGGCTCAGTCTCCCTGTGACCCCAGTAAGATTAAGCGGTTCAGAGATTAAAATTTAACAGAAATGCAGCTTCACCAGCTTCAATGTTAAACCCCATATAAACAAATCAATACAATTGACCGAGAGTAATACAATTCAGTTAAAGTAAAATCTTTGAGATCTCAATGTTTTATTAATTTATCGAAAACAAATATAATTTATTTCCTTTCTCTGCTATCAGAACAAATATTCAGAATACAAATGGTTAAATCTACATCATATCTATCTGACTAGCAATGCTGTATGTGATGCTAGCTTTAATAACAAGCTTAAGAGGTCCCAAAGGTTATGCCTCTTGCTTTATGTACTCCTTTAGCATCTTGAACATTCTGAAGAAAATAATATAAAACGTTTAGAATCAATAACAAACCCTTTAAAAGAACAACACAGGAAGCTCGGGCCAGCCTACTAGCCACTCCTCATCCCCGACATACTAGCGCAGTTAGCATAGCAACATCCAAAACAACCGAGGCGGCGGTTCACACAAAACATTTTAAAAACAGAAAACATACCAAACGAGTTGAGGAAGTCGGCTATCTTCTTGATGCTGCTCGTAATCACTTCAATATACTCGCGATTCGCCCAGTCCTGGTGGATTTCTCTCTGCACTGGATCCTCTTGGCCGGCCATTTTTTTCTTTAGAGCTGCTTGTGTGCTGGTTTGTGGCTGGGCGTCAAACTTCCTTTTTGCTCAAGCGCGCCCCCTAACGTCAAAAAAAGCTAAACAAAACAAACAAAAAAGGATGTGAAAATGATTTATTTTTACTGATTCGATTCACCAAAACGATTCAAACGTTAAATCGATATTTAGTATCAAGTATTTTTTTTGGTATTTAAGTGTCGGAAATGGTATTTTTTTCTTGATTCACCCTAGAGTTCTCCAACTTATTTTTTTTTTACTATTTTCCCCTTTCTGAACATATATTTTCATTGATGTCAGTGTCTGCTTGTTTAAAACGCTATGATAAGTTTTCTTTTTCGTTTTAAGTCATGTGGTATGATGCATGTGGTGTGATGCAAGATCAGTGGTAGCTAAGTGGTTACTGCTCTGGATAACTGAGCTGAAGCTATTGCTGTTGGCCTCAACTGCCCTTAAACCTGTATAAAATGATACATGTAAGTCTCTCTGGATAAGGGCCAAAAGCCATAAATGAAAATTCAGGGATAATTATTGAAATAAACCTTGAAACATGCATTAATAACTCAGTCTACTTAAAATTCCATGATGAATGCAGGCTGTCTGTAGCCAATAAACAATCTTTCCCCTGCATTTAACTCTGTTCAGTTTTGTTGTTTTACAGATTCGTTCTCTTTTATCATGGGTAATTTTTATTCTTATCTCACTATACACACTGAAATAGGCCATGTTAAAACACTGAATCCTCACAGAAAGAATCGACTCCATGCTGCAGGCGTTGCCCAGCTGAGGGATCATAAAGAGCCGGATCATAAAGAATCGAACCTTTCAGAATCGGTACGTTCCTTACTTCAGCTATAAGAAAAATAAAACAATAACACACAGAATGAAGATGGCACTCCAAACTCTGTGTTATTTTTTTAATTTTCATAGCTTGTTGTCACCATGAAACAAGAAGAATCTGGATGTTTCTGACAATAAAAAAAGGCAGTGAGATGTGTTATAACTACATTACAATGGTAATACCAGTGGTATCATTATCATTTACATAATGTCGACGATGAACAGTAGACCTCAGAACAGAGCATTTTTAGGCGATTATTTTAATACAAATACCTTTATTGTGTTGGTTTAATGGCAAAAATATTTGTCACATCATTTTTGATTATTAAATAAAATTAATATAAATAAAATTTATTTTTCACACATTTTAAAGCAATAAAACTCACCTTTAGATTGCCTGCACAGAGTAAAATGGCTGGTGGGAGCAGGTAGCTTGCTGGCTAGGTAGACAGATAGAAAGAGATTAAAATATATGAATCTGGAGCTGTAATGTCAGAGACAAAAAAAGGAAAAGAAAAAGCGATTTTATTACCCAGTTAAAAGTATTTAATTTGTATGAATTAGGTATAAATAATCAAAAATAGTCAATGATGATCTTTATTAATATAAAATTCAGTGAGGAGACTTTTTTTTTATTGCACTTGAGTACAGGTAGAAATTTCTTCTTTTTTGTGACACACATTGAGAGCTTATTTAAAAGAAACAGTACAATTTAATGCTCAAAAACTCTCATATGTAGCATATCATCCAGTAGCCAACATATTGCGTAATCCTTCCTATTTCCTTAGTGAAGAGAACCCTAGCATGGAGATATTGGAGGAGCTGGTGGTGAAGCTGGAGTCTGAAAACAAGTTAAATTGTGGGTGTAACGGGTTCTCTTTAAGTGCAAATCAAAGACGGCACAGGAAGTCCAGACAGCGGTGTGGAGGAATGAGCTGCTGAAGGAGATGAGGAAGTGGAGCATGGGAGACATGGACATGGTGCAGGGATATGAGTTCTTTTTGATGGACTAAAAACTGGTCATGGTTCTGAATCATGGAGCTACACAACCTGCGCTGGATAAGTGCTGAAAACAATGAAAACCACTGTATAGATGTAAACACTGGTGAATTTTCGGTACACTGAATAAGAGTGGTTTTCATGAGCAGGCCTGTGCTTAACCACATAACTTATTTATACATAAAGCTTCCGAGGCTTCAGGCTAAGTTACAGTTGTTATTTGACATTCATATCTCTAACACTAACAGGTACGGTACATAAAAAAAAATATAATGAGACTTTCATTGGTTACATTGTACTGAATTACATTTACAGCATTTTGACATATGCCCTTAACGACAGCGACATACACTTATCATTTTAATTCAGTTGAGGGTTAAGGGCCTTGCTCAAGGGCCCAACAGTGAGAGCTTGGTAGAACTGGGGCTTGAATCTCTGACCTTCTGTAATATTTATTTGACTTACTATAAATTTATATAATGTGTTGTTGCATATTTTATGTCAGATGTAATAAACTCCTGTTAATAAGTTAGCATTTTTAATATGGGAAACATGTGATGTCACAACTCATGTTGATTATTTCAGAGGTTTAATTACCTCGAGAAGTGATGTGAGAGTCATAAAACCTTGTCCTGAATATAATAATTTCTTAATCTTTAACATTTTATGGTTAGTTATCAGGAAGAACCACAGGCTCTTTTGGCTTTGAAGTTTTCCTTGTCGGTATGATGAGTGCACTGCAGTCATAAACACACACCCACATTCACACACAGACACACATTGACTTGCCAACACCTTTTAAAGACAAAACAAAATTAAAATGTATGAATTTTTTTTTTAGCTTTATTTGGTTTTTAACAAATATATGGAAAAGCTGAGCTGTGCTGTACATGACTAAATTACGGCTGTCACTAATAAGCATTTACGTTCACATCTGCCACCGCCCTCATTAGGCATTTCAAGCGGTGACTTCATACAGTAAATGTCCTACAAAACAGTCGAACTCTAACCGAGTCAGCACAAACAGCTGAATTAAAACTGCATCTATCTCAGCATGCAGTAAGTTGATAAGGCAGAAGTGGCTGTGTCGCGTCTCTTATCTGCTTTCCCCCAAAGACGCCAAGTTGGTTTACTTCACTTTCTTGAGGAGCTCTTTAATGTCATCCTCAATGTCGCTGGTCAGAAAGTTCCTGCTGTAGCGTTTGAACGGTTTCCCATCAGGGCCGATGAGGAACTTCTCAAAGTTCCAGGCGATGTCATTCCTGTACACAGGACTCCAGATGATGAACTTGGGTTGGGTCATGAAGGCCGTCGGGTTGTCACTGGGAAAAGGAAGCTTCTTTTTTAGGAATACGAATAAAGGGTGTGCATCGTTACCATTCACTTCAATCTTCTTCAAAAGTTGGAAGCGAGGCTCAAAGCCATTCCCAGGACGCACATACTTCAAGGAGTTCAGGATTTCTTCATCCTTGGCGTTTTCCTTGTTTTGAAAAAGAAAGAAGCATTCAGCTAGGCTGCAATTACAAAACCCCAATCATCAAGCACTCATTATAGAATTCTATTTGAGTACTAACAAAGACGCACACACACTCATGCTTAAAAATCTAGTTTTTGATCCAGTACCTCTGGAGTCCCCAATTACCTTCTACAACTGTGTACTATAATGTCAAACAGTAATAATATTTACAGTTGAACTCTTAAGCATCAAGGTAAAATAAGCCAGGTTTAGAGATTCAAATAAATCCTGGATGATATTAGAACTACACTTTGAATATTACGTTATAAAAAATTAAAATCTGGAACTTACTTGGTGGCCGAACTGGTTGCAGGGAGCTCCCAGCACAACAAGCCCCTTCTCCGAGTATTTGGAGTGGAGCTCGTTCATCTGAGTGTAGTCCCTGATTGTTGTACCTCAGAGAGACGCCACATTCTCAATCAGCACCACTTTACCTTTAAGCAAGGAGAAATCGAGATCACCACCCGACAGCAGCTTGGCTGAAAGGTCATAAAAGTTCTCCGCCATGTCGACAGGGAAGAAACCAAATGTGTAATGAGAGGATTTTGCACACTACTACTAGTTATAGGATCATTTGAGGTCAGAGTTTGGGTGAAGGGGCGGGACAGAGGCTGTGTGGGAAAAGAAATAACTTTGTGCACATACCGTTCTGTCTCAACAATCTGTAAACCCAAGCTGTCTCAGTCTTTAATGGATTATTATAACAGTTCATTAGCTTTAAAAGTATTGATTTAAAGATATAAGGCATTCACCATTCAAAGTGAGAGATACATACTGAAGGTACAAAAAAAGTACAGATACCTGACCATAAAACCCACATATGACTCATAAAGTGATTTATGATTATGATTTATGATTATGATTTAGGAAACACAGTAAATTGAGTAAATTGTCTTTATTCACTGTAACATTTATCTTCACTGGAACTAAGAGGCCCAGACCTCTTCCAGCATGACAGTGCCCCTGTGCACAAAGCAAGCTTCATGAAGACACAGTTTGGAGTATGCATTGTTGGAGTAGAAGAACTCTGCCCTGCACAGAGCCCTGACCTCAACCCGAGATCAGAACGCTGACTTCTCCCCAGGACTCTTCACCCAAAAATAGTCCCAGACAGCTCTGCCCTGTCCCTGTGGCATTATGTGCAAATCCCACAGCCACAGCCCAAAATCTAATGGAATGCATTCCCAGAGGAAAGGGAGGACCAACTTTCTGTTTAATCTGTAGTTTTGGAATGGCCATGGGCGTGATGGTATTCACATACTTTTGTCCCAATAGTGAACTTATGTGGCATTGATAATGTTCAGTCTGTACTTTTCCTTGTCACCGCAGAAATAATCTTAAGGGTACTTCTTTTGTACTGTACTTTAAGTGTGCCTCTTTTATCTGGAATGTTACTAAAGTGTATGAAAGCATTATTGTTAAAGTTTATTAAAGTTACATGAATAACCCTTGAGGTGAATTGCTGTTTACTGGTAGATTATTCATCACTCGTTTATTTTCTAAACCGCTTAATACCAATTAGGGTCACAGAGATGATGGTGCATATCTCAGCCGACTCAGGGCGGAGGCAGGGTACACTCTGCACAGCTCGCCAGACCATTGATGGGCCAGCACACATACAACCCCGAGCTGGGGACTTGCACCCAGGACCTTCTTGCTGTGAGGCGGAGATTAATCTACCTCCACGTCCGCCTTAGAGCAAGAAGGTCCAGGGTAAAATACACAAAATCGCCAGTCCATCACAGGGCAACACACACAACCATTCACATTCGTACTTATACTTAGTGTCAATTTGCCACTAGCAATTAGCCTTGTGTACATGTCTTTGGACTGAGGGAGGAAACCTGAGTACCCGGAGAAAACCCACGAAAGCACCGGGAGAACATGCAAACTCCACAACAAAACCCCGTCGCCGAGCACAAGACCCTCTTGCCCAACCACCGACGCATAAGAATGAAAACGTTTTATGCGTTTCTCCTACGCAGCATTGATCATCGCATAAGCCTGTGACTTAAATCTTACCATCGGACTGATCTAAAAGTTATTCAATCTCTTCTTACGTTACATTTAACAGTGTCACCAAAACATTTGTATTTAAATATCTACAATGATTAAATGACATTTAAACAGGTATTTTATGATACGTTACACTATGTAACTCAGACATTCGTGTTTACATTTTTTGACAGCACCCTGTTTTATTAATGGTTCATTCAGGAAGACGGTCACAGTGGCTGTATTTCAAACACCAACTCGCTCCCTATATAGGTGTCGCGTGACACTATAGCTTCTACGTAATACGCCCTGCGTCCTAGTGCCCTACATGAACAATGAAAGATGCTTGGAGGATTGAGCCTGTGCGTCCGCGTGTGTTTAGGGAAGTGAAGCTGAAAATCAACAGCAACCTGGACCCTGACCTGGAAAAAATAATGACTGTATCGATGCGATTTTACAAACGCTGCTCTCGTTGCTAGGCAACAACTTTTTGAACATACTTTACCCGGAAGTACATTTCAGATGTAATTCAACCATCTCAAGCTCATCTAGAGAACAAGTTCCAGACAAGTTTTTAAATGGCATTAAAAACAACGCGTCGACATGATCATTTATAATAATAATAGTAACAGCAACAACAACAACAACAATAATAATAATAGTAATAGTAATAGTAATAGTAATAATAATAATAATAATAATAATTAATCATTCGTTCTTGAAATGTCGGATTTGCTGGTTTGGAGTGCCGTTGTTGGGTCCTTCTTGCTGGCTCTCATCTTCACACTGTCGGTGTATGTGGTGTATTCCGGCCTGCTGTCGGAGATCCACATCAGCACCGGCTCCTCTCCTGTCAGAAGCATCACTGTGGCTTATAAATACAGAGAAGGGCCTTATACAGAATCCGGGTTGCTGTTTGCTGAGAGCTGCAGAATTGCACCAGAGCTGCCCAGTGTAAGGATCTTCTACGATGATCCAAAGAAGGTGAGGAGAGAGATTTTATGACAGACTGATCAGTTTGTCTTTTAATTCTATGTTGTATGTCTATGTACAGCCCTTTATGTACTCAGATAGTGGTAACTTGGTGGTGCAGGACCAGGCAGGATCCGCTTCACTGCTTTACACATCCAGGGTCCTGGTATAACCTTGAGCTTAGGTTGGTTCCTTTGTGGAAGTTTTGAGCATGTTCTCATCCTGTCCATGATCAGATCGGTGGTTGAACCCCCACAATCTCCAAGCTGCCACTGTTGGATCCTTAAGCAAGGCTAGGATCTGTTTCATGCTGACTCGGTGCCCCAACCTCAGCTTCCTAACAAGCGGTATATATTCTCCTCTAAACAGCCCCCAGCTTTTAGGGTGTGCGTAGTACTCACTGGTGTCTCATGGCCTCCAGTGTTCTAGAGATACCCACCATACCAACAATGAATGAATTAGTGTTCTTTAACCTGGAAATCCCTGACTGTATGTGTTTTCAACAAACAGATTTTGACCATCAGGTGTGGTTTCTGGAATTACCTGTATGGATGGCACTCTGTGGTGATGCGCTGTTTTCACCAGCTGCCGCAGAACTTTGTAGTTAACAAAAATGCCAGAGCTGATTACTCTGCCCTTGGTTAGAGCTGTGCATCGAGACTACACCAACAAAAAACTAAACAAAAAACAAACCTGTTGGTCTTGGAGGACAGATATTATGCTTGTGGGATGAAGAAAGTCCATGATGATGAACACAGGTGCATGCTGAGCACTCGCAAGCCCTTTGTGACATGTTAGTAATTTATTTAATTTCGTGAAATTATAATTTTTAAAAATGTTGATGGGGTTGGTCAGAATTCCTCTGCAAGTGAGCCGTGGGTTATACTATCCTACTCTCTGAGAGATGAACAGGACCACAACAGTTAAAATTTTTAAATATTGTTCTTTCACTTTTATTATATCAGTATTATATAGTTATAACATTATGACTCAACAAAACTGTTGGAGGGTGAATGTGGGAAGGTGATGGACATGTGTTTAGCATTTTATGGGCATTTAAATTCATTTAAAATCCTCACAACTGCTCACAAACATGCTTTACAGCTTTGATTTCAGAAAAGGTTATGAATATTTCCTTTTAGGTTAAAGACGTTAAGCTCAGCATTAGATTGTGTACGATACGCTTTAAAGTGTGTGTGTATGTGTGTGTGTGTGTGTGTGTGTGTGTGTGTGTGTCTGTGTGTAAAAGAAAGACACCACTGTGTGGTGCTGTTGTTACTGTAATAACATAGTAATGATCTCTTTTGGCATTTATGTGGGAGGGTTATTAAGGTGTGTAATTATTTAGATATAGGAGGGAGATCAGTGAATCTGATATCGTTTGGGTGTATTTACACATCATTTGCTCTTTCTAACTAGGATTAATTATGTGATATTTGTGCACGTACCTGAATGTCACCACACACACACACACACACACACACACACACACACACACACACAAAC
>JBCNYG010000021.1:15216359-15229752 GCA_039654305.1 Porochilus rendahli
CTTTCAGTCTCGAGCTCCTTCCACAACACTGACGTTTTTTCTGTTTTATCCCCACTTTCTCTCACTCTCGCTTTCATGCTTACTATTTTTATCTTTCCCATCTCTCAAACACTTCCTGTCTTTTCTTCTCTTGTCTCTATATCCCTGCCAGAAGCTGTTTTTCATTCAGTAGCTACATCCTATCGAAGGTCCCCAGTTTCTCATTCACGACTTCTAAACAGTTTTCTCAGATTCTTGGAAACAGATGACAGGAAAAACATTATTTTAACAAACAAACAGTATAGAAACAAGAGCACATTACACAAGTGGATAGTGATAATGACAGTATATGACAAATGTGAAACTATACCAAAACCACATAAAATGTGAATAAAAACTACTCCTTGATGCTGCCAAGGCTTGGACAAGGGGCAAAGGCATGAAATGACAAAAGTGGGAACCAACTCCCCACACCACACCATCCAGAACTCCAGGAAGACCCCAGCCCACCCATGGCCAGACCAATAGCAGACTTTTAATAATACAGATTTACTTCCATTTAACACTTCCATAAAGTGTAAGGTTAGGACAAGAAATTTAGCCTTGTAATCCAGAGCTGTGCTCTGTTAGCTTTTTTATTTTAAACATAAAGCTAGAATAGAATACTGTTCACTCAATAGCACAACTAGTTAACTAGTCAATTAGCAATTTATTATGCTTATGCTATTGACTTATTTCACTTATTTCAAATGATATACACAAGTTGAAGTAAACTATTAGCAGTTAGAACAGAAGATGTGTTTACATTTGTTCACAGTGAGCAACCTTGTGGCTATCTATATGTTTACAGTTTGATAGCAGTGAAAAATGGACTACAATGTAAAAAAAAAAAATTAGCTCAGTGAGTCACTTCCTTCCAAATTTGATCTTAAACTTAGTGAGGCAGGGGAGAGTGCTAAGTTCTGTTGGTAGAACAACCCCAACTGTCCTCAGTTGCCAGCATTGCGTGATCGTGAGCACACAGTGCATTTGCTGTTGAAGCATTCTTCACACAAATAACTGCTGGTGGTCGCTGCACGAAGAGCCTTTTTAAGACGTTTCTTTTTTTCCAAGGAACCAAAACACTCTGAAAACCATCTTGCAGTGGGTTTAGAATTTAAGAGCAACATGCTCATCTTTGAAAAGCAAACTACATGATCTACCTAGGAGTACATGTGTACCTGAGAATATTGAAGCATTGAGGTGATCTGTTGCGGAGTCTTCGAGACATTTTTGCTTTAGCTGTAAGACGTTCCGGGAAAACTGCAAGCAGAATCTTTCAAAGTCCTTCACTTCCACCCATACAAAAACTGTACTGAATGAAATGTCATGTAATATTTTATTTTCCAATTTACCTTGAAATATGTGAGGTTTTATTGGGTCACACTGTACTTGTGTTGCAAACACGAGTTGCAGCTTGTATTTTTATTTTACCACATTTATGTGCATAGATATATCACACCTCATGTGGGAGTCCCCATAGAGCCCCATCACCATCTACAATATGCCCTCCTCTAACTGCTTGAAAATAGGTTGGTGATCCTTCACCCTTTGTTATGTAGCATGATGACAGTCATCAAGGGTGATAAATGTGGAACAAGTTTAAGTACAGATGTATGTGAATTAAGACGGTGTTAGCCTCAGTGAACTCAAATTTCAGTGAATGCTCCAGTAGAACACCTGCATCCAAACAAACAGCCTGAAGAGAAAAATATTCACTTAGGGATGGACAGACTGGATATCAGAGGGAGACAAGACAGGAGAAAATAAAAACGGATAAACAGACCATCAGAATAGTGATGCTTCTCTCTTGCTGGTGTGTCTGAAATTGTGCAGGGTGATGGACTGTAAACCACTTTAGTGCTAAACGCTTCAGTGCCGTTCCGATACACTCCACCTGAGACCCAGGATGCCAAATGAAAGGGAAAGAAACAAAAGCAGTGACATGTACATGAAATCTTAATGCACAGCAGTACTAGGTTTGCTTCTTAGACAGTCTGAACAAGACGGGTCTCCCTCAGTAGGGAGTGCTGCTAGTGAAACAGTGTTTTGGTCCGGACCAGACTTGAACTTGACTAAATGAATTGCATTCCCACAGATTCTTCCCCTTAGTTCGATGTTTTATCTGGTTTCCAGTGGCCCTGAACCTACCGAGCTCCTTAAACAAGTCTGTCATGTGGTGTCAAAGATGTAAACCAAGAGCACAATGTCTATCAGCCTGTAGATGAGGCCGTTCTGGTAGGTGTTCACATGACAGCTTCTTCCAGAGATACAGAATTAAAATACAGCTGTTAGATCAGATAAAACAGGTACCCAAGGGTTCTTTCGGCATTGAAGATTATAATTTTTTTTTTTTATTCATCTATTCATCTCAATTACTTTATCTTGGTCAGAGCCACAGTGGGGCTGGAGTCTCTTTCAAGAACAAGGCAGGAATACAGCCTGCATGATACACCAGTTCGTTACAAGTCACACACACATTCACACCTCGCAGAAATCCACCAACTGCTATGTCTTTGGACAGCGGTGAGAATGTGTAAACTGCTGAGCTCAAGACTGATGCTGTGAAGTTGTAAGGCTTTAATGCTACCTGTTGTGCTTTGCCTCTATGAATCCGCTGTTATATAGTTCTACATAGAAACTTTATTGGTGTTGACAAGTTGGGTCACTGAGTATTACACAACATTACTTCAACAGTACAACATTATGATCATTCGACACTCTTGGAAAGCAGGCAGAAAAAAGTTCCATAAATTGGGAAAAAATGCAAAAGAGCAAAATTTTTAATTCTTTTAGCAAATGGTCTTAAAGCATAGCTTTCATTCCTAAAGAGAGTACAACATTTAGAAAACTAACTAAGGATTCCTTGACTTTTATTCTGTACGACGAGAGAACTTCCACAGTGGCAGGGAATCATCTAGCTCCTGGTGACCATCCCAAAAACTGTCCCACACTAATACTTACCAAAATGTATGTCATAAGATTTCTATTTCTAAGTCTTCTCTGGAAAAACTGCTGACTAAAATTTCTGCCCATTAATTTTGAATGAGTCATAATGTTTTCACTGTTGAACACTGGCACAACAAGGTAGGTTATTATTTATAACATTATAGTTAACATTATAGTTAGTGCAAAATGTTGCATATATTTTGATGATTAGATTACTTTCTGACAGAAGAAGAATGGGTTAGCCACATGTATGCAGAGACAGATACAATAACAACAGCCGTATGTGTCTAGGGGCTAAATTGAAATAGATTTGCCTTAGGTGGGTCTCAAAATTGGAATTTAAGTTAGGAGGGAGAAAATTGCATGCAACCCCAAAGGAGTATTGTTATCAGATTTAGTCTACTGAGCACTGCCATGTCTCGAGCTCATGAACCATACGGAGGGTCACAGAAGGAAGTCTAACCCATTTTCAGTTTGTGATGTCCATGTAATTGTTGGTCATTAAAACACAAAAGATGAATTGAACCTAAAACAGAACAACTGGTCAGAGAAGCATCTTATTAATGGTATTTAATGCACATTGCCTCATGCTACTACATGTGAATCCTATTTTCCAGTAATTGCTCTGCAACTTTGGGAAATATGTAATGTAGATGTAATATTTATTTGAATGACCACTTTATAAGAAACCATAGCCATAACAATATTAGGGACGAAGTGCAATAATTTAAATAATAAATAATTTTATATCTCTATGCTCTCTGAAATTTCTCATGAACATTTCATGTTAAGAGTAAACAAAAAGTTTGGGAAAACACTGTTCTGCTCTCCATGCCCAATAGCAACCAATACAGTGAACAATAAAAGCTAGATCTCAACACCTAAATTTAGCCGGATCATATCCTTGATTCTTTTCACCTTGTTCTTATGTATCGTTTTGATTGCCAAAGTTATCTTGATCCTTCAGAATAAAATCTGCCCAGGTCCCATGGTTAGGCAAGCAAAAAAGATTGACCCAGATCAGGTAGATAATGAATGAAGATGGAGCCAGAGGCAAACTTTTCATAGTCATAGACATGGGCATAAAGATTCTAGTGTATGGCAGCTTGCTTGTCAACAAGCTTTGCACAAAGCCCCTGGCTATCTATCTAAATTTATTTATTTCAAGACAATATGACTGGAGGCTCGATATGTTAGGAGGAATCTATCACTAGGTATGTAAAAAGTCAAGATACCTCCTGATATCTACACTCACTCATGCTAGTTGACACCTGTCATTTCATGGCACAAAAACAGTAATTGAAATGAGGAATGAGGAATGAGAAGCCTGAGTGTACTGAATTACACCTGTACATAATATATGTAGTCTTATTTCTGGAGTAGCTTCAAGGCCAAGAATCATTTCCCTCAGTTTATATGGTTATAATATGGAAGAAAAATTCTCTTTTCTTATAATGGAGCTATATGGTTTCCTTATTGGATAGCTGTATCAGCCTCAAATCTCATACAAAGTTTCTTGATACAGTTTGTAGTAAGATATCAACACTGTCTTTTCTCCTTTTCAAATATCTCCAGGTGGCCAACCTATTGCGACTCTTCCAGATCCCTCAGATTAGCTATGCTTCCACCAGTGCCAAGCTGAGTGACAAATCCCGCTACGATTACTTTGCCCGAACCGTGCCACCAGATTTCTACCAGGCAAAAGCCATGGCTGAGATCCTGCGCTACTTTAACTGGACGTATGTGTCAACAGTGGCCTCAGAGGGTGACTATGGTGAGACAGGTATTGATGCTTTCCAACAGGAAGCACGTGTACGCCAGATCTGCATCGCAACTTCAGTCAAAGTCAGCAGGTCCATGAATCGAGGTAACTACGAAACCGTGATCCGCTCATTGCAGCAAAAGGCCAATGCTAAAGTGGTAATACTGTTCACACGCAGCGAAGATGCCAGGGAACTTCTGGTAGCAGCAGCACGCATGAATGTTTCTTTTATCTGGGTGGCGAGCGATGGCTGGGGGGCACAAGGGAGCGTGGTGCATGGCAGCGAAAAAGCGGCCAATGGGGCTTTTACCATTGAGCTTGCCTCGTACTCCATTCGTGAGTTTGAAGACTACTTTACAAAACTAAATCCAGAGCTCAACACACGCAATCCCTGGTTCAGAGAATTCTGGGAACACAAATTTGGGTGTCGGCTGCATGAGCCAGGCTGTGCCAGATACAGCCTGAGGGATGGCTCGTTCAAGCAGGAGTCAAAGATCATGTTCGTCGTAAATGCCGTGTATGCAATGGCACATGCTTTGCATAACATGCGGCAGGCCGTGTGCCCCAACACCACACGAGTGTGCGATGCCATGAAGCCTGGCAACGGCAAAAGGTTCTACCGCGAGTTCATCCTCAAGACCAAGTTTGATGGTGAGTGACATCACTGACAATTACAATGTTTACCTAAGGTTCATAAAAAGATGCTTCAAAATTAATAGCAATTGCTGAGAGTTATTGGAAACAATTAACATGATTTGATTCGCATAATGCTAATTACCACCTACTGCCAATGTTTCTCCATGAAGTGTTTCTTCACAAAGTGTCAATTTTTAAAGAAAGTAGAGCCAGTTGAATGAATGTTTAGGCATCACTCAGATGAATGGTCTGTGCTGAAGGCTGTTTTTATTGCTGATTCAAAGTATATTACTGAATTTCAGATTTAAAAGCTATAATTGTAGGTTAGCACACAGCTGTAGTCAGCCTAGCTGCAAAGAGAAACTATGATAAGAAATTAAAGTGTAGAAAGGACTTCAAATCTTGTGGAGCCTGAAAAAAGAAATTGTTGATTCAGCCACAATAAGATTTTAAATATTTTATTGTTTTTAATCATTAAAAGCTGCATTTCAGGAGCTCAAGGCAAGACATCAGAGGCAGCATATTCAGTTTCCGCAAGAAAACCCATGGGAGTTCAGCAAATAAACCCACCAATGGTGTTTCATCTCTCTAGGATCTGTGGAAACGTGTTCATTCCACTCTCCAGCTTTTTTGGATTTTGAAGCTAATTTGATTGATCTGGCTGTTAACCATGGCCTTTGATGACCCATAATAAAGAGCTATTTTTCACAGAATTAATCAAGGACAGATTAAAGAGTTTTAGCCAGAAGGGTGTAATAATTAGGAACCATAACTCAAAGCTTTTGAGTTTTCAAAAACTTTGCTAAAGGCAGGATGAGCTCATTTTCTAGTAAATATGCTAATGAAGGATGTGCTCTCTAAGTGAAACCATTTTTATTCTTTATTTTGTTTTTTATAACTAGCTCCATTTAGACCTGCTGATACAGAGAACGTGGTACGCTTCACATCACTGGGTGACAGCTTGGGCCGTTACAACATCTTCCACTATCGGCAAGAGAATGGAAGGTATTTCTACAGAAAGGTGGGCTACTGGGCTCAAAGTCTGGTTCTTAACACCAGCATATTAAACTGGCCCGGAGGAGTAGTACCTACCTCCCAGTGTAGTGACCCCTGCCAACCGAACGAGGCCAAGAGCATGCAACCCGGGGATGTTTGCTGCTGGATCTGCATCCCCTGCCAAGCTCATCAGTACCTTCTGGATGAGTTCACCTGTGTGGACTGTGGTTTTGGAGAATGGCCCTTGGCCAACCTGACTGGATGCTATGAGCTTCCAGAAGAATATATACACTGGTCAGATGCCTGGGCTATAGGCCCCGTGACCATTGCCTGTCTAGGAATGATGTGTACCCTGGCCGTGGCTGGAGTTTTTCTACGGAACAACGACACTCCTGTGGTGAAGGCTAGTGGCCGTGAGCTGTCCTACATCCTCCTTTTGGGGGTTCTGTTGTGCTATGCGATGACATTTATTTACATTGCCAAGCCATCTGCAGTTGTCTGTGCCCTGCGACGTCTTGGCCTCGGTACTTCTTTTGCTGTGTGCTACTCTGCCTTGCTTACCAAGACCAATCGGATCGCACGGATCTTTGGTGGAGTACGAGATGGTGCCCAGCGGCCTCGCTTGATCAGCCCTGCATCACAAGTGGCCATCTGTGGTATGCTGATCTCTGCCCAGCTGTTGGTAGCATTGGTATGGCTTCTGGTGGAGGCACCAGGAGTGAGGAAGGAAGTGAGTCCTGAGAGGCGTGATGTGGTGACTCTGAAGTGCAACAGTCTGGATTCCAGCATGCTGGTGTCACTTACCTATAACTGCATTCTTATCATCCTGTGCACGTTCTATGCCTTCAAGACCAGGAAGTGCCCTGAGAACTTCAACGAGGCCAAGTTTATCGGGTTCACAATGTACACCACCTGCATCATCTGGCTGGCTTTTCAGCCCATCTTCTACGTCACCGCAAGTGACTACAGGGTGAGTGGTCATGCCTTATGTTTAGGAAATATTTTGCAACAACAAAACACATGTTTACACTTAACAGTGGACGGAGGGTCATGAACATGCTTGTATGTAATTGTCTAGTGAGTCTTTGAGAAACAAATGAGCTGACAAAAGCTGACAAAAATGCACTAGTCCATATTACAGAGCATACCCACACACTGAACCACAAGGTCATAGATCCCATCATAGTTCACAAAACAAATTAACTACGTGGTGAATGAATGATCCTTCGGTCACATTTTTTGTCCTATTAAACCACAAAATAACAGTTACATGTTCAATTAACATAAATTACTGAAAAGATGGGCAAAGTTATTTTGATGGGCTGATACGTCTCAAGATTTTTACGCACTACCTCTGACATGCCACAATGGAGAGAACATTAAGTGACAGGTGGCTTTTTATGTTGGTTGCTTAACCAGAGAAATCCAATAATTGAACCACCACAAAATACACTTACAGAGGTGTGAGTACGTAACACTCGAGTGTGTTACGAGTCCCCCCGGGAGAATGTAGGCGGCCTGTCGCACTTTATCAGCGGACTCATTTTGCTGTGCAGTGCGAGATGTCAGAACTCAGTTAGCTCCATGGTAAACAGAGTTATCACGAACAGCCCAAGGCAGAGGGAGCTGCAATGCCAGGCCTGCCGAAGGAAACAGCTGTCAGAAAAGATCACTGTGTCGGGAAGAAAACCAGTGATTCCTCATCATTGCAAAATGGAGACTGGATTGAGGAATTGCACAGGGTAGAACCCTTTCAGGTGATGACAATGGGAGGAAAGGTCATGTGTTTAATATGTTTTATATACAGCATATAGTGAGAAAGACTGCATGATACATTACGTCTTTAAAACAATGCTGTCAGATATATCAAAAAAGTCCATGTGGCTTCAGGTGTAGATTTGCATAATGCATATTAACATTCATTCACTAATTTTCCAAACCACACCTAGGGGCAGTTTGGAACAGTTAATTAGCCTAATGTACATGTCTTTGGACTATGGAAAGAAACTCTGTGTACCCAGAGGAAACCCACGCAAACACACGGAGAACATGTAAACTTCACACAGAAATGCCCTCGCCAAAGCCAGGACACAAAACCAGGAAGTTCTTGCTGTGAACTGGACATACAATCCACTACGCCACTGTGTGCCCTGCCTAGAAAAAATACAAAATTATGAGATTCATGAAGGAAGTAGTTTAACTCATGTTGTGTGGGGGAAAAAATAGATCAAAGTGGCTAGTATTGTATTTGTAAACACTTGTTTCATGATCAGGCATTTGTTGTCAACCATCGATACACTTAACTTTATAGATGAAAACTACAATGTTTGTATATTCTGGAATTAGTGTTTACTTTGCAATTTCAAGTTGTCAAGTTACAGAAAGCTTCAATAACTCACGGTTTAAAATAACTAGATAACCAGATGTTAAAAAGTTTTATTGTTTAACTTTCAAACTCAATTCTGCAAAAATCTCATGTCAATATTTTTCAACAATGAGTGTCACACGTTAGCATCCATGCCGTGTTACAGCACGCCTGTGTAGCATCTCCCTGCACAAAAGGTACCGTCTATATGAAATATGCTAATGTTGCTCATAATCAGCAAAAGTTCCTCTGGTTCAGTTGGTATTAGCTAAGAAACCTAATCGTGCCAGCTACTCTTGGTTTGTTGCTGAGCTTGCATATTAGTAGAAAACAGTATTTCTGCAGTGAACATCACCTTTGTATAATTGGTTGACAAAAACTGGTTTAAGTTTTAAAATTTTGTCATTCCAATACCACATTTCTGACCGAGTGATCTGTACTATCAAGATAAAGCAGATGTTTACAACATTCTAAGAATGTATTCATGAAGCCTTTGGCCATGTTTAAAATGTAGAATCCTAACTAATGAGGAACTGTGACGCTATGAAAACAGTGTGGAAAAGAATTAGTTTTAATGTATTCTGGCATAAAAGACAGGCTTGCGGCGACGGGATTCAACACGGCACCCTCGGCCTCGCAGATGGATGCAAAGTGCAGCGACTGTCAGCGCAACAAAGCGATTCGTATTTTCCTCAATCTCCCTTTTCCTTCCCACAGCGGTTTGGCTCCTGTCAAGCCTCGCTTTGGTATTTTGTCCAGCATTTTACGGCTTACCGCAGAGTAGCGCAGGGGGCAATCCCAAATGAGCCCTGCTCGTCACACGCTGGTGTCTGTTGAGTTCACAATAACAATGTTACTGGAACAAAAGTTTTCAGACAGAAGAGGGTGAATGTGCTTGAACTCAAATGGAAAAAATGGCAAATCATTGAGAACTGAAGCAGAAAGGAGCAAGACATTGCTCTGGGAAACAACTCAAATTTTTCCAAACATCTGTTGGACTGGTGTATCAACGTCATCTGGGTTTACACTGCACAACTGTTCCTGAGTTGAGATTTGAATTTATTTGAATTAATTTTCAAAAGCATTATTTACTGTGTTTACCAACAGTGATTTAAATACCACCGTGATCACAGATAGCAACAAAAACCTCTGAAGTCATGGCACTATGAGAAACTTTAACTAGGATCTCAGGGGATGAGACTTATACACCCATTGTCTAAAAGGACGCTGTAGAATGACGTAAAACTGGCGAAAGTACACATACAAGTGCCTTAGAGGTAATGGAGAAATAGAATACTAATGAAAAGAAAATTGTCCTTTTTAACCCTTTTGTAGAAATGGTGGTGTTTATTACAGATTACAGATTGATGTCATAAGTGGAACACAGTAATTTCATGAAGTTGCACTGAAAGTTTATCGTTAGACGATCTTCAACATATAATCTGACCAGGAGAATGTTTTACAACGTGTAATGAAGGTGGAGCAGGGAAGTATAAAAGCGACTGCTGAACAAGATGCTAAGGGGGGAATGAAGGCATCATGCAAGGTTTTAGCAGTTAAAAACAAATCCTGAGCAAGGTTGGCTGTGCAATCAACAGGAAGGGATCAGGAACATTATCACTAGTCAGTCACATGTGTCGAAAAGTTCATTCATACAGAAGCAGGCAGACAGCATTTTCCTCCGACTGCATTATCGGTCTTCCTGATGTTGCTTAAGCAGCATTTTAATAAAATGCTCAAAGGAAGCACTTGATAGCTGACATGTGATGAGAGATTTTGAGTGGATAGCTATTAGGTCTATTAGAGTCATAAATGTAAAAATTTAATTAACTTAAGACATCTAGAATTAGGGACTGAATAATAATCATTTTCAAATGAAAATTAGTTTGTATTTCGATCATTAATTGGCTGATGATAGAATTTAGAACAGATGTTTTAATCAATGTGGAGAAAGAATAGATGAAGTGAATTAATCAGGAAGCTTAATGTGAATCATGCACACCAAACAAACATGTAAAAAAAACAAAAAACTAAAAAAAGTAGTGCATATACATAATCTTGTGCAGAGGATAAATATAACAATTACAGCGAAGAAATGAATGAAAATGATACAAATATATTTCATGTAAAAAGAAGCATTCAGGCAAACAAAATAATAAGAATCCTAACATGGTGCTATAAGACTATATCATCGCTGCTGATAAGTGTCTCCCACCCTGTCTCTTGGCACACCCCACAGGTTCAGACCACCACCATGTGCATCTCGGTGAGTCTGAGCGGCTCGGTGGTCCTCGGCTGCCTCTTCGCCCCCAAGATCCACATTATACTGTTCCAGCCACAGAAGAACGTGACATCACTGAGGGCCAAAGACAACCGATTCTCCACAGCCGCTACAGCCCCCAGCTCTACCTACTCACACGGTAGCAAAATACCTGCTGTCTCTCAGGGTGAAAAAAATACTGTCGTATTTTATCCTACTGTATCATACCTAGACATGTTTTTTATTGCGTATTTCATTTCTCATCTGTAGACTTTCATTCTAAACTAGTTACATAATTAGACAGTAATTATTTTATTATTTTTACAGTACAGACTCAATGCTGCTTGTGATAAAAAAAATATATATACACACACACACAAAACAAAGTCGTTGGTGTATTCTTTTAAGATTAGAAAAACAGCTTATATCACTATATGTAACTTTATCATCTGTATGCAGAAGATACTGTACACTAGTATACCTTGAGAATGTACTCTCTACATTTGCTCAGATTTCTTTCTGTCCAGTGGGATTTCTTGTTTAGGAAAGAGTCAAAGGCCTTTACATGCTCGAGCGATCAGCATGGTTTCACTGAGATTGCATCATGCTTCTGTGCACACACGGTTAACAGTTGAGATGTCTATCACTACATCTGACCATGAAATGTATGATATTTCATCCTCAGCCTCGGCGGCGAGCGTGGTTCCCACCGTATGTAATGGGCGAGAGGTTGTGGATTCTACGACGTCGTCATTGTGAAGGAAAACGCACAACTGCACCTGACTACACACAACTACACCATCTCCAGTGATGTCATGGATAAATTTTTTCTCAATGCCTCTTCCACCAAGGGTGCTTCTGCCATCTATTTAAGACACTTAAGTTGAAATTCTTTGGGAAAAGAAATAAAAAGAAAAAAAATCATTTGACTACCCAGGAGTTCAATAATTAAAAAAAAATCCTGTAAATGTGACTATATGGAAACAATGTGCCAGTATGAACTAGTAACTGTTAGGTTTGTTGCCACATGACTCTGGGTTTTTAACTTATGAAGCTTCAATGGCAACTAACATTTGAAAGTTTGAAGTTGGAACTTGTTGTAGTATGCAAATGTGTAAAACTATAAAACTCTCAGTTTGGAAGTGTCTTTAACACAACATTGTTGACACGACCTCACCAATCAATGGCTGCAAACAAAAGTGACTGGATGCTTTCAGTATTTAACTTTTATATTAATTGAGCAAATATAAATTTATGTTAAGATATTTATCCAGAACGTGAGTCACATACTGTAAGTCAGTGGTCTGGACGTGGACCCAGAAAAGGGTTTCAGCAAAGGGAACAATTAATTCAAACAATTATTGAGCTTTATTGAATCACATGCATTTGTGAAAACTGTTTATTTCTCAACTGGACTAGAAATTGTATTTACCACTTCTGGTATGATCAGGCAACTGATATGAATTTTTGGAAAAAATATAGTTTACAGATTACTGGACAAAGGTGTCTATAACTATTTTGTATGATCCTAACACACACACGCGAACAAACTAGAAGCACATGGAGAGCACAAACCTTGGCCTGCAGTAATACCATACTTATAAAAAAATTTAAGAATCCTTTAAAACAATCCATAGACACACAACTTGATCCCCATCATCTCCAAAATTAAACAGTCTTACTTGGGTGGTAATCCAAGCCTACCAAAAACAGGGAACTGATATCAGATCAGAGTAACTTCTGAATGAAATGAACCTTCATTCATCCAAAATAGATAATCTAATTAGTTCTAATAGAGTCACAATATGCTAAACAGGGATTTTTTTTGTAACATGGGAGTCAATATATAATAGTAGTAATTTTTAAATGTTTTATATAACCCACATATTTCATAATACATGCAACAAAAGACAACTGTATTTCAGTGATTAACATTTTTAATTTACTTGCAGTACACGCCCCTTGCGTACGTCAGGTTTGACAGACAGAATGGCATGCATTTTAAACTTCAGTTTTTCGAAAACAAATTGAGGCCTGCTCTGTAAAACCCTAAATCTAAACTGCAAATGTTTGTTGCTTCAGTATACATCTCCCAAGGTTGTCTGGCCTGTAATCTTTCCTTAAAAAGTCCATGATAACACTTCCACATGAGTTTTACAGACGTCCTAATGTATGCAAGGTGTAATTTGAAATCAATTTCAGTTTACCTCATGGCATTGGAATGGCAATAAGCCCTTACTTTGAATATAGTTTTCTAATATATATATATATATATATTTTTTTTTTAACCATACATACATATATATATATATATATATATACACATACATATATATATATATATATATACATACACATACATATATATATATATATATACATACACATACATATATATATATATATA
>JBCNYG010000021.1:15267399-15279189 GCA_039654305.1 Porochilus rendahli
CCGATCTCGTCATCCAAAATCATTAAAAAGTCAATAAGACCCATCACGTGTGATCCGATTCAGATTATCTCTCCGTCTCTCTCTCACACGCTCCCTCTGTCTCTGTCTGTCTGTCAGAGGTATGGCCTACACGCGTGCCATTTGGAAATATTTAATCACAGTTCCTTTGGGATGTTTTTAGTCAGCTAGCAAATATAGACTCAAGTTATATGAAAAACTAAAATAAATAATAAATATAAAACTAAGCACTAAATTAAAAAAAGGATCAAAAATAAAAAGGACACTGTGGTGGAAATAGATATTAGTTATTGCAAAGCAGCTTCTCTCAGAGGGTGCCAGTGCTTCTGGAATTTACCAGATAAAAGATCTGGGGCCATATTTAAAAATGTGGCGTACATACAAAACAGAGTCTGAAAGTAGTGTATGTCACTTTCCACACAAAGGTTGTGATCGTAAAAAACTAACATGACGGTTGATTATGCGCACATGTACGCAAACTCTGAACCATGCGCAGGCCTGTAGGGTGAGAAGAATTATTAGAATTATTATTATTATTATTATGTCATGCTGTATCATACGTTAGAGCCACGTTATCATGATAATTTAATTCACCAGCATTATTCTGCACTAGGAGTTTCATAAACACCTTCTAATATGTAACTGATTCATTCATTCATTTTCTGAAATGCTTGATCCTAATTAGAGTTGCGGGGCGGCTGACACCCTTCTCAGTCGATTCTGGGCAAGGGCAGAGTACACTCTGGACAGCTCGCCAGGACATCGTAGGGCAGAAACACGCTGACGGCAACCCAATGGCCTACTCTTTTAGTCTGGAAAATAAGCCATTAATCTGGGGGGTGGGCAGAGGATACCACTAACTGATCCTGCAAATTATGCAAGGTGTTATCAATCAGTTTAATTCCTCTAAGTGTATAAATACTGCGGTGAGCCCCATGCGTAATGCAGCAGTTTCACTGGCTCCCCATCACCTACCGCATCCACTACAAAATCCTGCTATTCACCTACAAGGCCATCCATAACCTAGCTCCTCCCTACCTTTCTGATCTCCTCCATGTTTCCATACCAGTCCGTTCCCCCAGATCCTCCTCCTCCATCCACCTCACTGTCCCACCCGCCCGCCTTGTTACCATGGGGAGCAGTGTTCAGCTTTTTGTATTAATATGTATTATTATTAATGCTGAACCATGGCCCCTCCAGTTACAGCCGCACTATGGCGGTGAGAGGACAGTGTTCTCTTTGCATCCACTTTTAAGAAATGAGCTTCTTTTTAAACACATTTATTACACACATATTTTACATAGCAAATCATCCTTTAAGACTCAAGCAACAAGTTAGCAAAATGTTGGTAAAAGAGGAGAAAGATGGAGTGTAACTTTAGATCAGAACACTTTTTTTTAAGTTCTGCCACTGTGCGCTCTGTGCCACTGATCCTGTTGACAGTGGCAGCAAAGTGTTGCCACTTCCTTTTGTTAATGATCTCACTGTTGCGGCCTCCAACAGCGTGTTTTTTTCAGTCCTCCACCTTCCCAATGACGGCTTCAATCTCCATCTTTGTGAAATTCCTTTTTGTCGTTCTTTTCTCGCTTGCAGTCATTATTCACAGCAATAACAGAACAATAGCATGCCAGGCTCATTAATATACAAACCGCATTCATAAGGTGATTTTCAAGGATCATTTATGGTTAAAAAAAGGGCGTGTACATGGCGGGAATTCAAGTACACACACTTGTATGCACTCTGTGATTTATAAAGTGAAAATTGTTTACAGATGTGTATACACGGGGTTCTATAAATCTGATTATTTTTTGGCGGACACATTTATTTTATTTTTTTTTGGCACAAGTACACTTTTAGTAAGGATCCCACACAGTTTTATAACCCCTGATCTGTAAGGGTCTCCCAGTACTCCTAAACACAGCTGTATACAATCACAATGCTTGCAATGACTTCCAAACACATCATCTTTTTAAAAACGTATTTATCAAATGGATATTTGTGCTGTAAAGTTCATGAGATGGCCTTTGAAGTATGAATATGGAATAAGTGCATAGTCAGCAAAACTCAACTTCTCACGGTTTGTATAAAATGTTACTTTTCTGTCCGCAATAAACACATCAGACATATTGAAATACTGTTTGTCTCACTAAAACATTAACATTCAAGCAAAGACATTAAAATTCATGCTTCAAAGACAATCAGATCCTGTATAAAATACAGCACGCAGGAACGTCCTCATGAATCATCCATATACATGTTGAGTGAGGTGACAAGAAATATACAGGGCCTGCTTCCTCAAATCTTTTCATGCTTTCATACAGTCACTTCTGTAGAACACATTTATAGTTGGATTTACATGGTTCAAGGCAAAAAAAACAAAACAAAAAAAGAGATCCTAGATCAGCGTTCCTGCTCATTAAGCACCAGACTGTAATAGCCAAAAAGCACTGGCTAAGATTTGGAGTGATACTTTTTTTTCAGTTTGACTCTGCAGTGAACACTGTATGAAGCGTTATGAAACACTGATCATCTGAGTCCCAGCTTCATCTCCGATTGGCATCTGCTCTGACTCCACCTTTCGAAAAGAGAAAGGGAAAAAAAAGCAATGAAGGTAATTAAAATCAATTACACTGAGTATAGTTTAATCTAATTTATTATGCACAGTAGGGTGGCCAATATTTTATTTTTTTTACCTCTATTACACACCCACTTATTTTAGGAAGTTTGATGAAAAAATAACCCAGTAAAAAATTTTTGTCCTATAAAATATATATGAGTGGTCCCCAGAGCCCTTGATATGAGACTAAAATAATAATCCTTATTATTCATTCATGAGATTTCCTCTTTTACAATAGGTGGAAAGCCATGAAATAATTCATAATATTGCATGCCATGGGATAACTGCATTAATGCATCGTTGCTAAGTGATAATTTAAATGATTATTACACAAATAGCATGTGCTACACAGTAACATGGTTATCTTCTTTGAAAATATTGTGAAGGAATATTAAAACAATTATAGAATTCGGCTTTTGTATAAAAGAGAATTATTTAGTCTCAGAGGAGGTTATCCGCCCTCTGCCATTGGCCTCCACAGAAAACAACCCCTCAACCAAATAATTCTCTATATCATACTTTGTCTCATTCGCTAACTGCTTAATATTTTAAATTATATTGAAGTTACAACAAAACAATAATCCTATGGAGAAAAAACAAGAAAAAGGAAAACTCAAAATATACAACTGTTTATTTGCAAATAAAAAAGGAATAGAAGAAAACAGCAGGGACGTGATCATGAACCTGACAAAAAGCTTTCTTAATACAGAAGGAAATATTTATAACAAAACAATTAAGCGATGGTATATAACGCTGAAAGCAGCAGTGATACAAATACACAGACACAACTACAGACAAGCCATTCAGACAGCACAAATAAAAATAATACTTTAGATTACAGAGAAAGCAAAATCCTGTAAATGGGTCCTAAAGCTTAACGAGTTTAATCACGGATAATCCATCATAATAAGAAATTATGGGCAAGGACTTGATTATAACCTGAGATTAAGTGAAATCAGATTCAAATTTAGTGTCATTTCTAATTTCTATCAGCTAGAGCACTTTTGCTGTTGATACTGGAGCAGTGCAAGGACAGGTACGAGATGGCTATGTTTTAACACATCACACACTCTCTAGACAGAGCTTTTTACACAGGCGGAAAAGTTTGTTTTTGGTTCTGAAATATTGATTATAAGGAATGTTCTACATTGTTTACTATGTTTTTATTATAATAATATTAATAAAATTAATTAAACGAAGCCCTTCCGATCTATTCAAATTAATTCAATTCAGTTTTATTTGCATAGCACTTTTTATAACTTACATTGTCGCAAAGATTTTTGTTTTACATAGTAAAACAAAAATCTAAGAGTTGTGTATCACTGCATTATTCAGTCACTGCTCAGCTGTAACCACATATAGAAAGGCAGTTATTAACAAATGTCCTCCTTGGTATTGGAATATACCTTTAGCATTTTTGGGAAGGATGCATTGATGTATCTACCAGCATCAAGCCACATGTTCTCAGCAATAATACAAGATGCATGCATGTGAGGAAGCCTGAAAGTTCAACCACCTTACCACACACAGACACAGACACAGACACAGACACAGACACACACACAGACACACACACACACACACACACACACACACACTCTCTGGCTAGTAAAAGTTAGCATGTCTTGCTTAAAAGCCTGCAAGCCTCTTTTATCCTAGGGGTGGGGCTGAGTGATCCAATCAGTGTTGGGATTTATCTTGAGCCTCCTGCTCACCTGCATGTCCAGCTCATCATTGTCCTTCCCTGAAAAGAAGCGTCCACCATCACCACGCTTGCGTGCCATGGCGTGCCGATGACGAGACTCGTGAAGGTATTTCTGGGGTAATAAAACAATCAGGAGGACATTTTGGATTAAATGCTTAAAGATGAGTTGAAAGCAGTGAAGGAAAATATATATATTATATATATATATTTAAATGAAAAAGTTCAGTCCATTATTTTCATTCAGTGTGTTGAACTCACCCTTCTCTCTTTAGGAATCTTGCCCTCAGCCTCCAGCTTGGCACGTGCTTGGCGTCTCTTCAGGATGCGGTGATACTGCTTAGCATTGACGTAGAGCGGCTCCTCCTCCAGCATCTCTGCTCCTGGGAGGGGGATCCGCTGCATGGTTGGGACCGAGCCACCGCTTTGGACCATCTAATAAACACAGAAGCAGTGACACATTTTTACACCAACAAGTGAAAAGTGAATTATATTTGAAAGCACATTTTGGATAATTATATATACTGTAGATAAACATCATCCCATGAGTGACTCACCATGACCATTCCGCCAGCATTGACTACATTTCCTTGGACAGGAACGGCGACGGTTACAGTGCCCTGACCTCCAGTGCTGCTCGCATTTGACCCCGCCTGGATGATCTGACCTCCTGCTAAACTAGCAGCTGGAATAGTGATCATGCCTGAAGAGAAATAAGAGAGACTGTGGACTCTCACTGAACTAAAACACATTCTAGAACATCCCAGTGTGCACTGGAGCAGTGGTGCATGAGTGTTCGGATTTTTATTGTGTTACCCTGCTGGACGATGGTTCCATCAGAGTTGACTGGCTGGTACAGGATGGTCTGACCCTCGGCCGTCTGAGCCTGCTGACCCTGCACTGTGATCTGCTGAGGCTAAAACACACACACACACACACACACACACACACACACACACACACACACACACACACACACACAATAATACAGTCTTTATTATACATTATTGTTGCTGCAATAACTGTTGCAATCCCTCAGACTGTTCCATGTTCTTACATTACAATATGAAGCAAATAATTTTGAAGAAATGCAGCAGTCTGTGTGTCTTTGTCTGTGTGTGTGTGTGTGTGTGTGTGAGAGAGAGACCTGGTTCTGCCCGGCGGTCACTGCTGTCTGCGGCTGCTGGATGATGATTTGCTGCGTCTGCCCCTGCGCAGTTTGTACCTGTAAGGTTTGACCTCCTGACAGCTGAATCTGTCCTGGCTGCACCAACTGGATCTATTACAGACACATCAGACACATGACGGCACATCAGTTCATAAACTATTTCCTGCTGTTTTCAAGATAATAAACACAGACTCCTGCTGACCTGCTGAAGACCCTGCGAGCCTGTCACCGGGAGCTGCATGATCGTCTGCGCCTGTCCCCCAGGCACGGCCTGTACCATTATGGGCTGACCAGAAGGGGTGATAAGCTGACCCCCACTGACCTGTACCATTAAAGGCTGCCCTTGAACCTTAGAAAAAAAGAGATTGACAGTTTTGGTGCTACAAGTCTCTCAAAGCTTTCAGATTTAGATCATAATACACAGGGATCTGCAAAAACATTACTCCCACACTCATACACTCATACACTCATACACTCAAGAGTGAATGCATGCGCGGGAGAACACTGGAGACATGAATTTTACAGTTCACCATGGTAACACTCATTAGAATGACTGTATTTAATGGTATAATCATGCCAAATCACTTTTATACTGCACGGAAGAGTAGATACAGTAATTAAAAGATGAGGCAGGGCTGCACACGTGGTGTCATACATTTGTGGATGGCATGGATTCAACATGTGGATAATAATATCCATAGTTTTGGAGAAACATGGTGTAGTTGTAGTTGCTGACATGCAGACACCTGATGACCTGAAGAGAGAATACCACTACCTGGAGTGTCTGCACCTGCTGGGCTGCACCCGGATCCACCTGGCCATCAGCTTGCAGCTGAACTGCTGTCATTGTGCTCTGGACCACAGAGAATGCAGCCATACGGTTATACACACCACTTTCTCTCTCTCTCTCTCTCTCTCTCGCTCTCTCTCACACACACACACACACAAACACACAGGTATCACCTGTTCATCCTCTAATGTCTTTTCAAAGAGAGAGAATTCGTACCTGCTGCACCTCTCCACCAGATGCCTGCACCACGATCTGCTCTCCGCCACTCACCGTCTCAGTAAACTGCTCCATGATCAGAATCTATTCAGAACCTGCTACACTGTGTGCACAAATAGAGAGTAAACACAGATATATGAATACTGTATGTAGTAGTGTATGTTGTTTTGTTGTTGTAATTAATGTCCTCCGAGTCCCTGACAAAATAAAATTACTAGAATGCAGGTTTCAAGACTATCTCAGAACAAGCTGGAGCCAACAGGAAGAAACTGAGATCCTGCCTTCTACATCAAAATACCAATAGCACAGCCATGTGTCTAAAATTATGTCACACTTTTCATCTCCCACAAAGCCCAAACAAACAAACTATCAGAGGCTTTGAATCATTCACACACTTAAAACACCTCAGACTCACTCACTCATTTGCTAAGTGTTGCCAAATGGTGAGAGAAGGTCATATGGTGAGAGGCATGTAAAAGAACCATTGCTGATTTTCGTCAAGAGCAGGCTGCATAGCCATCAGCGTGTTTCTGCGATGGCCTGGCGAGCTGTCCAGGGTGTACTCTGAAGTCACCCAGAGTTGGCTGAGATGGGCGCCAGCCTTGACCCTACTTAAGATTAATCTAATTAGCCTAATGAACATGTCTTTGGACTGTGGGAAGAAACTGGAGTACCCGGTGGAAACCCATACATCCCACTGTACCACCAAACCCTGGACTTTCTCTAGATTTTAGATGTCCCACTAGACTGAATGGAAGGTGATTCCAAGAATATTCCAGGTGGTGCTGATAGTATATATACATACCAGATTTTATATAAGATCTAGAGGTACAGAAAATATTAAAGAAGTCACTTCAGTATAAATCATTATTATTACTATAACTTGATATTAATTGATTGATATTAACATAATATATTTGTGAAATAATATATTTGTGACGTGGAATGTAGGAATTTCTGTACACTGTTATACAAGTCAGTTCACTTACAAGCCTTGTGGCACTGATATTAATACTTCAGCCTACGTGAATAGGTTCATAAATAAAATAAAATATAAATCTAAACAAAGAATGCGATCAGTCATTTAACATTTTTTTAAATAAACTGTGTTAAAGACGTTAGCGATTAGCTCATTTTAGCTGTCAAATAAGGTCGAATCCCAAAGAGCTCCACTCTCCCTTCACACGTACCCTATCGATACATCCTAAGTAACGGTGTTCTGTGTACGTTCTAGTGCCACACAATGAGAATTTAGGATACGGCCATGTTTACTGCAGTATAACGTTACAGTAAAGTGAAACGGTTAAACGCTAGTTTAGTTGCTTAGACCAGTAAAAACATTTCACATGGTTTATCACATGGAACTTTCATCCACAAGAAAGTGATCTGTTTTAACCTCAGACTAGTCGCACAGGTAGACGCTGTTTATTTATTTTTGCTAACACAAACACCTCTATGGTTCGGATAGCAAAGCTAGCAAGGCCTCTTTATAAATCAGTTAGCTTTTCGGCTAACCCGTTCAATTTCACTGATTAAATTACACCGTCCGAGTTAACGCACGGCTCGTACCCAGTAAAGTCCTGTTTATAATGATTTTAGTCTTTTGGTTGGTCGGACACACACCAATCGCTATCTGTTACCGAGTCCCATCCCCTCAAAGCGCCGCGCGCACTCACCGTCTTCCCGCTGTTATCACCGCTGATTGGCTCCAACGGCCGCGCGCGGAGCCCAATCACAAGTCTCTCGCGCACAAGAGACACAGCAAAATGGCGCCCAAGATGAGGGGAGAGGAGGGGGAGACAGAGCAGGCAGGGCTGTAGTGTGGGTGGGATCTACTCCCCCAAAGTTCATTCAATTTCAGTTTACTCCAATATTAATCCAATATTAAAACATTAATCACACAGTGTAACTACAAATAACAGCCCATCAAGTAAAAACAAAGGAAAAACGACACAAATAAAATATTTATATCTGCATCTGTGTAAAATTCAGTCACACATTTTATGTAAAAGAAGTAAAAAAGTCTGAAATTGAGTAACGGTTTAAAATAACAATAATAAAAAGCTGACTAAAATTAAAATCCTCACATAACTTGATGCGGTGAGGTTTTCTGTAAGAGAGTTAAAGGTGAAGCTGTAACTCTACATTTCAAGATGTTTTCAGTACAGCAAGTTTACACTTAATGACTTCTTTAATATTACCTGAACAAAGAGAACATGAGGCCGGAGGGAACGAGCAAACTAATTTGTATCATGTTCTTGCATTTAATCATGTAACTTTACTTAACGTATTTAAATGGCTTATTTATAATAAATAATTTCACCCAAAATACATAAATCAGTGGTTATACCGGTTAGAATATAAATTTAATGTGTATGTGATTTATGAAATTTTTATAAAAGTGCTGCTCATTCAAAAAGGAAGACCACACAGTGGCTTTAAGAATATTTTAAACTCTTTATTCTCATTGGAGGGAAAATAAAATATAAGGACAATAAAACTCTTTTTATACAGTTTTGTTGGGTTTCTGAGACTTGCACTGAGCAGTCAAACAATACGTAGTTATGAACAGTAGCTTATCTGTACATATTTTGTTTATTTACAGCGCTAGAATGGAAACATTGCATTTATTCCACTTACATTCAAAGACATGATGCAAATTCTCAGAATTATCCCAGTAGCACTAAAATACTGAATACTGACAAATCCATTTCAGCAAACAAGAACTGAACATTGAAACTCACTCAAGGTTTTTCTCATTACATTTTGAAATAAAGGAAAAAAACCCGGGGGTCCTGAGACATGCACCCTCAAAAAGGAGTACCATAAGACACACTGTATTCACATCATATTTGGGCAGACGCCCTCCTGACAATTCTGTGTACTCAAGTCCGTGGTACCGTTATACTGACTGGCCTCTTGGGTTTTATTCCCTGACTGGCATACAATTTAAATCAAAAACGGCCCTTTGATTGAGCAAATAACTGCATTGTTTTGCAATACTGTCGAGACACTACAATGTGTCGTAGTTATGATTAGACACATAATTATTAGATTAATTATTGCTATGAAAATAATTATACATCTGCCTTGGTATAGAAAAAAACATAAGCTCTCAAAATCCCCTCACATAAATCACTTATTACTTAGTACATAATCCTAAAAAAATCCACCAGGAGCTTGTTTTTGCCAGTGCACAACTGCTTAGAAAACTGCTTAGTGTATTTTTACAATAAAATTAGCTTTTGGGGTGTGAGTAAAAACCCACAAGTGCAGGTGTGAATGTACCTTCGTCCAGAGAAGTAAAAATGAGAGAGCTGAAAGCAATTTAAACGGCTAGTTGCTTTAATACCCTATCCTGTACCTCATAGAACAGCATATCTATTAGGCTTTGTCTAGCTTGTACAGACATGAATACACTACTTGATATTTAGCTTAGTAAACTGTGATTGCTTTGTAATACTGCTTTAATGACTGAGGCTAAGTTTTTACACATTAAAAAAAAGTATAAAAGGGCACACTGGCGTGTCCATGCTAACACTAAGGTTTTCACAAGTTAGTATCAGTGTCAATATCAATGATGGTCAAAGCAGAGATGGGTTTTTTTTGGTCTCATGCCCCATCACATGCAACAATGTGCATTAGTGTTTGTTTCAATTAATTTTATAAGGTTTTGGGGAACTCAGTGTATGGCAAAATCTGTCAATTAACGTAATCTTTAAATTCTGACTGGTTATTGTTGGAATCACTCGTGCGAAAGTTCAGTTTAGTTAAACTTGCTCACTTTGCGTTGCTTGAGAAAATTTCGCACCTCATCGCTCATCGCGCTGGCGATCATTGACTTTGCACGATCACTTGTTGCTCGTCACTAACTTTGTGAATCTGGCTTAATACACACTAATGACATTACCCACTGTGTGGTCAACTAACAGCAGAATCTTAACATGAAGTAAATCATGTAAATGGTTCACTTTCTTCAGTTTATGCACACACTCAGTTTCCTCATTTAAACAAAAGTTTCACCTTATTGCAGAACAAATATTGTTATAACATAAAACATGCCATTATAACGAGTTATTCAGTAAAGTTTTCTTGTTCTAATGACCATACACACATTTTATATATATGTCTTTTCACATAACATAATACAAATTATTTTTTTCTTTTCTGGCATGACAGCAATATGCTTACATACCTTCACTCATTTCTTTTTTTCAGTTCAGGGAAACATTAAGTTGAACTATGCTGAAATATTCCTTTATGCAAATATTTAATCTCATTATTACCAATATTTGATTTAAAGCACAACCAAAGTTGCCAATTTTCCATTCATCAACCAAAAGGACGCCATCACCAAAGATAATCCCTGTCTATAAATCCAGCCCTTAAACCTTACAGAAATGACAATTTCTCTAAAAAAAATCTGACTCAATAGCAAACAACAGTCAAACTATAATTAGTGATTTCAACCGCCGAAAAAGAAACAGCCATCACAAAAAACCCCACTAACTGCCTCCTGTCCAGTGGCTAGAACCTATTGAAATGAAAAAGTCGACTTTCATTTCTGCATCCTTCAGTAAACTGGTCTAGGCTATCATTACCGTTATACAGAAATTAACCTCCACACACACATGCCTGAATAGGGAACTGCAAGACATCCAGGCATCCAAATTTCTCACTAATCAGCCTTAGGACCTGAGAATTTTCTGCCTCAATTTTCAGCCAGAAGATCCTACAGAAACACAAAAGCATGTTCACAGAGTAACAATGTTGAAAGTGTAACAGTGAGTCGACACAAAGAGCTGAATGGTCATGCTGTTATCGATACCTCATCAGAGTCATCGTTGTAATGCATCTTGTCTGGCTCTGTAATATCCACGTCATCCACACCTTCAATGGCATTAGCCTCCACATGCCTCTGCATCTCTGAATAACGGTGCACCAGGAACCTAACACACACACACACCCGTCATTATCAACCTGCTTAAAATACAACTCAATTCCACTCATGTTATATAGCATTTGAATCAGCTCTTACCTTCCTCCACACACGTACTTCTTGATTATTAAGACCCCGACCACAACACAGACAAGCAGAACCAGGAGGACGCCAGACACTATGGGAGCCACGCTTCCTGTCCTAGACTCTGACTGATAGACATGCTTTGGATAAGCACACAAAGACATCTGGCACTGACATTTGTCCACATTCCAGTTCAGGATAATTAGGACATTCTTTTTTTATTCCTCGTTTCGCGGAGCCGCCTATTTGCGATTTC
>JBCNYG010000021.1:15298583-15311168 GCA_039654305.1 Porochilus rendahli
AGATAGATAGATAGATAGATAGATAGATAGATAGATAGATAGATAGATAGATAGATAGATAGATAGATAGACAGACAATAATTCTGTTTCTGGTTTGAGAGTAAAAAAATACACCTCCATAGAATTGTTCATCAGTTCATGTAGTATAAGCTTGCAAATTCCATGCCATCCTGCTCAGTAACAGCGGAGAAGTATGAGTGTGACATCATGATTTTATGTCCTGGGTCGACAAGAGAAAAACTTTTCCCCACAGAACTTTTGCCATATGTCATTGTATTTTGTCCATGCATCATGGAACAGTTGGACTCATGTTTTTTTCAGTTCAAGGTCAATTCTTTTTTCGGTTTGAAAATCCAAAGTCGTGCTCCATGGAATTCTAGCTATTGTCCACAGTAAAAAGTCTGCCAAGTTTCATGCTATCATGATTGTTAATAATAGAGGAGTTAATGCCGAACTAAAAAAACAAAACCAAACCCAAACAATCTTATTCAGCCAGACAAACTTTTATTAAGCAATACCACTTGAACCATTAAGAGGAGCATGGAATACTAACTCATTAAATATATTATTAAACAAGCAAGAGAAGTGATACAAACGAAGGTGGAAATCAGTGAGGGAATGGTGCTGAAAAGAAAACTGTATTATTTCCTGCTTTAGCTCCAGAACATTTTCAGGAAATGCAGAAGACTTATTTATTTACTTTCCCCAGAGCTGAAGTTAAAGTACTCTAAAAACACCAGCCTCAGACACGAAGCCATAGAGATATCTGCAAAGAGATATCAGGAACATGATCCAGGGGAACAAATGTCTAACAAAAAGTAAATATTCTTCTGTTTAATGATATTCTGTGCACATTCATCTTAATGTGTAGCTAATTATATAATATTTTACTGTATACTTTCCTGATTCATATTTACCCATAAAGCATTGTGGGTGAAGAAACATTAGGTGAGCCCTGATAGTCAACGCGCTGGTGTGCCATGGTAAACAAAAAGCTCCAATCAGCGACCTTAGTGATTTTTTTTTCATTGTGTAAAATAAAATTCATTAGAATCAACATCTAATTAATTTAATAGCATGAATAAAATATACTATTTTCAGATACAGGTCACTAAAAACAAAAACTAACAGACTCAAGAACAGCTTTTACCCACAAGCTCTTAAACGTGCAACCCCACCACCACACAAACCACCTTCCTGGACTCTATTATAGCACTATGCACTCTATTATATTATTATGCCCTACCTCTTACCCTGTACATACCATGCACTCTTTCGTGTATGTGTGAACATGTGGATAAATGTATGTCTGTAAATGTGTAAATATGAGGATATGTATATGTGTTTGATTATACACTTCACTCCCGATTTCCCGGATTATTAGGGGAAAAGGCTGTTCATGAACCTCAATAATCTCTAATGTCCGGGGTCCCTACCCTTTCCTGGAAATTTACCATAATCGATCCGGCAATCACCATTATTCAGCAGCAGTCCCGTTCTTAGACAACACTTATCCGACACTCAATACACAATATTGTGTTTCCACAAACTTATAAAGCAAATCAGCACATTCTTTTATCACATTCATTTTAAATGTGGCTTCCGGCTCGTCGTCACTGTCCTCACTTTTACTTTCATTTAGCTCTCCGGTCACTGATGCCACCATCAGTTCATCGGGCATTATTCCGTGCCCCTCTGCTGCTTCATTTTCATTGGAACATGCCGGACAGGAGAGAGGTTTGAAAATCATGACTGACCCAGACTTCCATCATCGATTCCGGGACTTGTCTGAGCATTTGTATGGCAATACAAATAATGTCCGGCGTTGGATTTTGGACGGGAGATCCGAAGTCTTGGAAATAGGGGTACGGGAACTTGAGGGTGAAGTGTATAGGATATATGCATGTATATTTGTCCATAGGTGTGCATATATATAAGTATGTGTATATATGTATATGTATATGCACATAAACAGCCTCATGTATATACCTTAGTTGTCTTTTGTGCACTTTTGCTGCTAAATGTAGCGCTGCTAAACTGACTTTCATTGTCAATAAAACATCAACCAACACTGGATTTTAGTTAATATCTATTGAAAATTTGAAGTTAAATGGCTGAAACTTCGTACAAAGGAAGTAAATCATATGAGAACTGTAGTGTATATTTTCGAATTAAAATAGGTTTTTAAGAAAGTATTTCAACACTGGATCATTGTTTTAATTTATAACACTACTGTTAATATCCTGATTTATTTTATTTCAAAGTATTTTATTCTCGAAATGCTTATAATGAAATATTGGGTTGAATTAATGATTACGTGCCTAAATTAATTAATCAAACCCAAACAATTGGTTATTGGTTTCTTTTTTTTTTAATTGTACAAAGCAAAAACCAGTTGCTTCATTGATTTCCTGTTACGTATCATATAGAAATTTATGCATGTTTTACTAAGTTTAAATTAACTTTATTTATTTTAAATTTATTGAGGTGGTATTTAGTGCAAAGTTTAATCAAATTTACAGTCAATTAAAGTTAAGGTGACAGCTGTTTTGGGTTTTTTTTAATACAGACTCCTGATTGCACCCCTCTAATCATGCTTCTGCTCTACACATGCACAGGACTCAAACCCAGGACTTCCTTGCTGTGTTGCTAAATTTAAGAGAAAATGCAAAGTATAATTGAATTGTGAGAATTTACAGATGTAGTCCATATTCCGGTTCCCCTTCTGCTCAAAAAACCAAACACGCCCAGGATCACCTTCTGCTCACATAACCAACCACGTCCAGGTATCCCATCTGCTCACAAAACCTTCATCCCACCCCAGTCCCATTTCTCTCTCACCATGTATCTCCCTCGCCCAACCTATACAAACACCGCCCAGACACACACACACACCCTACCCCTTCCCAAAACTCATACACAAAGGCATTCTTCTTCTTCTTCTCCAGTTCCAGGAACTACACATTATGGTCTACACCATGTCCACCAGCAGAATTTTTTCATTCATTCATTCATTTTCCGAACCACTTATGCCTAATTAGGGTCGCGGGGAGGCTGGCACCCATCTCAGCCAACTCTGGGCGAGGGCAGGGTACACCCTGGACAGCTCACCAGGCCATCACAGAGCAGAATTTTTTTCCCTGTAAAATTACATTCCACAAGCACAAAGTTTTTTGGCCTCCCTTACATTTTTTATTACAAATTTAAAATAAAGAGGAATCCAGAAACCACAGGCATTGCTCTGGAAAAAATAACACAGGTGTGTGACCACAAAAGAACACAGGATTAAGTTAAAAACCTAAAAATAAAACATTCCAGTGTTTGATAGGAAGCAGAACTTTAAAAATAATTACCCACTTTCATGATGGACATTTAAAGATACAGCAGATACAGTACTGCATTAAAGTGGGAAATTCAGAGGAGTTGAATGTACTGCACAATTTCATTTTATTTCAATTTACAAAATTAAAATAATAAATCAATAAACACAAACAAAAGTTATACTGCAGTAAATTGTGCCCCACAGGCTGTCTGAACTACTAGCCTTTCTCTCTCTGAAGGAGTAAAAATGTGTGAATGTTACACAGCCACAGGAGACAAACTCTGCCATCACACGCACGGTAGATGAGTCATTCAAATCTTTTGGAGCAATGTAGTTTTTGAATTTGCATGTAGGTACAAACATTTTTATTAATTATTTAGGAAAAGATGGTACCACCATGGCTGTATTAGTGTGAGGGTTTGTATAATGTTTTGTCCTTACAGTAAACCAAAAATAAGTAAATAAATAAAATAAATAACATGTAATAGAATAGTGTTGCAAACAGCTTGAACATTTCTTGCTGACTGTGTAAGAAGAATGAGTGTGTGTGCCAAGAGCCTGGTCAAAACCTCCCATCTGTCCATCTCATCATAAAACCCGCAGAGCAGCGGGAAATATCAACATGCTGGTAATCTCCTTCTACACCACGTGTGTTCTGTACCATCAGGAAAGAAGAGTGTGTTTTATACTTATTTTTTAAGAGTTCCATTTTGCTGTGGATTGGGGTTAGGGGGACTGTCCTGGCTGACTGCCCTCTGGGCAAAGTTAAAATTTGTCTAACTTCCCTTTTCTGGCACAAATTCCTCTGATGTGGGAAACAAAGTGGATCCAATAAATTACTGTCGAATTCCTGAGAAATTTTACTAAAATATTTACTGCGATTTTTTTTTTACACAGTTGTAGCTGAAGTTAATGTTTGATGTTTTAAATGTTTATTTGATTTGCACAGTAAACATTTATCTGTGACTGTGTGTCTGTGTCCCTGTCTCTTCGTAATAATCAGATCATTCCAGGTCACTTTAAAGAATGACACACTTGAAGCATTTAGGCTCAGTGGGGGATCAGGGTCAGTATAAAACTGATTTAAAACAGAGGCACAGTGAGAGCTGAGCCCAGAGACTGTAAACATACGTAATGCAGCAAGCGAGACATTTAATTCTTACAGACTTATTGAGACTTTTATCTTTTTCTTTACGTGGTATTGAGCAACTGTGTGCAACAATTTCCTCCAGGATCAGTAAAGTATTCTGATTCTGAAGTGGTTTGAAATCAGCTTGCTGGAAAATTAATATTAGAATATTATTTAGAACTTGTCTCCCTCTCTCACACACACACACACACACACACACACACACAATATAAAAAAGGACAATGTTTATTTTAGAAAGAGTCCAAAAATTGTCCAGACAAACTCAAGACTCCAAGCATATTTTAGCCAACAAAACAGGAATTAAAAACGTGAAGAGTTTGTTTTGAGCAGCCTTGCCCTGGCCGATCATCAGTACATACTATCACTTTATTTTAATTACATTAACCACACAGTATTTGACATTTCATATGAATAAAACCTATTAAAATACTGGCTGTGTCAAGTGTCAGTGCATTCATATAGCTATATGTTTTCCCCAAAAGTAATTAGAAACACTCTTTATTTTTGGCCGAATACTTTTTTTTAAAAAAAATTAAAATTTAAGTAGTTATAAAATGGTTCAATTGGTTGCAGCACTAAACTGCACAAACATATCGCGCGCGAGTTCAAATATCGCGATATATTTCTGACACATTGTCCAATCCCTAACCCAGAGTACTGCATGTTCTCCGGGTCCATAACAGTAAATCCTACTCACGGTGTGTGTTTCCTCCTGCAGACTGGTTTTAAAGTCCTGCAGGGCATGACACGACTCTCCCACTGACTCCGCGCTCCTTCTCACTTTCCTCTCAGCGAAATCTCTCAGACTCGAACCATTTCTCCATTTCTGTCTCCTTAAAAACGCCGTGTTTTCTCTTCGGCTGATGTTCAGCGCGTGCACAAAGTCCAAACACAACGCCGCTGAAACCAATAAAACTGCCACAGGCCAACACACGGCCCTCATATTTACTATAAACAGCATAAAACCCGAAGTTTTATTTCAAGTATAGGTTTAAAAGTTGACACAGAAAACAAATAAAAACTTGTCGCGCATCACTCAGTGTTCCCGTTGCGGTCTCGTGCACAAGTGATGCGCGAGTTTAGCTCGAATCAGGAAGGCGGAGTCTCAGCACTTGATTGGCCCGTTCAAACCGCCTTTTAGCACATGATTTTAGCACATGATTGACTGCTTAAAACGATCAACGAAATCTAACTGGATGTCACACTTCTCGTTTCAAATTCGCTCCCCCTAGCAAGAGAAAAGTTTACAGGCGAGAGAGGAGAAAGTAGGTTATCCACGCCCACTGACAAGGTATCTCAGCGCACTGATTGGGTGCTTTGGCATCAGCCTTGAGCTCTATGACCCGAGGGGTCAAAATATAACAAACCTGTTAGAGTTTTACATGAATGTAAAATATGACGTGCTTGATTTTTTTTTAGCTTTTAGTTAAAAAAGATAATTCCTCAATTAGCATTATCACATCCTTAATGATTTTTTTAATAATAGCACCCAACATAAAATTGCTTCAAGTATACTTTATATAACAGCCTTTATATATATATATATATATATATACACACACACACAAAAATCATAATTTTTAGGCATGAGTACAAAACTGAGACCGTGTCATGTGTGGAATTTTCAGTATAATTTAGTGCCACTGTAACTAAAGATGAGCAGGGACAGAATTCTGGTAATGCAAGAAATGTCTGATTAAAACTTAGACTGTGAGTCTACAATAATATAAATAATAACAAAACTATTTGAATTAATGACAATCTCAATATTGTAAATTTACCAGTTAGAATAATGATCATAGAGAATAAGCGTGATAAAATAACAGAAAAATCACAATACAATAATCACACAACCCTCAATTCTTCTTCACTACAATTTTATTAACGCATTGATTTGTAACAAAAAAACCCCCCACCCCCTTTCTTTTTCACTCCACGGCAAGTGCTGATGTTCTCTGGCATGTACAGAACTGTAGAAATAACTGTGTATCCTGAATTGACAGAGGAAAAAAAAAAGAAAACAGTATAAATTGTGGACTCCAGACTGGAAAAAAATGCAGCCAGGTTGCTGTTACGGTCGATGTTATCCATCTGCACAGTGAGCATCAGAGAACATCACTCAGGACAGTGCACAACTGCTTTAGATATCCTTGATGACTTCCTCCAGTTCCTCTTTCGTGTACATGTGGAACGTCTTGTTGGGCTCTACTGTAGCCAGCTATGAAGGAAACAGACCATTGAGAGTTTTATTGTGCTATTATTTATTTGTATTTTTTTTGATAAACTTCATTTCAAGCACAACTTAAATGAACAACAGTGGATTTAGCTTAAGGTACTGAGACAAATTACAAATATATCATATGCCTGAACGTTGACATCAGAACATACAATGAACAAAAAAAAATAAAAAAAGCTAAAACCCGCCTTCCACCTTGACACCACCTTATGTACCATTTAACCTTGTCTGATTCAGAGTAGGTCATTGTTGGGCAAAAATCCTTGGGCTTCAACCTCAAAATAGCCCCAAGGAGGCATAGAAATAACCTTGGCCTGAACTACCTCACCCTATTTTGACTCAAGAGTTTGATTGTGGCTTCACAGCTAATGAGCTTAGTATCTATGTAACAAGATTAAACCGTCATAGACCCCTGCGTAATGTTCACAGAACAATAATCAGGAAGTCTCTACTACTCTTAATTACCTACTTAATGTTAGTTTAAAATTTACCTCAATGTTAGTAGCATTCAGTTTCTCCTCCATAACTTGCTTCAGGATGGTCAGGGATGACTTGATGGCTTCTTTTAAAGTCATGGACTGGAATAGGGGGTAAATCAACCATTAATTTACTCATAATTAAAAGTTAAGACCATCATTACTCATGTACAACTTTCCTTCTATTTTCTCTCACTAATTGTCTCATCACACTATTGTCTCATAAAGCAGAACTTTTAACTCAAAGTATCTTTAAGGACATATTTCAAAGCCCTTTTGACTTGAGAGATACTGCAGCATAATAGCAACTGTGTGATAACATTATAATTATTCATAAGCGAAAGCTATGACGCTAGCTTTCTTTTTCAGACGCTAAAATATAAAGTTGGTCGAGTACAAATAACACTCTGGAGAGAAAACATCTTGAGTAGAACCCTACAACACAGTGCTTTAAAAGTGCAGTAATTATACATTAATAATAAACAAGGATATCCCAATTGACATGCAAACAACACCTTTACAAAGAACCTTTTCCTGTATCAGAGAATAAAAAAAAGTGACACAGTGTATAACGGCAATGTCCCAACAGTTATGATCTTTATTTTATGTATTAACATAATTAGTCACCCAAGATGAGGAGGATACCCAGAGCCTTGAAGCAAAGTCTGAAAAAGTGCCCATATTGTGCAGCTTTCTTTGTATGTTTTTTGAGATCACATTTAGATGAATTTCTAGGATATAGCAATCTGTGAATACAGCAAAAATGAGTTCTTGCCTGGCACTTTGAATAGTGCGATCTGGGTCCTCAAAAATATTACACATTGGGATATACCACAAGAGGCGGTGCAATCTGATTGGTTCTTTGTCTCAGGATCTTAAATCATTATTTTCAGTGGATTGATCTTAAATTAAAATTACAGACCCTCACAGTTTGTCACGGGGACTCCTGAAGGCATTATCACGCTTTAAAATGGGAGAATTAACCTTAAAAATCTTGTTTCTAACTGGTTTTCTTGTATCCATACAATGAACCGAAACTCATCTAGGGAGCCCAGTTTACTTCTGTTTCTGAAGGACAAAGATAAACACTGTGTCAGATACAGAGCTGGTTGAACATTTGTAAAAGTATAAAACTTTTATATTGAAAACTCGTTTTCATGTTTTCTTGTGCTTCTGGTAGTATGTACTCAAACACCTTTAGGAAGCACAGTTTATAATACATTAGTTTACTTTTGTTTCAGAACAGACGCCGTTAGCAAACCAGTGCAGTATCCCACCTTCGCATGGAGTTGGCTGGGATTGGCTTCAAATTCAAATTTTATTTGTCACATACAACTTATACATAGTACAATATGTAGTGAAATGCTTCAGCTTGCCTGGGATGCTAAACAAGAAAAACATGGATCATGGAATGACAAAGCTTTTAATGCTGATCAAATTATTTGCATTAATCTTGATCGAAATATGCAAATATGAACTGTAAAAATGCTGTTTCAGGTGGAGTTATTGTGTAGTCTGTGAACAGCTTTACAGAATGCTGTTTACTTTGTGTTTAAATAAGTACGCTGAACAGGCCAGACCAGGTGCCGTTAGTTACACAGTGTACAGGAGCTATTAGATGCTTACACAGCTTTGAGGCTCTGCACCTGTCTGCACTGGCAGCTCACCTGATAAATAAATAAACCTTAAAAATCTCATTCTACTGTCTTTTTTATGTTTTTGCCTAGATGGTAGTATATACTCATGCAATATTGCACCTCTGGCTCTGGGAATGTCATACAAATGAATATTCTGTGACATCTCCCTTACCATCAGTGCATAATTGTTAATTATCCAGAGGGGATGATTGATTTTGTTATTTTAAAAGATGATCCCTCTTTGTAATAAGGTTTATTTACACAGTCTGATATTACCGTGTATGTACCTTGTGGTAAACTTCCTGCAAAGAGCTCTGAGCTCCTTCGGATGCTGACCCGATTGCCCGGGCGTCACACTGCACGAACGTCCCTGATGGGTCCATGTGGTACCTGCAGAACAAATTGAGAACAAAATTAGCTTTTATTCAAGATACATTAAAGTTTTGCTGAAGGAGTTTCATGATCTTGTTTGCTAGGATGCTTAATTATTTGTAATTATCAGTAATGTAGACTGTAAATTTCAGTAAAGCACATAAGGATGCTTACAGCTGTGGTCCTTTCTCATCCACACCACCAAAGAGCAAAGCAACACCAAAGGGACGACTCTGAGGATGAGGAACAAAACAGGTTATGTATATATTACATAAAATATATTATCTATAACTCAAGAACTGCTTGACATATCACTGTCAAATTTTGAGAGTAGCAACTTTTTTTGGTGGTGGTGGTTTTGGGGGGGTGGTGGTGGTTTTGGGGGGTGGGGGTTATGAAAAGGTCAATGTCAGTCAGGCTTAAGGGCAGCAAAATGGCCACCAATTGTTTATAATGGCTCTGTAGCAGCTGTTGTGATTTTCCTATCCTTCCAGTGTTTTATGTAAAATAATACTGATATGAGAGCAAGTCCTGAGCAGGAGCAGGCAGTTTGAGTATAAAAAAAAGTATTATGGCAACCTTTACCACAAACCACCTTTTCTAATACTTTATTTCCATATTTTTTTATTTATATATTAATATTACAAACTGACACCTAATTAGCTGTCAATTGTTTTTTTTACTCTTTTTCAATGTTAAATTAATTTTGTACACATTTATATTTGCTTTAAATTAGGAACTTGGTTTTGTATCATTCTTTGCAACAAAGCTGACTTTTTCAACAGGTTGTTTTCAGTAGAAAATTGTCGATACAACATTTTTTTTATCAAATCCATCCCAATCCTTCTCCCAGTATCACACAAAAAATTGTAATCATAAATGCAAGGACATTAGATCGGTTTATAAAACTGATAAAGAGCACCTGAAGGCCTGAACTATATTTATTTCTTATTATAACCTCTGAGCTAACATTCTAACATGATTTTGACAGACTCATGATCACTGTACCATGGCGCCAGGGTCTGCGTCCTCTTCTCCGAACTGCAGAGCCAGGTTCGACACAGCCTGTGTTACGCTCTCTACAGTCATTGTTTCATTGTAGGTGAACCAGTGATTCTTCAGCGGGAGAAAAAAAAAAAACAGTAAAGCATGCTTAAAAGACAAATCTGCTCAGATGCAACTGTACATTAACATCTAGAGTCATTAATCAGGGTGAAATTGATATTTCACCCTTCAGTCCATCATATTTATAACTGGTTAAAGAAGGCAGTGAAGTGTGTGCACTGACCTGCGTTTCCACTCTCGCTTTGTCAATAAGCGTTTTTGCGTCAGCAATCAATCCACTCATTGCGCAACCTGTGGATGAAGAGGGCAAAACAAAAAAGGTCAGTATTCATCTAAACAAATCTTGTTCTCCAGTTCACTCAGAATTTTCATGATATTCTGCATTTATTTCCTTTTAGGTTTCAACGTCATTTGCAGATTTGACAGATGCACAGAAGCCACGTTACCGATGTGAGCATCTATCTCTACAATCTTCTCGATGCTGCTGGGCTCCATCAGCGGAGAGGTAATTCTCTTCTCTACGGCGAGACATACTCCTTCTGATGTCTGAATGCCAATAGCTGTCGAACCCAACTGCAAAAAAAGTCAACAGAATGTTTGAGGAAAAAAAAGAAATGAGTTACAGAACGAGGATGGAAAGGTTTATTTTAAAGGTAATATTTTAGTTAAAAATGTTGTAACACCTTTACAAATAAAGACAGCGTGAGGAAGTCAGGGACACATCTCGGATTTTGACTGAACTATTATAAACACTGTGGTTGTTTTGTTTTTTTGTCTGATTTTGCACATACCTTGATAGCTTCGATGGCATACTCCACTTGAAAAAGTCTTCCTTCTGGAGAGAAAGTGTTCACACCTCTGAAAAAAGAAACATTTCACCAAGACACTGTTTTAAGTCATATTTCCAAGGAGTGTACAGCACAACAAAAACACTACATGCAGTCCTGACTTACTCCTCGTTAAAAAGTGAGCTTCGCATCCAGAATCTTTGGTGTTAGTTAGCAGAAAAATCAGAGGAACTGTTCTTTAAGCAAGTTGTGCTCAAGTACCTGATGCTAAACAAGCTCCTTATGATGACGGTAAGTCTCTAAAAATTGTTGTACGGATTAATGGCTCTGTTTTGACAGCACTGTCTTTTTCTTAAAATGTTAAACTGAAACCATATTTCAATCAAATCATTCAAAAAAAATAAAAGTATCCTTCATTTGCAAGTTTGGTGAGAAATAGTTTTATTGTTAGGCTGTTTAAGACAGAAAAGGAGAAATTAGAATAGTGAGCTTTGTATTTGTATTCATTTATAACATTGTTAATAAGTATCAAAGAAGCACAGTTATAAACTCAGAACCTGGACACTTATAACTCCATCTAATGACTCAACTTCACTAAAGTGAAAGTGAAAGTTTCATAAAACCCCACTGCATCAATGACATTCAATCCGTTTCTTACCTGTCATATTCTGATCTTGTCAGGAACATCCTGAATTGTCTGAAAACGAAAAAAAAACAGCCGTTTTAGAAAATATCCTAAACTACTCCAGTTACATTAGTGTTCATGAATAAATTTTGCTAGCCGCTTGTGGGAAGGCCTCAAACCTATTCAATATCGGATTGGTTGACCCTCCTACCCAAGGTGGGAATATCAGCATTCCCTTAATGCTATTGGCTGAACGGTTCGTCAATCTTTCGTCGGTCTCCCATTCAAGCTCTCGCTAGCCAAATCACCACCACTCCATACCTTATTTTTATTGTTATCCAAGTTTCCCCCACATTGCAACAATTTATTGTACTAATCCAGTTGTTACAGTGTAGAAACATCAGTCACTGTGTTTAACAATTAATTTTTCCGGAGATATCTACCAGCGATTAGCTAAAAGAATGCACACGGTGTTAACTTGCTAACTGACCAAACAAACTCATTTCCCACCCGTACTCAGACAAACCTACCCTTCTGCGTTACAAGACATGTCTACAAGAGTATGAGTGGGAAACAAATGATGCGAAGTCCTATATAAAGTTAGCCACGAGGCTAACCGGTATTCCAGTTCAGTAAACCTCTTATTTTATTACTTTTACACATCATTTTTTAAAATGTTCAGATAACTTTAACGATGGCCTCCATATTGTAATCGAATACATTTGTATTACATTTTCGACGTTTTAATTAATGACTGTTAAAGGAACATCTTACCTCCTCTTACAGCAGAGTGAGTTTGCTTGTTTCGGCAGTGCAGGAAGTGCTACTGTTTAATGGTCCGTAAGAAACAGTGGTAGGCAAAAACGTTAGTTCCTACCTAAAAAGATTTTGTGTGTGTGTGTGTGTGTGTGTGT
>JBCNYG010000021.1:15329806-15342674 GCA_039654305.1 Porochilus rendahli
GACCAATTCCACCCACTCCTAAAAAAATTGAAAGTAACCCCACCCACTGCCAGTGACCACACCCCAGACTTTGCAGGCATCCCCAGAGACTTGTCCTTAGCACGTCTTTCAAGTTTTTCTGCAAATATATTCAACTAGTACTGAGATACAGTTGTTTGTAAACAGCTCAACTACTCTGTGGTTGATTGGCATGTGGATTCGCATCTTGTTTACAAATTTCATGTTATTGATAACTGTTAAAGTTCAGACTTATTTGAGAAAATGTGCCAAAGATATGAAGGATTGCTCACAAAAGTAGGTTTATGACCACAATATTGTGAAAATTAGCTCACAAACCAAAAGGGCTGATGGTTGTTGAGACTTGAGGCAGAACCCAATGATATCAATTGAGAACATCAATTACTGCGTTACAGTGCCACCAACTGGCACGGTTTGGTCTTGCATTGTATTTGGACCAGTCATAAAACTAAAAACCTTCAAGCTACTACGGGATATTTTAACTGCGTGAAGGAACAATAAAGAACATAGATTTACTTTGTGTCCACACACACGCTCACACTTTCAGACAAGGCCGCGCAAACAGGACTGTTGCGTTCGCTCGCGGGAGCGCGCAGTATGACGTAAGTGACTCGCCGCGCCGTGATGATGGCGGTGCGTGAACGCGCAGTTAAAGTAATGGCTGCTCTGGAACGGCGGGTGCCTTGTCTCGATGATTTCGTGGGTCAAAGCTGGGCCGTTTGGGCAGAAAGGATTAACCTGACAGCATCGGATGGTGAGTGATTGCGTTTCCACCAGTTTTTCCTCATATTTTGGTGAAAAAAGTCGTTCGGATGTGGTTTATTTTCGCGGAAAGGCACGGCATCCCTCACCAATGTTACCCAAACAAAGAACCTGCCAGGTCCTAGCGCTGCCCGGCTCCATGGTTTCCCTCAGGTCCTCTTGGTACATTATAGCTCTGTGGAGTAGGTTATGTGAGTTCACTTTATTTATTAGTTTTTAAGAGGTTTATTATTTAAGACCACAAATGCCTGTGGAGAGAAATGACACGACTTCTAAATAATACTAAACCATATAATCTAGTTTCTGCAAAACTGCAACGCATTAGTCGAACAACTTCCATCATAACCGCTTAGCTACCGAGCTAACTATAGCTCAGGGTTGCCAGATCGTGTCCTTAAAAAGGAACTCTCTTAGTCTCCTTCTGCAAATGCATGCTTATTCAAATGGACTTTAATTCGTTTAAAGTGTTTTTGGATTCATATTCCAGACACCTCGTTCTCTCTGGAATAACTTAAAATTCTTTATTGATATAAATATCTAACCAATCTGGCAACCCGGGTATATCTTCAGCCCTAGCTATAGGTCTGCTCTCTTTCTGTTACTAGACAAGACGCCGGCGATACGTTATTTTTTCCCTCTACCGCTATTGCGTTAAATCCTCGTTTGCTGTGATAGGATTGGTTAGTCGCGTCCGGCCTTCTGCACTATAAGTGGCTAATATTGGATAAAACACGGGCGGTAAGCTGGTTATTAACCAATCCTTCCGAAGGGGGCGGGACTTTGTCGGAATATAGGTGTGAGGGGGAAAAAATTAACGCGCCGGTTATGGAGGAGTTCTTTTAGCTGTAGTGCTAATGATAACTAAGGAGGCTAAACTGAAAAACGTCCAAAAACGCTTTTAGGTGAACAGTTGCCTGTTTTACTTACTGCTAAATCAGGCAACGGTTTCCATCGCTTGATTTTAATATATATCTCTCGTTTTTTTGTGTTTATGAAGGGATGTTCATTATTTTAATACAGTGTCAGCTGTATTAATAAAAGCTTAGCCCGATGCTAGCTAATAGAAACCGTGTTGGCACTGTCTGGCAGCTTTCCAGATGGATTAAAACGCTGCATGGTTTGATTTTTAGGACTGTCTTGTCCCACCCACAAACTCGGCTTAGTCTCAAATAGCTCTATCGTCGACCTTAAGTGCACTACTTAGACACAAGTTACAGTTCCACCACCCTGTGTAGTGCACCTATAAATGTAGTACGGGGGTATTTGGGATTCAGCATTTGACCCCTTCAATGCATCACTTAACAAATACCTGGAGCTACAGGTACACACACACACACACACACACTGTACTTTCTCAAAGAAAAATCATCCTCAAGAAGTACTCAGACATGGCTTCTCACAGAACTACATCTTCACCTTCAAGAGCTTTCCATCCTTCCATAAACACGATCATTTAATAAAATGATACTCAGGACTGATCATGTCCGTCATGTCTCTTAATAATCTGATGACATCATGACCAGTAGTGTTCAGGACTAATCCAAACAGCCGGAATGGAAAATGATCCATGATCCATTAAAAGAAAAAATAGATCAACGGGTTACACCGCCTTTTCCTAAATTCTAATGTGAAAGATATACAATTGTAAAAACTATGTTTCTAGACACCCAAGAACGTTACTTGAAGCCAGCATCCTGACAATACTTCCTGGAAAAACACGAGTCTGCCATGGTCGAATGGAAGTGGCGTTTGTAGGGAACGAAAGATGAAACTGGTGTTCTGGCATTCTCATGACTGCAGATTAACACCATTCTGAGGCGACTTCACAGTTTAACATTCACAGTTCACAAAGACGCTTGCTGTGAATTTGTATACTGGGATCATTTGCATGTGCAAACAAATACAAATGCATGGACCGTAAAACATGCCAGAGCTCTAGTTCCGGCTCTCTATTTATGTTTTATTTCTTCTTCAGTCGTAAATTTGAATCTGATTCATACTTTATACATTTATAAATTTATTCACCATACGGTGCAGTCGAGAACTACAGGGTCATCGAGTTATTTCTTGCCCAGCTGTATGGTGTTGGATTAATAAATACATAAATAAAACAATTATTTTCAGAAGGCGAGGTGAATAAAGATAAATAGTCCATGAGATGGAAGGGGAGAATATTCAGAGACATTCACAAAGCCTTCACTGAATTATTGTTCTAGTATATACTACATGAGAAAAGCAAACTTAAAACAGATTTTTATGATTTTATTTTTACATTTTTTATTGACTCTAAGACATGATGCTGAGTTTGCAGGGTGTATAATAAGCAGTTAATGAATCAGTCGAAGTATGATACGGAGAATTATTCAGATCAAGGGGTTATCTGCTGAAGCCAAGGCAGACCTTCCATGATCCGAATAATTCTCGATATGAACAAAAGCCGAATTCTGTAATTGTTTTATTATTATATACTTAATATATTTTTCAAGTATTTAAAATATTTTCACATCGTAGCTGGTGTGAATCAGTCGGAAGCGCCACATGTTATTTCCCCTCTACCACTGTTTCCAATTAATTCTTGACAAAATGAATTTGTAATTAAAATCTTTGTAGGTGAAGCTTTGACAGCTGTGGACCACAGTGCTTTGCTGTAAACTGTATTAACTAACTAACCAAGATAGAGGACAGGCGGAGCTGTCTGCTGCTGAACACAGCCCTGTCTTTTATATCTATAAGGAGGAACATTGGTGTGAGTCATTCGTGCAATAGTCATTCAACTTATCCAATGTCAGTGATGCATAAATCGGTTTGTAGATGGATATAAGAATTTATTTTCTCAATCAGAAAAGTGAAAATATTTTGAATGAATAGTAAAAGGCATTATTATTCATTTAAAATTTTTTCTTGTTTCTGATTGGTCAAAAGCATTGAAATAATAATTGGTAATGTTCTACGAGTGGACTTTTCCATTACTGACCTCGAATCAGTTGACGACATTTTGAATGAATAATAAAACAATTATATAATTCGGCTTTTGTATGATATGGTGAACTATTCCTCCACACCTGGCCTCAGCAGATAAAACCCCCTCGATCTAAATACTTGTCCATATCATACTTTACCTTATTCAATAATTACTTACTATGCCATGATATCCAATCAATCAGACCACACCGTTCTTGTGTAACATCACATAAAAATTATTTCCCATCTGAAAATTCAATTCAAATCAGAAATGTGAAGTGTCCTCTGATTATTTTTGAATATCCTTCTAGTGCACTTCTCTCTAAAACTCCAAATTGTGTGTTTTTGTCTTCTAGGGTCTGATGGGGATGATTGCAGCAAGAATGGCAAAAAAACGACGGAAACCATGACTCTGAGGAAGGAGGGTATGCATCCACGCTTCTTTTCTGCTCTTTTCACATCCGGTGTCATCAGTTCCCTAAAAATTATAATATTGCTGCTTTAAATACAGCAGTATGCGAAAGTTTTCCCTCCTTGTAGTGCCAAAGTAAAAATGCTTTTTCCTTTAATAGTTAAACAAAATAGAAAAAAAATAAAAAATCAGCGACCATCTTCACAGATATGTCAATCTTCGGTCACTATCCGGGACACGACGACTTTTACCTGGTGGTGTGCAGCCACTGCAGTCAGGTGGTGAAGCCGCAGGCGTTCGAGAAGCACTGTGAGAGGAGACACGGCTCGGTCGGGAAGCTCTACGCGCATCTGCGCTCCACACCGCCGGCCAGCCAGCAGCGCTCGCACGCCCGCCATGGGCATGCTCCTCCCACGGCCGGCCATGGTGCAGGCACCTGGAGCGGGAAGACCCAGAGTGGAGGAGGAGGAGGGCCAGCAACACGCCCGTCACCGCAATCACCTGCCACTCCACCTCAGTTTAAACACACCAAGACGCCCAAGGAGGGAGTTCGGTAAGATGTGTAATTTTTGGAGTAAAGAGCTTTTACTTAAGGATTAAACTAAGTGGCAAAAAGTCCTCTAGACCCCATCACACGTCGGTGAGCCATGATTCTCTTTAACTGATATCTTTGTCTTCGGTGTTGCTCGTCTCCTCGTGCAGCCTTTCTCCTCTGGAAAAGATGTCCAGTTCTGGTCACTCAGAATCCACCGTCTTTAAGCAGCCTACGCCACTGGAGCCTCCGCGAAGCTCTCCTCCGCCAAGTCTCCGAGACCCGCCCTGGCCGTATGGGGGCCCGTTGCCCAGCCGCGCGTCGCCAGCCTCCACCGAAAAATCCCCAGCTCAAAGAGCAGAGTCTGGCTCGGCCAATGCCTCAACACCGCACTCCCGCAGCAACCGGCCATATAAAACCTCAAGTAAGCACTGGATGAACTCTGGCACTCAGAGTTCCAGTGATAGAATGTTGTTCACGTCATGTTCCTCAGAGAACCTTCATTGCTTCACAGTCGAACCATGTCTTTGTTGTCCTTTTGGATATTAAGCTGTCATTATGGTGAACTGAAAATGAATGACATGGACAAAAATGTCCTCTGTGTCCACTTCATGCAGAAAAAGAGTGTGACCTGGACAAACACTGTGGTGTGTTGGATCCAGAAAGGAAGAAAGTTTGTACGCGGCTGTTAACCTGCAATGTGAGTTTCTCTTTTCTTTTCTTCTCCCTAAACCTAAAATGCTAATACGGCTAACAATGACCACCGTTATGCCATTTCTGGACTAATATTCTCTATTGGACAACATTTTTTTTCATAAGAAGTAAATTAGTATTAGTGATTAGTAGTCTTTTTAGAGTTTAGTAGAGTTTTTAGTGGTCTTAATAAAAATTATTTCGTTCTGACCACAGCATCTGCTAAAATAAGTTTTCAAGTCTGTGAAACTAGATGGATATCACATACAATAAGTCACTTTCTGTTTCAAGGAGATGTACAGAAGACTTTGATTTCTTAAGTGTGTGTGGTAGGTAGTCTTTACCTAAAGTGTTTGAGGTGAAAAGATGCTGTAAAGACTAAAATAAATGTCTACATCTGTAGTCTGACAGGAAGTTACACGGACATGACTTACAGGAAATGAGGAAGGATTTACAGGAAATTACCCTCTGTCCTTTTGTCTAGCTTATTTATTTATTTATTTTTTATTTACCAGTTGAGGGGAAAAGGGCAGAAAATAGGGCAGTAACATGAAGCGCAGGTATATAGTATATAGGTATATAGGTTTTATAATGCAGTATAGTCTGAGCTTTTAAAATAAATATCAATAAATATCCAATCAACAGCCGTCTGACTCCTTCAGTCAACCAGAAATAAGCATTTACATGTTTTTACAAATTTTGTGTTCCTGCTGTTGGCTAGTTTTCTCTTGAACGTGATAGAGCAACCAAAGCACTTCTTTAACTGAATTCACTACAAATTATCGTCACAACTTGCATCCCTTCTATCAGATCCACTCCATCCACCAGCGACGGAAAGTCGTAGGTCGCAGTAAGAACTTTGACCAGCTGGTGGCAGAGCTAAAGATGGTCTCGAAGAATCGAGAGCGTATCGCTCAGAGCCATGAGGAGTCAGCCGCTCAGACCCCGAGCCCCGAGACCTCCAGAGAGCCGAACGCCTCGCCACTGTGCAGGAGACCTCTGAGCAACTCTCCTGCCTTCAGGTAAGAGCTCACGTCTGAGCACCTCATGTCTAGTCAGAGCAGGCGCATAGATCTTACTTTTTCAAACCTGACCTGAGATCTTCATCACTCGACTTTGAGTGGGAGAATTTGAGTCGGAGAACTAATTTAGACATAAATACCAGATAATAATAATAATAATAATAAATACCTGATCTACCAATCCTAGTCGGAAAACTACATTCTTTGCTTGAATCCGGGTCGGAGAACTTCATTTCTTAAACCCGGGTTGGTGTGATAAACGTGATATTAATTATTTACATTTAAAGCAAAATAACAGTGATTATTTTTATCTCTGCAAAAATATGTATCTCGAAATACTGCACATTGTGTATTTGTTTTTCTTGTTTTCTAATCGAGTATGTGTATCTGTCTGTCTTATCTACGCAGTAGGACACGAACATTATCGGAGAACGCCCCCGAGGATGAAAGGGCAGCTCGGGAGGAGGGTGTGGCTCGGGTGTCCTCCCCTCTGACTCAGGGTCGAATTTCGAGTGAAGAGAGCGAAGGAGAGGGAAACGACGAACCTGCTGACTGGCATTCCAGCCCCTGGCATCCGAAACCACTCGCGGTACATAAGAGATATAATGATATATAAAAAAAGCAAACAGGACTGATGAGATCACCTTATTTGGATTTCCAGACCAGACCATTGTTCTAATAAAGCTTTTTTGTTGTTGTTGGTTTTTTTTTTTGTTCCAAATGGAACCATTTGCACAGAAACAGTTATGAGATACTTTTCCTCTTATGGATCATTCTGTACTGAAATCTCTTGGCTCATGGTTAAGGCTTTGGCATTGGTGCCAGATGCTGAGAAAGCATTTGCCTGGATTTCTTTTTGTCCCTGAAGGAAATGACCTTTAACTATTGTTCATTGTATTGCCGACAGTTTCCTGGCACTTCCTCTGTGTTTCTTCTTCAGACTTTTGGAATATTTAAAACTTCCCTCCAGCAGAACCAAGTGTGTAAATTCCAGAGCTTGCACACCTGGCCTGGCCGAGGAGCACACGTTAAATCCCGCATGAGTGTTGATTTTATTAAATATCCCGGCTGACTGAGGTGCCTTGAGATGACGCTTGTGGAATGAACCTGTCTTCATCTACCTCACATGATGTTTGTTTAGAACAGCACTGCACTTTTATCATTGTTTCATTTCTGTTCTTTTCTGTTTCAGGTGTGTACATTTGGTAGTTTTGCTTTAGGTCACGGTGTCTTCACGTTTGACAGGCGGCTTCATCACCTGCGGTCTGCTATGAGTGCCATGGTGGAGAGTCACCTCAGCGCTCACCTGTGGAAGTGAGTGTCTTCATCATTCCATACCTGACTGCATTTTATTCATTAACTGATTGAGTTAAGGTTGCTTCAGTAGTAATGTGACGTGAGGCTTATATGGAGGATTTGCTGCTAATGAAAAACGGATGGTGGCGGCTTGTGAGTAATGAGTTCTGTTGTTTGTTTATATATATAACGGGTTGTTGGTTTTCTCTGGTAAAACACGATTACTCTGGCTGACCTAATTATCATAAATAAGACACAGTGATGTTTTTCTCTTCATTCACAGGCATCTAAGCAAGAGAAGCTCACCAATCCACCTATCAGAGCTGTATCTGTACTTAAGGTGTCTTTATATTAATTACAATTTTCACCCCATTTAGGAAAATACCTCAAGCATCCGAGCCTCAGTCACAGAGTTCCTCAGCCAAGCCTTCAGCCATTCCCTCTTCCCCGTCCTTTACTTCCCATCATTCCAAGCAGAGGGCAGGAAATCCCAGTGCCGCCTCCCTCAAGTCATCGTCATTTTCCTCGCATGGAGCAGGCAGGGACAGCTCCTCCAGCAGCAGGTCCTCGGCTCAGTCTGAGAAATCCGGAGGTTCCCAGTCGTCAGCGCACTCCTCGAAACCCACCACTCAGACTGCTATGCAGCCGAGCATGGGGCGGTCAAGAAACCCCGTTGGCAGACCCAGCAAGCAGCAGCTGCGTCTCAGGGAAACAGAGCGAGCTGAACCGGCCGCTCCAGCAAAACGGAAAAGCTCTCTGGGCGAGGCCGATACGGTCAGCCCCGACAGGAACTGTGTGAGCCCGGATCGGGACCGAACCAGGCCGATTGGCTCTGGCAGAACAGCGCAGGCTCAGATTCCTGTTTTAGCCCCACCGTCATCTCACGGACAGACAAACGGCTCACTTTCGCCAGGCCACAAGCAGAGCCGCACTGATCCTTGGCAATTTAAGCGGACTCACGTGCCAGGCCGAACCTCGCCCACGGAGCCAAGTGCATCCGGGCGATCAGGAAACTCAGGACACCATGGCAGGCCTCCTGGATATGAGCACAGAGGCCTGGGCAAGAAGCGCAAAAGCAGCGACTCATCTCCTCCCCCCAAAGTGCACCGGCTGCCCACCCCACCTCACTCCAACTTCTACCCCTGGAAAGAGAGCAAAGGAGCACCGCTGCCCGTCGGAGGGGAGAAGAAGCTCAGTGTGCCCAAGGTACGTAAGTAAATGGAAGAGATTATACCTGTGTAAAATAAATGTATTTGTGTACATGGTTGTAGCTCTATAGCCACGCTATCATGATATGACATTTGAGGTTTTCCAGTTAAACATCACTTACAGGTTATTTCAGAACAGATAGATGGGCCGTATCACACATTTTTGTGGTGTTGACTGTCTGCTTTGTTTCACAGCCAAAACTCCATCGCTGAGCAACCCACTAACGAGGGAGCACTGCAAACTATGGACTGCGGACCCAACTCTCCAGACTTGTGTGTGTGCGTGTGCGTGCGTGCTTCTCGGTATGTGTGTGCGAGTTTGAGTGTGTTGTGTGTTTGTGAGTCTGGAAGTGTTAGACCAGTGTGGATCATTATGAAAATGGTCTTTTTAAAAAGCCAATATATGAATGTGAGTGTGAGAGAATGGCAGACGATGGGCAGGGGGGAGAGTGAATTTCTCCGTGAATTCAGAAATACCTCACAATCTACTGGACATGCTGCTATATAAATGTTGATTTATAAAAATGGATTAAAATATTCTTTATACTTGAAATGGCAAGTGTGGATTATTACTGATTGATCATTGTGTAATATTTTTGTGCTGTTTTTATCATTTTGCATTATTGTAGGTAGTGACATAAATTCTAGCAATGAGCACTTATAACAGTAGTATTTATTATAAGTCTGGATTAGAAGTATCAATAGTAGTATGAGTATTAGTTTAACAGCTGTATGTAGAATTATTATAAATCTATATTGGTAAACGCAGTATGAGTAGTGTTAGTAGTTGTATTATTTATTCTTCATGTGCCATCCTTGATCTGAAGGCTGGCCACCATGGATCTTTATCTGTTCTTGGTGTCTGCTGCTCTGTTTACTTCTGTGTAAGATGTCATAATCCACTCTAATATCATCATTCAACTTTCCTCTCTGTCCTCCTAATGCTTTGGTACCTTCGTTTTTGCCTTCCAGATAAACTATTAGTAGTAGTAGTAGTAGTAGTATCAGCTGTAGTGTTATTCTAAATCTATAGTAGTGATGATGTTCGTCCATCGTGTTCGATGATGACCATGACTTCATCTATTTGTTGGTGTGGTGTTTTCTTAGGTGGCTGATGAGGCCAATACTAGCACGGAACTGTCTGCCACGTGTTGCACTTTGGGTCTGTGAGCAAATGAGAGGGTGAGCTGGCCGCTCGTGCTTTCCTTTCTGCTCTCTTATGATCGGCAGCTGCTTTGCAGTGTTGTTCAGCTGCCTTTGCCCATTCAATGTTAGATTGTGCCAGGTTGAGCGGTCTACGGCAAGCATTTCCTAGGTCTCAACAGAGATTTTCAGGGTTGAGCGTAGCTTTGAGGCAGTCTTGAAGCTGTGTTTTGGTCTACCTGCTTGCTGTATACAGTCCATGATTCACATGCATACAGAAGGGTTGTTATCACCACTGCTTGGTAAACCTTGATCTTTGTTTTAACGCTGATCCCTCTACGCTCACATACGTTTCTTCAGAGTCTTCCAAAAGCACCTCTTGCCTTGGCAATATGGTTCTTAATCTTCTCATCAATAGTGGTGTGTCATGATAGGGTGCTGCCCAGGTAAGTGAAACTGTCCAGAGCTTTGAGCACATCCCCATTCACTGTGATAATTGGTTTGTTATGGGGTTTTCCAGGGCAGGGCTGGTGCATGACTTGGTACTGACAGTTAGACCGAAGTTGTCACAGGGTCTGGAAAGCTTATCCATGCTAGTTTGCATCTTCTGTTCAGTAGTGGCATTGAGGGCACAGTCATACAACTGCACACAAAATGTTTTTCATGGCCGTGCCTTTCATCTTGGTGACTGCTTGCAGGCGACCCTGGTTGAAAAGCTTCCAATCCATCCTGTGTTTGATGATTATACCATCCTCACTACCATAGAAGGCATCAGTGAGCATAGTTGAGAACATGATGCTGAAGAGTGTTGGTGCCAGTACACAGCCTTGTTTCACTCCGTTGGTTACAGGGAAGGTGTCTGAAGTTTCACTGTCATCCTGTATGCGGGCTGCCATGCCATTGTAAGACTGACGTATCATAAACATGAACTGGTCTGGGCAGCCAAACTTGGACGTAAGCTTCCAGAGACCCTCTCTGCTCACAGTATCCACTCTGAGTTTTTTGTCTGGGTTGCCTCCCATAGCCTTACGCTATCCCAAACCATCCACAACGTAGTGGAGGCAATGTGCATTTTCGTACCCTGCCCTTGCCCAGAGTCGGCTGAGATGGGCGTCAGCCTCCCCATGACCCTAATTAGGATTAAGCGGTTCAAAAAAATTAATGGATGAATAATCTGTGGTAGTATGAATATTATAGTTAGTAGTACTGTATTAGAAGTAGTGTTATATTTATTATAATTGTTGTAGTATGAGTATAATAGTAGTAGCATATTAGTATTATTAGTAGTGAAATATAATAAATCTGTGGTAGTATGAATATTATAGTTAGTAGTAGTATATTAGTATTAGCAGTAGTGATATATTTATTATAATCTGTACACGTATATATTAGTATTAGAAGAAGTGATATATTAATTATAAATCTGTGGTAGTATATCAGTATTAGTAGTAGTGCTATATTTATTATAATCTGTGGTAGTATGAATACTATAGTTAGTAGTATAATAGTATGAGTAGTGATATTTATTATAATCTGTTGTAGTGTGAATATTATAATTAACAGGAGTAGTATTAATTTTGAACATGGATTATTACTACTAGTAGTATTATTACTACACAGTTCGGCTGAGCCCCGCCTTTTCTGCTTCAGCCCCGGTTTTTTGGCGCGATGATGGTACCGCCCACACAGACGACACTTCCCTCCGCGCGGAATGGGCCGTGCATCATGACGTCACGTGTATTTTTCTATAAAGGAATTTAAAATGTGTTTTATGAATGTATTAATCCCGAAAGAACCCTCGCTGCAATGATTGTTGTTACTCTATGTTAAACGACTCCGCGCCTTGTGGATAAACTTGAATTTATCGTAAAGACGCGAATAAGCGACGCGCGCGCAGTAATCGCACCGGGGCCGGAAGTGCCAGTGGTCCGTTCCATGTTTTGTTTTGGGCTCGCATGTCGCCTCCGTGGCAGAGTAACAGTAAGAAGACGAGGAAGCACAAGACCGGTCTAACATGATCGTCACAGCACAGACAGCCCTTCACGTTCGGTGCTTCTGGGCAGAACTGGTCTGGCTCGTGTGTTCGGCTCCGACCTGAGTGACACTCATCAGGACACAGACAGAGACTGGGAGACAGATATGCGGCCGGGAGTGGAGTACAGTCCGGTCGGCGAGGGGCTCGGGATGCGGGAGTACTGGCTGTACGCGTGCATGCGCAAGATCGCTCTCGTGACCGCGCATTGTGTCGCTCTGGGTTTCACTGCGCTCATCGGCGTCCTGTCTCGACCCGGCACAAGTGAGTTCATTAACTATTTATCACATCGTGCCAAAATAGGGGTTTTGTATGTAACTTAAACACGGTTATATAAATGTGAAACAATTTGATAAAACACATTATCGATTAAAGAACAGAATCATTAAAGTATTAGTAATAAGGAAAACATTATCATGCACAAGCCTCAGACAGCTTATTTTTGAAGTATATTTTGTTGCAGATTTATTTCTTTTATTCATGTTTTGCATTATTGAGTCAGAACAAAACTTATACTTCTAAACATTACCCCCCCCAAAAAAATAATTTAAACGTCAGCAAAAAACGTCATTATGTCAGTATTTTAAGATGAAAGAACACTATTACCAATTAATTTTTAATTTAATTTATTGCTGTTATTATTATTATTATTTGATGATCCTACTAATAATAATAATTATTATTATAGTAATTTTAATAATAATAATAGTAATAATAATTTCAATAATAAACTGCAGGGAATTTCTGACAATTATGCTTAGTAATATCTGCTTCTAATTCTTTATATAT
>JBCNYG010000021.1:15371655-15383354 GCA_039654305.1 Porochilus rendahli
GAAAAGAATATTAAAGAGGAAAGAATAAAAAGCTTTCTGTTGAGAGAGTGGGTACTCCCGCCGTTACCAGCCATTTTTAGGCAAGGCTGGTTCTCTCTCCCGGCATCCTTGTTTCCGTTTTTTCGTCTGTGCCCTAGTCCTCATTTCGGGCTCAGCATTTTGGGTCCTAAATAAATAAAGCAAGTGTCAACGACATTCCGTCGTCGACACGTTACAATTACCCTTTTAACTTTACCTGAGTGTCAACAAGGAGGAAGGTGATCTGAACGTTCTTGAGGCCGGCCTTCATCATGATGTTCTTAATATCCTCCCTCCACTCTGACACACCGTAGTTCTTTGACAGCTCAATCTGGAAGCACTCGTACTCGGATCTAAAAACAAAACGGGTTATAGCAGAAATTCATTAAACTATGTAAAAATCATGTGAAAAATAAAAACACAATACGGTTATTAGATCTATAGGGATTATTTTAGAAAGTAATATTTTTTTTGGTGGGTTAGCACATCCACCTCACAGCAAAAACATCCCGGTTTCAAGTCCTAGGCTCGACGAGGGCGTATCTGTGTGGAGTTTGCATGTTCTCCCCTTGCTTGTATGGGTTTCCTCCAGGTACTCTTGTTTCCTCCCACATTCCTAAGACATGCACATTAGGCTAACTGGCTGTTACAAATTGCCAATAGGCATGAATGTGATTGTGAATGTCTCTGTGTATTGGCCCTGTAATGGACTGGTGAGTATAAGAACAGAAGGTTCACAGAGTTCTGAAAATTTAGAGGATCACACTTTACGACTCACTGATTGGCAGGTTACACATTTTATTGATTGGCTGACAAATATTTAGTAAGTAAATAATTAATGTAGTAACCAACATTTGGTTCTGAGTAATTTATTTCAAACCACAGTTCATTAGCAGTAAAGACAGTCTCTACTGCAGTGTCACTGGCTTTTCTCTTCCATGTGGGTACCATAATTGCAGATGCTAATTTGGAGTATCCGTGCCCCCCCATATGGTAAAATACGATGAGGAAACTCTAAGTGTACATCAGCACTTTACCCTTTAATGTCCAACATGTGTAACCACATTATTAGGTCCTCCGCTGTATAATAAGAGCTGCTTTATATTATATTAGGCCAGTAATAATGCTAATTGGCCAAAGTCTCCCATAGATGGCTCTTTGTACTGGCCATAATGATGTCTTGTGGAATCCTCCACATGTACTGAATACTTAGATACGGAGCCATAATGACTTTTTAATGGCTGCTTGTGTTTCCAGAATGCTTCTGCTTTGAAATGTACATGTTTGAAGTATTTTTTTGTGCAAATATTAAATGGTTACCCTCTGCATGGGTGTTCTAACCCTGAACTTATTAAATGAGCATTAGAGGCTTACAGTTTTGTCATAGTAGTATGGAATGCAATCATTCTCATTCTTCAGTTCAGATGAGCGTCTGAGAAAATGCAGAGAAAATGCTATAGTCTAAAAAACAGCTTAAGGCATTACCTGCTCTTACATCACACTATTGTTTTGTAACATTCGCTGGTAATTCTGTGCATAACAAAAAAAACTTGATTGATACATTGGAATGAATCAATATGTCACTGAATCATTAGAGTAAAAACATAATGTTCTGTTGAATAGTACTTTTATCATTACTGTGAAATCACATTGATCTGATTACTCGATCTGATTAAGCTGTAAATGGATTAGAGTTGTGTTGTAGCTCCACCCAGGCTACATACAGTACTGTGTGTTGTCCCTTACATGTGTGAAGCAAGTTTGGTGAGGGCCTGGCGCCCACTGCTTCCCAGTCCGAGCAAAAGGGCATTTCCCAGTGGCTGGCGCAGGATGCGGGCGATACGGCACACATGCTGGATGGCGTCCATAAAGAGAACTAGCTTCATCTTAGTGGTGCTGATCTGATTATAGTCATCCATATACTCCTCCATTACCCGGGCAAGCTAAAGACAAGACAAGGGGTGTACAGTGAAAGAAGACAAGAAATGAAGAGAAAGGTGTGCATATGAAAAAGCTAAACATACAGTATCCAAGAATTTTTTTTTTTATAAACATTCTGTTTAAAGATTTAATGCCAAGATAACAAATAAACTACTGCGGTGTCCCACCTTCTCCCTATCCTCAATGAACTGGTACACTTTATCAGTACAAGGGCTCATGAAGTCTCCAAAGAGGACTGGCTGGCTGGGCACCACCTCCTGGAAGCTGCAGCCAAACTCTTCAAGGCGCTCCTCGAGCAGCTTATCAAACCAGTCCCTGTCCTGCTTACTCACCAGTCTGTCCTGGAACACACGGCAGCTCTCATGGTACCATAGCCGCAGGAGCTGGACCTTGTCCTGAGCCAAGACACAGATAAGATGTCCTCTCGTTCAATCAGTCTCATCCACCACATGCCATATCATTTTCCATGAGTCCTAAACCCTTCTTCTTTACCTGTATCTTTCCAGCTTCAGCCATGAGCATGCCCTGGAACACCTTGGACAAGTCACGCAGATTGAAGGTGTAGTGTGATTTGGCTGGAGTGGGTAGGAGACTAGAAGTGATGGTGGAGTACACCTTAATAGTGGCATCCACCAGGGTGTCATTCAACGGTATCAGCTCGGGAACTTTTTCTAAAGAACATACATGTAAAACAAGCATTCAGAAATACTACATCCTGATGTATATACATGCTACTCTAAAAATGTCCCTGACTCACGCATCCAGCTGCCCAGAATAGTGGAGAAGATCTTTCTCTTGCTGGAGTCCTCCAGCTCAGTGAAGGAAAGGTAGTTGAAGTGGCAGGTGAAGCGTTGTGTAACTGGGTTCCTGCCTCCACCAGGAGGACCCATGGCACATACAAAGTTGATGTCTACCAACTGCTTAAATGTTCCTGGGAAACAAAATGTACTCATGATGTACTCTCATACACCAACATATACAGTGTAATGTGTACACTAATACATTATCCAATCGAGCAGAACAACTGATAAACCTACCTTTTAATAGATTATTTTCTTTGAAGTGGAAGTGTGTGCAGATACACAATATATGTCTGAAATTTCTTATCAGGCATGAAATCTTCCATGTAGCATACGAGTACTATTACATCCATGTCATCAGGATGGACGTGGTAAATGAGAAAATCTGCCTATTGCATCTGGTTAATGATAACTAGCAGCATCACTAATAAATCACACATAAATGTCATCTACATAGATTAGCTAGCAAGCATGCCATTTAGGCACATTTGCATTTTAATTAGCTAGCATTCACTATCACTTGGGCTATTTGTTCTGTTAAAACACATAAAACCTTTGCAACTGTTTAGCATCAAAATATATAACTGATACACTACATTCATTTATTCATTCATTAATTTTCTGAACCGCTAAATCCTAATCCCAATCCTAACTAGGGTGGCTGGGATACTGGCGCCCATCTCAGCTGACTCTGGGCGATGGCAGAGTACACCCTGGACAGCTCGCCAGGTCATCACAGTATTTCATTATTTATTTATTACTTATTTCACATTTTTTGACTAAACTGGACAAATAGAGTGAGTGAGTGCATGACTGGAGGCTCGAGGCATTATATCTGCACAATATTTAATAATGGAGATTTCAACAGTTGTTCCACAGAGTACATCGAAAGGAACTACCAGGTACTTTTGTTATGGTTTTTGCAATAGTGATAATCAATATGCAGACCGTTTTAAATGCAAGGAATGGGCTAATTGACTTTTCTGAAGCCAAAGACTCACATAGACAAATGCGAGAGATGGGTGAAAGCATGCAGTCGCAAGGGCTAAATAGAATAAATAGGATAAAGTGAAAAAGTGAATAAATAGGATAAAGTGAAAAAGTGAAGTTATAAAAGAGGAGCTATATTTTTCTTTCCAACCCTCGAATACCCTGATCCTGTGCCTGCAAATTACATAAGATACAAAAAAAAAAAAAAACCTGCTCTTCCAGCAGCTGTAAATGTAATTTTAGACTGATTTAATTATAATATATAAAATGCTCAAGTTTCATGATTAGAAACACAGCCCACATTAGCTTTTTTCTTGTTGACAAAGAAATTTGCATCACACAATTAAGCCTATATTCATGTAATTAAACTTATTTATGTAATTGCACTTTTAACTACACTAACAACGTTCCAGTATTAAAATGATGCTAATGCAGTAATACGCAGTAGTATGCATTATATGAATAGCTTACTTGCTTCAGAAATCGTGGCTTGTTTCCAATCACTGGCAACCCATAGCACTCCAGCCACCTTACCAGCTAACACACTGGGTGCTGGGAGATCTTGCTGTAGGATTATGATTCCCTAGAAAAATCTTTCTCTGTAAGTTTCACCTTAGAAAATGCCCTCATGTTTGCGACTGTAAACACATAGGAGGTCTGCCCTGCCATTTCATGCTTGTCCAACAGTGCATCACCTGTAATGCTACCCAATTATCTGTGATTTAATCACTGATCTCGCATATTCAGAGCTTGAGTTGAAGCTATTTTTGATGTCAGCCATGTTTTTTTTTTTTTTAATTTTGGGAAGTGCATTGCATCATGGATTACAGCAAATAAAGAAGTGTGGTCTGGCGATATAATGGCAATGTTCGACAGAGTAGTATGTTATCCTTGTAGTCTACTGCAGTATTTTTATTCATCATGTACTGCATACTATTTCCTGTCTTTCTATGAAGATCAGTACACAAACAGGATTCAGGACACAATTTCAGACATGGCTTGTGTGTACCTGTATGTTTATGTGTCTAAGTCATGATGATCAGTCTATTTTGCTTCACTATCTCACCTATCTGCTTCCGGTCATACCAGCCTCCGTAGTCCATCCACTGGCGCAGGAGCTCGATAGGCGGCTGGGCGCCGTATGTTTCTACCATGGGCATGTTAAGGTCGTCAACGAAGAAGATGAAGTACTTTCCCAATGGGGGACCAAAAACACCTTTCCGCCTGGAGCACACAACCATCATACAGTCTAGCATTGGTTCATAAAAATATATATACACAGAGTCCAGAAAAAAGTTTTGAGTGTTGTGTACTGAATCCAACCAATTACAGTCTACTTCATTCAGAGATAATTTTCATGAATGAAGCAGACCTCTTGTCCAGTTTGCTGTCGATGTAGTCCTGTGTCTGGTTGGCTGAGGTGTGGGCGGAGAACATGAGGAAGTGGGTGATGTACTCGGGCGGCATGTTCTTCAACAGCTTATCAGACACAGTCAGAGTCTTACCTGTGCCTGTCGGGCCGACACACAGTACCTGAAAAGAACACATCTGTCTGTATAGGATCTCCATTACTCTTTACGAAATTCTGTGCTAATAGAATCCTTGACAAATAAAATAATTTACATCCATGCTTTGATCCATAGCACAGAATAATTTTGAAGTCTACATACTGGCTTCTTATTGGACAGAAGCATGTCTAACATGAAGGACATGCACACTGTATCAGCAGTGGGAACGATGATGTCTGTGTAGCTGGTTTCTGGGGTGATGATCATATCATTAGCGTAATTCATCCAGCTGACCCATTGTACCTTGCAAAATAATATGTTTCAAATAATTTAATTTTTAACTGCACATGCATTCATTAACCAGTAAAGACAATAAAAACAACAACAAAAACATAACTGAATCCCTGTATACAAACATATTCTAAAAAAGAAAGAATAAAGGACCTCTTTCCTTTTGGCATCCTCCTCATCTTCATGCAAACAACTGATGCCTGCATCATCCAGTTGATAATCATACACCAGTCCCTCTTCTGGGAAACACAGCTGAATCTACAGAACAAACACTGACTCTTAAAACAGCTGCCATCCACTAATAGCTAATGCTTTTAAAAGTTAAGTAACAACTGCAGAAGTTTCTGGGTTTTGCATCATGATATCATTCAAACATTTAATACAAATCACAGTAGAATTTAATGGCACATGTCTCAGATGTACACTCCTGAAATGTTTGGATTTTAGGAATATTCATTGGGAAGAAATACTTTTTCCTGTTTCATCTTGTCTCTTAGCCAGGCACTGAAGCGTTGGCGGCTAGCAGCATCTCCGGTGGCCCCCACACTCCATATCAGAGAAAAAATAAACCACGGCTCAATGAGCTCAACCACATGGTCCAACTTATCCTTAGGAGAAAGTCTTTTTCCCTACACACACACACACACACACACACACACACACACACACACACACACACACACACACACACACAGTAGTTTCTAAAAAAAAATTTAATTAATTAATTTGTGAACCATTTAACCCTACTAAGGTTGCAGGGAGGCCTATCTTAGCTTACTCTGGGCGAAAGCAGGGTACACCCTGAACAGTTCATCAGTCCACTGCAGGGCAACATGCACACAACCATTTGCACTCACACCGAGGGGAAGAGTCTCCATGGACTCAAACCCAGGACCGTCTTGCTGTGAGGTGGACATGCTAACCACTACAACATCCTACCCCCTGCACCTATATATTACATATTTAAACCAAGTTACTGTTAATAAAAAAGATGAAGTGAATTAATGCACCTCTTGAGGACTGAAGGGCTGGAAGAAGCAGTCCAGCAGTCTGAGTAAGGAGCATGTCAAGTTGCTGTCGATCGAGGTGACCACTTCAGTTACTGACTTCCTCACAAACATGATCGAATCCTACAGACAAACATACTGCATATAAATCTCAAACATAGAGTATACATAGTTTACATGACAAATCATCCCAAACTGACCTGCAGGAATCGTGTGAAGAGAGAGCTGAGTTGCTGGGCATGTGCCTGTAGAGGTATAGGGATGGTACGTAACCAGCATTCAGTGAAAGGAGAAAGTCCCAGAATACTGGGTTCCAAATACACCATCCCACATCGAGACACTGTGGAAGGGGACGCCACGGCCAGATCCTGCACCTCAAACATCAGAGTCATCACCTGAACAAAAGGACCAGACAAGATAATAAATATCCAAACTAAAAAACCAACAACATCATATGGATTGACTGTGATTTATTAAGAGAAACAGAGCAGACCAAATGAAGGAGTTCAAAACGTCAGCAAACTCACGTCTGTAAGTTTGATAATCTCCCCTGAACTTAAACACAGCTTTTTATTGTCATCTAGTACAGAGTTCATGTTCTCGATCCAAACAGCATCCACTGGCCCATCAAACATGTACCACTTCTTCTCATCATCCATGGCAGAGGCTCCGGTGCGGATCAGGGATGACAGGACACCATCTGTCCTGAGCGTCGCAGGAGTCATTTGTTAATCACAATGAGATACTTCACAAGCTAGAAGCAAGGAGGTCAGCCTGTTCTCTTGATACTTACCACTCGTGTGTGAGCAGGTCAAACTTTCCGTACAGCTGCTCCAAGGTGATGGATTTTGGGTTTAGGACATACTTCTGTACAGCCTGGTATACTCCACCACTAACTGACGGCTGACCCTGTAGAGCCGTCATGGCCGCCGCCAGCACTTGGTAGCACTGATGTATGAAAGCAATAAACACAGGGCTGTGGGTTTGATTATGATCCATGAACAGCAAATACACTAAGGCTAATGTTACAGAAAGTAAGAAAATCATGCAAATCATACTTTCTTTCTACAGCAAGCAAATCGCTTAAAATAAAAATCACACACATAAACATATTTAAAGTCTTTACCGGAATAACACTGGTATACAAATGTTTAGAAGTTGTCTGCTCCAAAAATAAAATATGAAATTTATTATGTATTTTGGCATGCTGAATTCAAATATGACAACATATAACATATATATGTAATATATAACATATAATGATAACATGATATTTTCTCTTCTTGTAAAACAAAATGAACATAACGATTATATATTATCCATGTCCTGGATTTGAACTCATGACCTACTGCACTTGAAGTAAATGTTCCAGCAATTTAGTGTAAAATGTATTTAGCGACTTCTGATTTAAATTCAGAACCCTTCCCTTCATACCTTACCCATCCTTCATGAGTCCTAAGTCCAGGTTGTATATGCTGACCCAGTAACATATCTTAAAAACCTACCAAATATTTTATTCTCAGCAGTGCAACATTTGTAAAGTTTAATTGTACTTAATTCGGAAGCATTTTGGCTGTAGATCAGTGTAATTTGAGTTACCTTAGTTTTCCCCGAGCCGGACGGTCCAACCAGCATCAAGCCATGTCTCACTACAGTTGTCTCATACAGCTGAATAATTTTTGTGATATAACCTGAAAGTTGAAGTTTAAAAAATCAGGGATTAAATTTGCTCTGTAGTTGGAACAATTTCTAAAATTTGGGTGCTGCCGTGGCCTAATGGTTAGAGGAATGGGTTTGGGACCTAAAGGTCGCTGGTTAGATTCCTAAAACCAGCAGAAAAAATGTACGGTGGTGGGGGTGTGAACTGCCCCTTCCCTTCCTCCACCTTCATGGCTGAAGTGCCCTTGAGCAAGGCATCTAACTGCTCGACCCCAACTGCTCTCAGGGAGCCCCCAGTGTGCGGCGGCCCACTACTCCAAGTATGTGTGTGCTCACTGTTTACGTGTGTGCTCACTTTGAAAGGGTTAAATGCAGAGGCAATCATTTCTCTTATGGGATTAATACAGAATAAAAACAAATAAAAAAATTAACCCTTACCGTCCACGTCTTTCAGGCATTTGCTCTTGCAGACATTCCGGACTGAATCCTCCAATGTGCTGTAGTTCATGGGCTCTTCACGGATTTTTGGGAAAAGGTCAGCTACGATGCTATTAAAGAGTGTGAGGTCATCTTGTAGGAACTTGGGTACGTTAACGTCTCTAATTGCACGCAGACAGATCAGCTCCTGTGGAAGCAGACAGATGTTACCACAGAGATAGATTACACTGGATAGATACATACAAACAGGCAATAAAATAAATACATTAATTAATGATATCAATGAGGAAATACTCCATTCCTTCTTTGACATATAAACGCATCTATCACCTCATTCATGGCAGGGTTCTCTCTCTTCAGGTTTCCAGCAGCAGATATTACGGTTTTCACAGCTCTCATGCCAAAGTCATAGTGATCCTACATATCATAGAACACAACCCAAGATATACACATACTATACACATCAAAGGAGCTATAAACAGTATTTTCAGTACACTGTATTCCTAGGCATGACACATAGAAGATGAGACCTGGGAGCTGAGTTGCTCAGAAGACAGCTTGAAGGTACTGGTGATCTTTTTGGAGAGGACCTTGGCATCGTTAAAGCCAAACGAGTAAAGAGAGATCTCAGCAATCATAGTGTAATCCGGGACCATCATGGCAACGGGGCGAAACAGAGCCTGCAGGATTTTGCAATAAAACAAAGAAGATTGGAACAACAATATGAGAAAAAAATACAAACAGGAAGTGAATTAGTTCGAGTAAATATGAGCCATGGAAGTATACCTTTAAGTTGTCAGGCAGTTCAGTTCGGCCAGCATACCCTGGGTTCATGGTAATAAAGACAGCACAGGAAGGAACCAGCGGGATCTCATTTCCTTCAAACACAAACCTCGTGACCTAAATATAAACACATACACCACTTCATATTAGTATTTGATCACCACATTTAATCTTCCTTGAAACACATTACTACTCACTCGTTGTTGCTGCGCCTTTTGGATGTTGGTCATCTGTTGAGCCACCACAGACAGCACCTCCACGTCAATGCGATTGAATTCATCAAAACATGCCCAAGCACCAGAACTGTTAACACATACAATCTAGTACATCATATATTGTATGCTATAGAGTAACTTCAGCACCAGGAAGGAATTGTGCTGTAAACAGAACCCCAGGTATACATGACTAACCTTGCTAGACCTTTGAGAAACTTTCCCAGAGCGAGGACATTGAGCTGGTCAGAGCAGTTAAAGACTATGGTCTGGAAAGCCAGTGCTTTACCCAGGTCTTTAATGGTTTCGGTTTTACCTGTACCAGCTGGACCTGCCGGAGCACCTCCAACTTTCAGGTGCAGAGCACCAGTGAGTGTCAGATAACACCTGGGTGTGATATAGAAAGATGAAAGTATATATCATGTTATAACACAAAGCAAGTGAAAAATGACATCTGGATCAGCGGTGTCACATCCATACTGAAATTTTGCCACTTTTTACCTGTCAGTCAATGGTGTTATGACAAGCCGGCCAGAGTTACCGAGATACTCGTAGCCATAGAGGAATTCTGCATTCACTGCTCTGATGTAAAGGTCATCTCTTGCCCAGTAATATCTAACAGCACATCACCCAAACACACGATCACACACGTTGCATAATTGTCCTCTATCATAAAATGTGATGATCATGAGTCATGTAAACCACAAATATACATTATAGTATGTTCTGACCTGAGCTGGCTGATCCATTCAAACTCATTAACGCTGGCTACTGCTTCCTCAACGAGTTTGGCAGCCACATCTTTAGCATGCACCTCGATCACAATGAGAGCAGAGAGAACAGCCCTCTGCATTCTAGACAGATGGCCTCGCACCAGTTGCACCAGGTCTCCCAGCTATCCATCAGCAAACCATATACAAACCATACACAAACCATCAGCATAAATGCTGCTTTTCCTCTCAATCTTCTCACATGCCGTATACCAATCTAGAACTAGATTTTCATCAAACCTGTTTCTGGAGCTGAGGATACACGTGTTTGGCGAGGTCTCCTCTCTCTAATGACTCAGAAACTTCCGCAGTCCAGAAAGTCTGACATCCAGCAATCACCACCTGCCCTGGCCATGACAGCACCCACTTAGTCCGGGGCTCCTAGACAGAAAGGAGAAAGGGTTCATGCTTAAATACTGGATAAAAATTTAAAGAATCCAAAACATATGTGAAAATAATTAATCATGCTCCTCTCTTTCATCATTTGAGTCACCATTTTATATCCTTACCATTAGGGAAGAAAAAGTCCACTGAAGTGATAACCTGCTCATTCAGTACATTCAGGTCATCCTCTGACTTTATTTTACTACAACATTAATGTTACTGAGCCTCAACCTAACCAACTGGAGCAACAATGCCATGAAGATTACATTCTGTGATCAAGGCTAAATGGTCTCCATGAAAATATTAGTGTGCGACTGTTTTTTTTTTTGTGGTGTAGTTGGCTGAGCAGTGTATATTAGTTACTGTAACTATAAAATACATCACAGATAACTAGTAATGTACTATACCTAGAGGGTATCATGTTCAACTGTCTCTATGTGTGTAATAATGACCATCAATAAATGTTTTTTATGATTAAATTAATAATTTTTATGTTCTAAAAGGCAGAAATAGTGAGAACTCTGACCTGGCCCTGGCAGACTGACCTCTGGATAAACCTTAAGGGAACGTTTAATGTTATCACGCAGACTGAGCTTCATGGACTTCTCCACATCACACAGCCAGTTCTCCACATTCCCAGTAGGCCAGATGGGAAGGAACATCTGGACTTCCTCTCCCTCACTCGAGTACATATGTGTGATTTGCAGGTCCGGTTGGAACTGTAGCTGTGCATTACAGAAACAACTTTATAAAAAACCTGCAATCATAGAAGTTTTACTAGATTTCATTCAGATAAGTTACATTTCATGATGTTCATTAATGTGTAACTGTGTGTGTGTGTGTGTGTGTGTGTGTGTGTGTGTGTGTGTGTGTGTGTGTGTGTGTGTGTGTGTGTGTG
>JBCNYG010000021.1:15435216-15445396 GCA_039654305.1 Porochilus rendahli
TATATAAAAGTGCAGCTTTTATAGTCAGTTGTGTTGTTTTACATATAAAGAGTTGATTTTTTGTGGAAGCACTAATAAAGTCAAAATAATAAAAATAATTATTAAATAATTTTTTATATTCCATATCTACATCTTTTGTAAAGTGCTAAATGTAATCTGCACGATCTCCTTCTGTCTCTTCTTATAGGAGGAACTGTAAAGGAAATCCGAATTGTTTAGTTGGAATTGGGGAACAGTCGTGGCTGGGAGAAATTGATGAAAACACCTTCCACAACATTGATGACCCAAACTCTGAAAGAAGAGACAAGGTATGATATTCTTGAGAATCCAACCCTCTAAAAAACAACAACATGGATTGGATTGGTAGACTGGAGATTCTAACTTCCTCTAGGCTTTCATGGGTTTCACTCCAAATTCACTACAGTGGGGACCAATGTAAATGTCATGTTTAGATTATGTATTAGGATTCACTATAATCACTAGTTTACATTTCTTTTTCTTTTTTCTAAAATTCAGAAGTTGAAGGATTGGTAGCAGAGAGTTCTTGTGATTTCCACAGGAATAATTTATGTGCCAGTTCTTTTTTTGTGTATGTGTGAAAATAGGTAGTAATATTATTCATTCACACAGCTGTGTAGCAAGTTTATCAATTGTTATGATAAAGTTTAATATAATTTAATTTTTTCCCCCCAGAACACTTTTGTGGGCTTGACGAATCTCGGCGCTACATGTTACGTGAACACTTTCCTTCAGGTGTGGTTCCATAACCTGGAGCTGCGCCGGATGCTTTACCAGTGTCACAGCTCCCGAGCTGAGGTGCACAACACAGAGTCAGGTGAACTGACTTTCAGCACCTGTATTAGTCAGTTCTGTTTATGGATAAACAGACGCATCTCAGAGTAGAATCTGAGGATCGCCAGTGATCCATAAGGAATAGCCAGATGGTCTGCGATCAATGAAAAAAATTTATGTAGACTTACTTGATGTATATTTTTTATGTAATGATATGATGCAAAGGATCAGTGGAGATGATTTTACAGTTAATAAAATGGAGACTGGCATGTCATGATGCCGCTCTTATCTGTGTGTGCTGTCTGAAACTCATAGATTATGAGCCGAACACGATATGTGAACACTTGCAGTACCTGTTCGCTTTGCTGCAGAACAGCAACAGAAGATACATCGACCCTTCAGGTTTAGTGAAAGCACTAGGACTGGATACAGGGCAGCAGCAGGTAAACCTTGATTTTGAAATTACAGGATTTTTCTATAATCATGAAATAAATGTGATTTGTACAGCAGATTAATCATAGCTCTCTTTCCCTTTTAGTTAACAGTCATTTTAACAAAACCTGAGCAGTGCTGTTCATTCTCATCAGTTACATGACGTTTTCCTTATTAATTAACCATGCCCCTTTTTTTTGTGTTCCGCCATTTAAGGATGCGCAGGAGTTTTCCAAACTCTTTCTTTCCCTCCTGGAAGACACTCTGTCCAAGCAGAAGGATCCAAACCTCCAGAACGTCATTCAGCAGCAGTTCTGTGGACAGTTTTCTTATGTTACTGTGTAAGACGATTAACATTCTTGCTCACAACGCAGGCTAAAAAGTACTTGCTTGTTTATATCGTTTTTATTTGGCGAGCTGGAGCGCATTTTTGGGTACTGTGGTATCTACACTTGGCATCTGTTTTCAGTTACAAGGTGTTAAAAAATCTTTTCTGACGAACTGATGTGGACACCATAGAAAAACTATAAAATTCTGCTGTGAAACCATAAAAAATTATTGTCTGGAGAGAATTTGAACCATGGGATCCTTAGGGTAAAGCACTCTTTATTGGTGGGTTTTATAAAGTCAAAGTCAGGGTTTATGTGCCTTAATGGTAGTTTGGTGCCTGTGTGAACACATATAGCACTCTTTTTCTACACTGAAAGAGTGACTCTAAATTGCGAACAATTTTAATGAAGAAATGTTTGATAATAAAGGACGTTTTTAGAATTTTTTTGAATTTTTTGAAACTGTTGTTACACTGTTATTAATGTATAATGATAGGTGTTTCTGTTCCTGAGACAGATGTAACCAGTGTGGACGATCGTCCGCTTTACCGTCTCGGTTTTACGAGTTGGAGCTCAATATACAAGGGCATAAAAATCTGACCGAGTGCGTCACAGAGTTCCTCAAGGTAACTTTTCTTTGCCTCATCATGTGTGCTGCAGCCAGTACCATACAAAACATCAATAAACATTTTAAAGGTTAAGAGCTGGTTGTAATTATTATGGGATGCATGCTTTGTGGAATTAATGGAAGTGACTGGAAGTATATTTTCTCCTGATCCAAATGTTTTCTTGAAATGACCTTCACCTATCATATATTTGTTCCTCTGCTGTTGTTTAGGAGGAGAAATTAGACGGAGATAACCGGTACTTTTGCGAGTGCTGTCAGAGCAAACAGTGCGCCACACGTAGGATTAAGCTCCACAGTTTGCCACGGACGCTCAACCTGCAACTCATGCGCTTCGTGTTTGATAGGCGAGTTTTCCCAGCCTTTTTAAGTGGATGATGTTTGTTTGTTTTGTTTTTGTTTTTGTTTTGATTTGTGTTGGGGGGGACACACGTAGTCACTGACTTTTGATGAGGCATATATAAGAAATGTCATATATGTGACTTTCAAATGTAACTTTTTGTGTGAACACTATAATGCAATATTGGTAATAGTATTTTAGTTTAAAAAAAATTTAAGGAGTTGCTGGACGCGCTGGCGCATCCAAATCACGTAGCAGATTTAATATGATGTAGCAGGGAAAAAGTTCTTGCAAAGTTTCTGTTTCAACTTGTTTCAGAAGTGCAGAATTCAAACGATATACCATTTTTTAAATGGTGTTTATATGCCAAGTAAAAGTAGAGTTATGATTAATAATTTAATACATTTAATTTAACTTCCTTCGATGCCAGTTTACACAGTGTGATGTCAGCATTAAAAAAACACGCCAAAGGAGGTCTGCAGGTAAACGCTGCCCTCAAGTGGACAACAGGAGGAGTAACACACCCTGGAAATGTCAGTGCTAAATTTGTACATAATTTTGTTAATTTTCAATTCATATTTTTATTCTAAGTTATAAAAATGGTAAGTGTATGTGTTTTTCGCAGTAAAAAAAATCAACCCTTTTTTCTACTTGGATTTTTGTGGGGGGTTTTTGCGTTGTTTTAGGTCAAATGTATTAATTATTACAACAAGGCAAGGTAAACAGTTTTTTAAGGTGACGAAGTTGAACTACCGATGATCTAATTAGATCTAGTTAGGGCTATTGGAAACTTTCTGTCTATGAAAATGTAATGAGTATTGTAATATTACTTTAGTTTAGTACAGCTTAGTTTCCCTAAGCTCTCCAATGTCTAGTAATAATAACATGAACAGTATATAGCTCACGCCAAAGATAATAACTTACTAGGACCCAGCGCACACTCATGGACTGCAAGCAGACAAACACACAATTTCAAGTGGAGCAAAAATCATTGTGTCACAGTACATTCCGTGTATCTCTCACGAAAGGTAATTATTGTGTGTTGCTTTATTATTGTATTATTTGCTACTGAACTTTGTAGAGAACATCAGGAATGACTTGTTTCACTATATGTGATTTTAAACAAAATGTTAAAGCAAGCTCTTTAGTTCAGCCGATTCTTCATTGCTAGTTATTTTATTTATATAAGTTCCGTATCATGATGGAATAGTGCCATCAAGCAAATATTGATGATCAGCCAGCCAGTTTCATATTTATATGTTTTAATATAGAGGATATTGGCATGTGTGTGTTGTTTAAAATTTTTTAAATAATTTTTAATCACAGCCTCACCACGACCCTAATTAGATTGAGTGGTTCAGAAAATGAATGAATGAATGAATTTTTAATAACAAGAAAAAATTCTTGTTATTTAGTAAAGAACTGCTTTAAATAACACATTGCAGGTGGCTTATCATTTCTGTTTCTAGGCAGTCTGGTCACAAGAAGAAGTTAAACACGTATATCAGTTTTCCAGAAGTCCTGGACATGAGTCCATTTTTGGAAGGTAATGATGTGAATGATTGTGTTTGTATGTATTTATTCATTATGTATTTATTTATTTCATGATATAACATCAGCTATCAAGACATGTACATATTTAAAATTAAACTGAATATTATTTAGTTAATCTGTTTACTTTATTATTTCCTTCCTAGAAGACAATTGTACATATGAGCTCAGCGCTGTGCTGATTCACCGCGGTGTGAGCGCTTACTCCGGACACTACATCGCTCACGTACGAGACGCTCGCACTAACAACTGGTACAAATTTAATGATGAGGAGATTGAGAAGATGGAGGGCAAGAAGCTCCAGCTGGGCATAGAAGAAGATCTAGGTAAATGTCAGAGTGGTGGCTTTATTGATTGTAATACCATCAAACATGTGCTTCCTTTAACTAACCTCTTTTTGTCAGCTGAAACCGTGAAGTCACAGACCCGGAAACCCAAATATAGTAAAGGCTCTCACTGTTCGAGAAACGCCTATATGTTGGTGTATAAACATCAGGAAGAGCAGGTGGACCAAACACAGACCAACGTGGAGGTGCCAGGTAGGACAGGGGGGAAGGGGTTTAAGTGCATCAAATCAATTTAAGAACCGATTTATTGATATGTTTTCCCCATTTATATGACTTTTTTTAAGCCTTCCTCCAAAAACTTGTGGACCAGGACAACAAGAAGTTTGAAGAGTGGTGCTGCGAGATGGCAGACATGAGGAAGCAGAGCGTGGACAAGGGCAAAGCCAAGCACGTGGAGGTCAAGGAGCTCTATGAGCTGTTGCCGCCAAGAGAAGGTATGTTTTAACAGAGGTGGTGCATTAATTCTTACTCTTGATGGTCAGTATGGGTAATGATGGTTATGCCCTGAAGGTGAGCCATATGAGTTTGTCCCAGTGGAGTGGCTCAAAAAATGGCTGGATGACTCGACGGCCATCAAAGAGATTGACAACAGCCATTTCCTGTGCTCGCATGGAAAGTTGCACCCCGACCGCCTTAGTGAGGCCAAGCGCATTTCCTACACTGCTGCTCAGATCCTCTTTAGTCGCTACGGTGGAGGACCCAGAATAGATGGTAACGATTACTAATGCTGTAATTGCTTACTTTTGCCTGTGAGACTGTGTGTGAGTATGTTGCGTTCCTGCAGGATCGTTTTTGTGTCGAGAGTGTGTGGCCCGACGGTGCCGTGTCCTGAGGCTGAAAAACCAACTAAATGAAGACTACAGAGAGGTGACCAACCTCGCCAAGGCTCAGTTAAAAAGGTGAGCAGAAAGACATCTGTACCAGAAGCTATTAGTGATCAGATTTAAACGAAAACACTGACTAGGTCTTGGTCTGATTGATTTGCGGGTGCCGTGCAATAGCAACGAGCAGGGTTTCTGGATCGGAAAGGCATCTCTGAGGCAGTGGAGACAGCTGGCTCTGGAGCAGCTGGAAGAGGAAGAAGAGGAGACCAAACACAGCGACTGCAAAACAAATGGGGAAAATTCCACAAGTGCAAAAGGTAACATGGATGTTTACTCTCACTTGCTACAGACTTAGCTATTACACAGATATTTAACTGCAGAGTAAATCTGACGTGTTATCCCAGTATCGAAATACAGTTAACTAGTCAGTAACACTAATCTCAGTAACTTGTTAACTAGAAAAATAATCAATTTAAACTTATGAAATCTGTATTTGCAGTTGTTTTTTTGCATATCTTTTGCAATTGAATTTGTATCATGACATATACTAACCAATACAGCAACAACAGCAAAAGACTTTAGCGAGTCATTTGCTCACTGAGTGAAAGATATTTCCTCATTGCAGCATAGCTAATGTAGCAGATAGTACCTGTCGGGGTACTGGTGCTGTTACGGCACTGTATTAATTACCCATTTGTGCTAATCTTATATGTTCTATAATATGCAAACATGGCCAGATTTGCGTGGAGAAAAAAATCTCAAAATTTCATTTTTATGGGAACGGTGATGACAAAAGAAAATGGTTCTGTATTGTTATACATTTAAAAAAAAATTAAATAACCCAAGTAATATTTCAAAAGTATAATAATTCAGGGCATGAGTTCTTTTGTTTACCATTTAATAGTAAAAGAAGATAATTTGTTTAAACCTAATAAAGTGTTTATCTAGTTTATATTTTTATCATGAAGAACATTGACCTTAAATGTTCTGTGCATTGCTATACATTTGACTAGCATTATACATTGCCTGTTGATTAAAAAAATCTATGTCATGAACATTCATCAGTGAAGATGATAATTTTTGCCTCCCTATAAACAGATGGTATGAAGGAGAATGACCGAGACGACGACGAGATGAAGAATTTTAATGAAGACATTGTCTGCTGTCATGGTTGGTCATCTTTCAATTTTTTGGATAACACCTGTATAAGACGTGTATGTACTGCACTGTAACAAGACAGGTACCTGTGTTTGTAACCTCTCCAGGTGGTCTGAGTATTCAGGAGAGTGAGAGACGGCTGGTGACGGCTGAGCTGTGGAGCAAGCTGAAGGTTTATTTCCCCAAAGCGCCAGAATTTACACAGCAGCAGGAGCCTTGTCAGCAGTGCATGGTATGTGTGTGTGTGTGTGTGTGTGTGTGTGTGTGTGTGTGTGTGTGTGTGTGCGCGTGTGTGCGCGTGTGTGCGTGTGTGCTCGCGCTCACTGTTTACGAATTTATGTGTTTACGTGTGCTCATTTTGGATGGGTTAAATGCAGAAGTCAAAATTTCCCTTGCAGAATTAATACAGTATAAAATAAGTTAATCCAGTTGAAGCAGGCCCCCGTTCGACTGAAAAATATATAACACACACCAATCAGCCGAATAGCAAAAATTTGAGTGGCCTTGGTAAAAATCTGCTGAATCAACAATTTATTCTTGTTTTTAAAAACAAGGGATGCACTGGTGAGGTAAGCAACAATAAATGTCTGGAAGAACAACACAAGACAGCTACACTGAGTCTCCTTGGTAAAGAAAAGCAATTCACAACATTAAGTTAAGTCAAGAGCACTGTTGAGGAGGTGAGATTATGACTGTTCTATTCACTTTCCTCCAGGATCAATAAAGAAATTCTGATTCTGGTTCTGAAAGTCTTCAGACAGAGACTATGTATAAAAATAGCTTTAATTCCTAATAATAATTCCTAAATGATAAATGCAATTATTTTCTTAAACTCTTTAAATTATATATAAATGTCCACACTTCTTCCATCACAGCTCAATTTCTTCCTTTCAAATCTGTTGTGATTGTGTACATAGACACATTTATAAAAATTGTGAAATGTTTATGGACCTAATTTTTTGCAAGGCTGTGTGTGTGTGTGTGTGTGTGTGTGCACTGGTGTTTAAAACATTGTGAACCCTTTGGAATTTTTTATATTTCATCATAAATACGATTAAACATCATTTGATTTTCACAAAAGTCCTGAAAAGTAGAAAATAAGAACCCATAAAAATATTTTACTTGGTCTATGATTTTTGAGAAAAATCATTCAGTATTTTATATCTCGAAGAAAGAAAATTATGGGAACCTTTACTTATTTAAAGTTATTACTGTACAAGGGGGTTTGAAAGCATTTATATAGTTAACTGTCGATCAGTCCTGCACATTGAATCAGAGATCTTAGCTCATTCCTCTGTACAGAACAGGTTCAAAAGACTCAGAGAATAGATATAGCTTAGAGTTTTCTCACATGAACGCAATTAATATTTTTTTGGATTACTGTCAGGACTTTGACTTAGACATTCCTAAACTTTACTTTTTTCTTTAATCATTCTTAGAATGTTTGTAGAACAACTTGTATCTTTAGAGTCATAGTTAGGGCAGTGGTGGCTTAGTGCTTAAGGCGATGGGTTACTGATCCGAAGGTCAGCGGTTTAGTCACCACTGTTGGGCCCTTGAACAAAGCACTTAACCCTCAGTTGTATAAAAAAAAAGATAATTGTAAGTTACCCTGGTTACGAGTGTCTGCCAAATGAAGTAAATATAAATTATCTTGGCCATGACCCACTATCTCTTAAGATTAAGTTTACAGCCAGCTATCCTGACAATAATTTTTCTTCAGAATTCATCAATCAGTATTGACGAGCTGTCCTGGCCCAGTTGCAGCAAAAGAGTCCCAAACAATGATACTCTGACCACCATGTTTCACAGATGGAATGCACTTTTTTAACATAAAAAATTCTCATTAGGTCCTCACAAATCTTCTATTTTGTGTAAGATTATATGCTTGAATGTCAGACCTTGAGAGAACCCTGTTCTTTAAATAAAAAAGGGTGGTCACTTACACCTGATTAACATCCATTTGAATGAAAACTCCTGACTCTAATATCACCTCCATCTTTATCTGTAATAATCTTATCTGCATCATTCTAATCATCTAATCATTATTATCTGTTTAATCCTGGAGGTACACTTATATCACTTTGCCAACCAGAGATATGACTTTCTTAATTAACAAATAACCAAGCATAACATTTTTTTTATTTGTTTGATTTGGTTATTTTTATCTACTTTCAGAACATGTATAAAATGTGATCATGTTCTATATATTAAATATAAAGGGTTCACAAACTTTCAACCATCACTGTATATGATCAATTACCTGTATTTAAGTGCTTGTTCAAATCTTGTCTAATGTCCCTGCTCTTGCCTGGTGTTTAAGTGTTTGATGTCCAAAAATAGAAAAAGATGTTTCAAGTTTTGTATTCATAGTCTGTATTTATTCATAGTCAAGTTTTGTATTCATTTTGTCTTCATAGAAATATTTAGGTTTTAATGAAAGAAAACATTCATGTATACACATATTGTAGGTGCATCAAAGTGATAATGCGTTATTAAAACTACACTTTTTCTTATGTTTTGAATATCTGCTTACCATAATATGCTTTCTTTGCATTTATGTAACACTGCAGGTGCATGTATGTAAATCAACTCTTTGTACTATTAAAGCAAAGATATTGGCTGATATTAGATATGCTTTCTTTTGGCATTCCTGTGTGGGAAATTATAACACAGTATGTTAATCATTAAAATATTTTCTTGTTTCTGATTGGTGGAAAGCCACAAAGTAATTTATAGCGTTCTTCTACGAGATGATTTATCCATCATTATCATCATGATTATTGCACAGTTGGCATGTGCCAATGCTCCTCCTCATAGTTATCATAACAGACAGGCTACTCCTCATAAATGGCCCCATCTGTCCTCCATCTTGGTTAGATAGTAAATTTTACAGTGCAGCCCTGTGGTGGCTCTGAGCTGACAAATCTTTTTTTTTTTTACTATTCATGCTGTTATAAACTGAACCTGAGAGTGAGAAACATCAACCAAGTAGGCCGAGTAAAGTTCCGCCAATCAACAGCACTGTGTTTCGGGTCCTCTCTCAAAACTAAAAGTGTACTCCTAACAAAAGTTTGCTCAAAATGTTTGCTGTGGGAAAAAATTTAATTCTTAGAAATACAGGCTTCAGGAGACTCCATCCTCAATAACATGGTGCTTACCGTGAGCACCTTTAGGTTTCTGCGAACCACAATCTCACAGTAAATGAAGTGGTCATTCCACACAAACACTAGAAGGACAGAAGAAAGCCCAGAAGAGGTTGTATTTCCTGCGACAACTCAGGAAGTTTAACCTGCCACGGGTGCCGCTGATCACTTTCTACACCGCCATCATATAGTCTATTCGCTGCATATCCATCACTGTGTGGCTTGGATTGGTCTCAGACTACAGTGGACAATCAGGTTTACATAGAGGATTAGGGACAGACCTGCCCTTCATCCTGGATTTAACCGGTCCAAGGTCAGAACAAGGGCAGGTAACATGTCTGCAGACCCTTCATATCCCACTCATAAACTGGTTGAACTTCTCCCTTCTGGAAAGCTTTACAGAACACTGTACACCAAGACCACCTGGCACATACAGTTTCTTCCCCCAGTCTGTTGCTCTGTTGAACTGTCGAACTGTTGAAAAAGTCACAGAGTGTCAGAAAACCACTGTGAGCATAACCCACTGTAGTGTAAATATCACTGATGGGAGTGAGTGTTATTCCGATCACCACATCACCACAGATGCCGGGCCTCCTTTCTGTTGGCTGACTCGTCATTATCTGTTATCAGACCTAA